>CAUYUJ010004492.1:270240-367740 GCA_963575745.1 Prorocentrum cordatum
AGCGCCGGGCACACTAATTTCAAATGTTTGCAAGAGCTTCACGGATGGAGGGTGGTCCGCTTTCAAAATGTGGTTCTCGCCCTAGCGCCGTGCAAATTTGTTTCAACAATTTGCAAGAGTTTCACGGGGGAGAGCGATTCTTTTTCACAATCTGGCTCTCGCGTTACCGCATCGCGTATTTTGTTTCAAGATCTAGCGCCGCGCACATTTGTTTCAAGATCACATCGCCGCGCACATCTGTTTCAAGATCGCATCGCTTTCTAGCGCCGCGCACATTTGTTTCAAGATCATTTGCAGCAGTTCTAAAGGAATCTCGTGCTACCGTCCCAGCAGTGGTGTTTTGGCACGATGTCGGAATATCAGGGCGGAACAAGTAAATTGAGTCGCGGTGTAGTCCCAGGAATGGTGCTCTGGCACGATTCAGGATCGCCAAGACGCAACATTAACGACGACCCGCGGCGATGAAGTCCTGGGAGTGGTGTTCTGGCAGAAGTTCGGATTTTCAAGCGGTCGTCTTCCAACGGGGTATTTCTTTCAGTGAAAATGAATCTTTGTAGGGGCCTATGAAGAGGGAACTTGGAGGGAATTTTGTTGTCCTCCATTTGTTTCCAAGACCGTTGATGAGTCTTGGGTTTGCACTGGTTCCCCTCCTCCTCCTCCTCCTCCTCCTCCCCCTCCTCCTCCTCCTCCTCCTCCTCCTCCTCCTCCTCCTCCTCCTCCTCCTCCTCCTCCTCCTCCTCCTCCTCCTCCTCCTCCTCCTCCCCCACCGTGAAGATGGCTTGGGACGAACAGCAGCAGCAACACCAGAAACAACAGCGTTGTCGCCCGCCGCGCCAGGAGCCACGGCTAAGGGAGCCGCCGCGCGCGCGCCTCCCCGCGCGCGCGCACGCGGGTCGCGGGGGGCCCGTGTGGGCCCGGTTCGCCCGCAGGAGGAGGGACGGTGGAGGGGAGGGGAGGGAGAGGAGGGGGACAAGCTACGCTGGTGCGCTTGCACCACATCTGACATCCTACCGCTCCCACTCATCCCCTCCCGTTTCGCTGATTCCTCTCTATCCGTGGACGCGTTTCGTAGCGGACCTGGAGCTATCAATCATATCCCGTCGTGTTATGCGCACATCGGAAGAGGGGAGCTGCTTAGGAGGAGGAGGAGGAGGAGGAGGAGGAGGAGGAGGAGGAGGAGGAGGAGGAGCTGGAAGAACAGGGGAAGAACGAGGATGAGGAAAGAGGATGATGAGGACGAACAGCAGCAGCGGGAACTGGAGTGGGAGGAGTGAGACGAGCAGGGGGTCCAAGGGAAGGCGGATGAGGCGAAAGGAGGGGGCGACAATGATGAGGAAGGATTCTGATCCAGAGAAGTGGCCCGTGGTAGCTCCAGGAAGGATCTGATCTTCCCACCCAGTAGAGCGTTTCGTGGCCCCATAGGGAGTTCCACCGAAGGCCTTAGTGGCGGTGTTCGCATGCGGTTCCCCTACCCAGTTCGCATGCGGTTCCTCCACCTAGTACACCGTTTCGTGGCCCATTAAGGAGCTCCACCTGCGGCTCCAGTGGCGGTGTTCGCATGCGTCTCCCCCACTCAGTACAGCGTTTCGTGGCCCCAGTAGGGAGCTCCACCTGCGGCCCCAGTGGCGGCCTCGCCCGCCCCACATCGACACACCCTTCGCATGCTTCACGGCCCCATGAGGAGATCCCCCAAGGCGATACCAGCGAGGACGGTATTCGCAACTGCGTATGGTTGGGTATGTTGCGAGGATATTTTTTCATCAGGGGCGGCGGGGAGGCCTTCAGGTTGCTTGCTGCGCGCAAGCCGATTATGCCTGTCAGAAGCAATACAACATACACGTTGCCTCTGAATCTGGAGCATGCGTGGGCGCACCGCGACCACTTTGCCTTTGTGTTTGGCAGGTACGGCGGGGATGCCCTCATATTGTCTGATGCGCGTAGGCCGACCATTCCTGTAACAAAAACCAGTCGAACGACAAGGAACATAAAGGGTTCCGCAGTCCAGGGGCAGGGGCGGGGCCCGGGGGGCTAGGGGTGGGCTCAATAGAGGCCCATGGGGGAGGACGAATGGCAACTAACAATACATGGTTCTGGGGCCCAGGGGGAGGGGGGGAGGGGGGAGCCAGGGGTTGGCTCCGCGGCCCAGAAGGGAGGAGGCCAGGGGGTCTGTGGGCGAGGCCCCCGCCGCCCTCCCCTCGCCTCCGCCGTCTGCCCCCCGCCTCCGCCTCCGCCGTCCTCTCCATGCCCTCACCTGCCCTACTTCTCGACTCCCTCTCTCGGGGCGCAACTCCTGGGAGGTTGAATTCAGCATCGGCGCTGGTATGTCCGTGGTCGAAAACTGGTCGAATCCGGTACACTCTGGCACACTCCTTTTCAATCTGGGTCAAACCCGCTAAATCTGGCATTATCCCCGATTTATTCTGGCCTGTTCCCGCTCAGCGGCCCCTTCCTCGGGCTTGATCGCCCCTATTTGTTTTCATTCGGACGACGAGAGATCTGCGCATGCACCGATCCTGGTCCGGCCCATCCTGGGCCCAGAATCGGTGCGATGGCGTATGCACCGATCCTGGGCCCATGACCTTGCCAGAATCGGTGCACGTGCATAGTTCTCCCTCCTACGCTTGCGAAAACCTCCTAGGAGTTGAATCCTAGCCTCTCGCCTCCTGCGCCCTTATGGCCCCCCCCCGTTTTTTTTGAATACGGAGCCCCCGGACGTCCCGATCCTTCCCCCAGGCCCGTGTTCTATCCCGAGCCGTTCTTTGACGACCTTGGTCCCTCGGATGACGAACAAGGCAAGGCCCCAACTCCGCGGCGGTAGTGCTCCGCGGCGCAGCCGTTCTCTTGAAGGCCCCCATCGGCGGGGATCGCGCGCGCGCGGCTGCGGCGCTCGCTCGCCCGCTCGTCCGTTCCACCTCCATGTGGAGGGGGAAAAGGAGGAGGAGGAGGAGGAGGAGGAGGAGGAGGAGGAGGAGGAAGAGGAGGAGGGAAATAATGATGATACTGATGATACTGATGATGCTGATGTTGCTGATGATGCTGCTGCTGATGATGATGCTGATGATGATGATGCTGCTGCTGCTGATGATGATGATGATGATGATGATGATGAGGGGGAGGAGGATGAGGATAAAGATGAGGATGATGATCAGGATGTTGATGATGATGCTGATGATGTTGATGGTGATGCTGCTGCTGCTGCTGATGATGATGCAAAGGACGATGGTGCTGATGATGATGACGATGTTGATGATGATTATGATGGTGATGCTGATGATTATGCTGATGATGGTGATGGTGATGGTGATGGTGGTGATGGTGATGGTGATGGTGATGGTGAGGAGGAGGATGAGGAGTAGGATGATGGTGATGAGGATGATGATGATGATGATGGTAGTGTTGGTG
The DNA here is from genome assembly GCA_963575745.1 of Prorocentrum cordatum. Lineage (NCBI taxonomy): Eukaryota > Dinophyceae > Prorocentrales > Prorocentraceae > Prorocentrum > Prorocentrum cordatum. Next base: position 273,643 of record CAUYUJ010004492.1, read on the forward strand.
GTGTTGATGATGCTGAGGCGCATGCTGATGACGATGATGCTGATGCTGATACTGACGCTGATTATGATGATGCTGCTGATGACGATGATGATACTGATGATGGTGAAACTGATGGTGATGGTGATGCTGAGGAGGAGGACCATGAGGATGAGGATGAGGATGAGGGTGCTGAGGATCAGGATGAGGATGGATAATGAGGATGATTAGGATGATGATGCTGCTGATGGTGCTGATGATGATGCTGATGGTGATGATGGTGATGGTGCTGGTGATGGTGATGGTGAGGAGGAGAACGGGATGAGGAGGAGGATGCTTAGGATGATGTTACTGATACTGATTGTGATGATGATGATGGTGATGCTGATGAGGAGAATGAGGATGAGGATGATGACGATGAGGGTGATGAGGTTCAGGATGCTGATGATGAGGATGCTGAGGATGAGGATTAGGATGATGATGCTGCTGCTGATGATGATGATGCTGGTGGTGGTGATGGTGATGATGATGATGATAGTGGTTGTGGTGATGGTGATGATGATGGTGATGGTGAGGAGGAGGAGAAGGATTAGGCTGATGACGATGATGATGACGATGATGATGATGATGATGATGATGATGATGATGATGATGATGATGATGATGTTGATGTTGACGGTGGTGATGACTACGATTACGACGATGATGATGACGATGCTGATGATGTTGATGATGATGATGGTGGCGGTGGTGGTGGTGGCGGCGATGATGATGATTATGATGCTGACTGTAATGATGATGATGTTACGATGATGAGGATGGTGATTACGCTGATGATAAAACTGCTGATGATGCTGATGATGGTGATGATGCTGATGATGCTGATGGTGATGATGACGATGATGATGCTGCTGCTGATGATGATGGCGATGATGCTGCTGCTGATGATGCTGATTATGGTGATGGTGATGGTGACGATGATGCTGATGATGGTGATGGTGATGGTGATGATGATGACGATGATGTTGATGATGACGATGTTGATTCTGCTGCTGCTGCTGCTGATGATGATGATGATGATGATGGTGGTGCTGGTCAGGGCGAGGAGGAGGGTGAGGAGGAGGAGGAGGATTAGGAGGATGATGATGCTGAGGTTGATGGTGATGATGATGACTACGATGATGATGCTGATGCTGATGATGATGATGATGATGATGATGATGATGATGGCGATGATGATGATGATGATGATGATGATGATGATGATGATGATGATGATGATGATGATGATGCTGACTGTAATGATAATGATGATGCTGATGATGACGACGATGATAATGCGATGATGAGGATGGTGATGATGCTGACGATAATTCTGATGATGTTGATGATGGCGATGATGCTGATTCTGCTGCTGCTGCTGATGATGATGCTGATGCGAATGGTGATGGTGACGGTGATGATGATCATGAGGATGATGATGAGGATGATGATGATGATGATGATGATGGTGATGATGATGGTGGTGGTGGTGGTGTTGATGATGATGATGATGCTGCTGCTGATGATGATGATGATGATGATGGTGGTGGTGATGATGATGATGATGATGATGATGATGATGATGATGATGATGATGGTGCTGGTGAGGGTGAGGAGGAGGGTGAGGAGGAGGAGGAGGAGGAGGAGGAGGAGGAGGAGGAGGAGGAGGAGGAGGAGGACAAAGTGTGGAGATGGCGAACGGGCGATCGCCAGAGCCGCCTCGCGGGGCGTGCGCCGGGCGGCGGCATCTCGTCGCGCAGGGCCCGCGCCATGTCGATCTGCCGCCGCCCACTGGGCGGCCACCGGGGCGCGGCCGCGGGCCAAGCGGGTGCCACCGCGCTGCTCTGGGGCCCCCCGTGGGGGGGCTGTGCGGTTGAGCTGCCCGTCCTCTTCCTTCTCCTCGTCCGCCTCCTCCTCCTCCTCCTCCTCTTCCTCCTCCTCGTCCTCGTCCTCCTCGTTCGGCTCCCCCTTCCAAGGATCGCACTTCGAGGATCGCAGTTCGAGAATCGAGTTTCGTGGGCTTCCAGAAGGCTTTTCGTGGCCATGTCTGGGTCATCGAGATTTTGGTCAGAACGCGCCCTAGGAGAGGTCCGGGCGTCGATTCGGGATCTACGAACTCGATCGGGAGAGGGAGGGATGGCGCTTCCTCTCGAAGGACGACGAGATCGCCTTTTTACCCGATCTGGAGGTTTTCGGCCACTACAAGTTCAGCTACTCTCAGAGCGACGACGACTCTGAGTTCGAGGACAGGGTGCTCCATTGCAAGGATCAGAACCCTGTCAGGCGTGCGGCCATTCATAATCGACTGCTACTTGAGAGGCAGCTGAGGTCGCTCACTGGTGCTTGGGTGCCTGACCCCAGCACTGTTGATGAAGCTTCGGATTTCGCCGACTGGAAGCGGGTTTGCATCCCATACGTTGCCAGTTTCCTGGCAGATCCAGCACTGCAGCCTCTTGTTCAGGAGGTCGCTGACTCAGCAGGGCATGGTAACCTTGCGGTTGCTCAGCTGGACATGGCAAGGCAGATCTGCGAGCGAGCGTGGCATGCTCGCTGTCGCCAGCGGCAGGCGTATCGTGACTACCTCAACGGCCTCCGCGAAATCGACCACGATGATTGGCAGGAAGAGTTGGCTCGCAACGCCCTGAGTTACATCGACGCGCGCCGCACGCTCGATACCAGGGCCCCGCAGCGACGGGAGACCTTGCCTGATGCTCCGACTGTGGTTTTGCAATTTTGTGGGAGGCCTTACCTATCCGCTTCTGCTCAGACGTTTACTTCAGATTTCTCATATTCCAGCGCAGGCGTTGCGCGGGCCCCTGCCTCGTCACCTTTGGCACCGAGGACTCCTACGTGTGCCTCGATTTCGGCGACGGCATCAACCCCGAGGAGCACCCCGATTTCGGCTCCTCCTTCGGCTTCGGTTTCCTGCACACAGAGTATGGCTACTGGGGGACCGTGTACGGAGGCATCGGAGGACGGCGGTGCCAATCCTTACTCAGCCCGTTTGTTGTTCGCCAATATCAGTGAATGGGGCCCCAAGGCTCTGTCATTTATGCGAGGAGCAGGCACCATGTTTGAGACTGTCGCCTTCGCTGGGACCCATGTCAAGATTGGTGGCATGGAGGGTGCCCGTGCGGAGCTGTTCAAAGACGGATGGAAGATGGTCGGAACCCCTGCAGCGGCATCAGCGTCCTCATCTTCTGGCTCCAGGGGTGGTGAGTGGGTTGTACACACAAGGCACATTGCAGCCACCTCCTGGGAGCGGCTCCGCTCAGCCAAACCGAGAGCCATTGAGGGTTTTGTCCCAGCACCCTGCATCTCAAGCGTGGCAATGTTGTGCTGTTGTCGGCCTACCTATTCCCAGGACCCAAAACAGGTGGCATCAATACTCCCCGCCTTCGTTCCATCAGCAGGTTTGTCTGCTCGCTGGCTGACCCCTGGATCATTTGTGCAGACTGGAATTTGGAACCATATGAGCTGACCAAGAGCGGCCTTCTCGAAGTGTGGGGCGGGGAGATTGTCACCCCGAGTGGATGCAGTGCGACTTGTACCCTTGGCAGTGGTTCTATGATCGACTACTTGGTTGTCAAGAGGGGTTTTGCAGACCAGCTCAGAGTCAAGCCATTCCCGTTAGTCCCATGGAAGGCACACGTTGCCCTGGATATTGAGATTCTTTCTGGCCACGCGGATTGGTGGCATCAGGTTTTGGATTTTTCCTATTGAGCTTCCACAAAGGCCCAGGCCCAAGAGGGCCTCAGACCCTGACAGTAAGCGCTCGCGGCGCCGTGAGGAAACTCGAGTTCGCAGACGAGAACGACTCAGCGCCGGCCTGCAGGGTGCCTTCGATGAGGTCAATCCTCCTGATGATGAGGGTCCTGATGATGAAGCTGAGCAGGTACCCTTTCGAGTGGAGTCGGACGCTTGGGCCGCTGCTGCCTCTGAGGTTCGGCCTTGGACACGTACCTGTTCGGACTCGAAGGCTTGGGCTTTCCCTGCAGGCGCGGCAGATGACGTCCAGTCCATTTCCCAGTCTTATCAACGCTGGGTTTCTACCTTGGAACTGGCTATATTACGTGCCGAAGGCATTCCATCCGACCAGCAGGCCCAGTACACTGGACGTGGCGATTTGTATGGCCTTACTCGGCGCAAGCTACAGCCGTCCCCTGGGCGCACCCATATGCGTAACCCTACTATGGAGTTTTGGTGGACGATGTCGTCGTTGGTCACACGTTGCACCTCCCTGCGCCGACACGACAGGGACCCCTTGCATCAAGAGGCCCTGATTACTTCCATTTCCAGCCTGATTGACCAGGCCGAGGCCCAGCCGAGGGCCGTTCTATTCGGCCCCAGAGCCATTCACCAGGAGGTACAGGAGTGGTTTGATGTGGCCTGTCTCATCTTTGGGCCACCGCTGGGCGTCGAAACCCTGGAGCGGTTTGGCGAGGTCACGGAGACCTGGTGCTCGCGATCCTGGGGTGGGGCCTTAGTGTCCTCGGGCGCCGCCTACGTCAAGTGGGCCAGGGACTGCTGGCGCACCAGACCATCTGTGGTCCATCGGCACGTTCGCGACCCTCAACAGCCTGCAGCGCTTGAAGTTCCCGGCTATGGACCCGAGGAGGCCACTGGTGACCCTGACAAGCTCATGGAGCACAAGCTGCAGGCGTGGCGGACTATTTGGACTGATCCGCAGGCGTCTCGCGAGGACCTGTGCAAGGGCATGCAGTTGCTGTTCCAGCGCGCGCGCGGCCACCCCATCAGCGAGCTGGAGGATGATTGCATCGTGAGAGTTGTCTCCAGGATGGCACCCAACAAGGCTCGAGGTGTGGGCGTCCTCAGCCCCATCGACATTCAGAGGCTGCCGACCGGGGGGCAGCAGCAGTTCGGCGACGTGCTGCGTGAAGCTGAGAGGGTAGGCTCGTGGCCTGTCCAGCTTTTGCTTGCTGTGGGAGCGACCGTCCCGAAACGTTCGGGAGGTGACAGGGTTATCGGTGTTTTGCCGACCTGCATGGGAGTCTGGTCCAGAGCTCGGGCCCCGATCACGGACCAGTGGCCCCAGGACTTCGGTGAGTTTTGGGACACCGCGATCCGAAGGTCCTCGGCTCTCAGAGCGGCCCTGCAGAGGGCCATCTGAAATGAGTCCTCATTCCAGCTGGGTTTCACCTCGGCGTCCCTCCTCCTCGACCTCGGAAAATTTTATGACCACGTCAGCATGCCGTTACTTATACGTGTTTCGGTCGAGCAGGGAGTCCCCTCGATTGTCACCCTCTTAGAAGTGCAGATGTTCCTTGCTCCCAGGATCCTTCGGTCCAGGAACATCGCGCCGGATTTAACTTTTCCCACCCGTTTTATTGTTGCGGGATCTGCCCGCGGTGTCAAACTCGCCAAGGTTTTCCTGGGTCCGATTTTGTCGGCCGCTCATGCGGCTCCGGGGGCCCGTGCCCTTGTCTTCTCCGCGGGCCTCTGGACCTTTGTTGATGACACCGTGGCGCGGGCCGAGGGTACTGATGAACATGTTTTTGCTCAGCTCTCCACGGTTGGCCAGTCTTTCGCCCGATCGTTTGCCTTGCATCAACTGCCCATTTCGCCCAAGACCAAGGTCATTGCATCCTCTCCTAAGGTTGGTAAGCGCATTGTGGCCAACCTGGGGCAGGTAGGCGTCCCAGCCTCCCTGGCGGTCCAAGCTGTTGACCTGGATTTCGACGCGGGAGGTGGGGCTCGTCGGGTGGTCGTTAAGCTCTTGGACCGTCAGGGGGGGGGCCGCCCACGAGCGCAGCGCATTCGACGCTTGCGACGCCACGCCAAGGCGGCCAAAGTGTCCCAGGGGCTCTGGTTACATGGGGCGCTCCCCCAGGCCGTGTATGGCCATCAGGCCATGGGCCTCTCCTCTTCATCAATCCTCGCCTTGAGGCGTCAGGCTTCCCAATCTGTTGCCGGTAAAACTCCAGGCCGTTGTCTTACCACGGTGCTTTCTCTATTTTATGCCGAACGCGAGCCTTTGTCGCTTTGAGGGCTCAGGTTTTATTCGCGTGGTTTGACATGTGGAATCGGTTCCCTGAGTTGCGTGCCCGTATCGCCCGCTCGTGGCATCGCATCCGGGGCCGCCTTGACCTTTTGGCTTCGAAACGCTGGCGTCGGGTGAGGGGTCCGATCTGGGCCGTCGTCGCCACGTTGCTTGACGTCGGCTGGAAGCCTGTGCCCCCCGTTGAATGGCACAGACCCGTGGGTGACCAATATGAAGTTTTGCACTTTCCTGATCGAGACGACGTTGAGCGCCTCGAGGGCGACTTTGATGCCGCTGAGTTGGTCGACGATTTCAGGGACGATTTGAATGCTGTCTTGTGGGCTCAGGCAGCGTCCCACCCTCGCGGCGACGACCTGGCCGAGGGGGCTGACCTCCAACCTTTGCGCCAGGAGCTGGGGCGTCTCGAGCGTCGGGATCAGTATGAGCATGTAGGCCTTCTCACGACTGTCGTTTCAGGGGGCCAGTGGACCCACGTTCGCCAACTTGAGGCGGGGTATGCTGTCGCCACTACCTGTCACCGATGCGGGTTGGCACCCGAAACGCTTTTTTCACAGAGTGTGGGAATGCCTTAAGAATTGCAATCGTGAGGCCTTTGAGCTCTCTGACGGCCTCTGCCACCAGGCCAGAGTGGACCACGAGGCTAACCCCGCCTTGTGGCTCCGTGGCCTGCCTCCTAGGTCTTTAACCTGCCCTGTGTTCAAGGACGGAGGGGCGGATGTGGCTTGGGAGGTGGGGTCGTCGCCGTCGTTGGTCGAGGGATCCTCTGTCGCTGCGGCCAGGTCCCCTTCGGGGCTCCTGCGGGTCTTTGGAGGTGGCTCTGGGGGTGCCTTCAGCTCCGACCCTCGCCGCCGACGTGTCGGCGCGGCCGCTGTGCTGGTGGCCTGGGATGGCACCAAGTGGTGCCGACTAAAGGGTTGGGCTTCCACCATCTCAGGCCGCCGTCAGACGGCCCCCCAGGGTTGAGCTGTTGGCCTTTGAGCTGGCTCTCCGCAACGTCCCAGGGGATTTTGAGCATGTAACTGACAGCCAGCCCCTGTTAGAAGGGTGGCGGCGGCGCCGTTCCCTTCACAGCAGTGGTGTGAATTCGGGTCTTTGGTTTCGTATCCGCTTGGCCCTTGAGGGCCGCGAGAACGGGATTTCTGTTCTGTGGGCCCCCTCCCACCTGGATCCCACTGGCCCCTCCTTGTCGGAGGACCAGGTTCTTCTCGCGGCGGGTAACGAGTCTGCTGACGAGTTGGCGGGCCAGGCTGCACAGGAGTCTTGGGGCCTTGCTACTCGTGGTCAGCGCGTCCCTGACGCTGGCAGATGGGGCGCCACCTGTTTCTTATCCGCCAACGGGCCGCCCAAGCGTTGGCGGTGCCCATTCGTGTGGCCCCTTGGACCGCGGACAGGCCCAAGCTGGGCCGTTCCACTGTCGCCGAACTTCAGGCTGCCCTTCGAGACAGCTCGCACTGTTGAATTAAAAACTGGCGCGAAGTGGATTTGCTCACTTTGCTCGACTATCTTTCCCTCGGCGAATGTCTTCGGGGCTTGCGGCCAGCCCTGCCTCGCTGTGGGCGATGGCGAGACGATGCAGGAGTTTGGCCACGGGATCTCTCGGGTGAGGCGGGCGGTGACGGTGGTGGTGGTGGTGGTGGTGGTGGGGGGAGCCTTTGCATCCCAGTCACTGTTTGCATTTTTGGCCCGAACATTCGCTGTATTTTTGTTCTCGGTGTGGCCGATCGGCTCCAGTCGACCCGGGGCAACTACGCAGCGAGTGTTCCCAGTACTCTAAGAAAGGGCACGAGAATCTCCTCCGAATTCGCCGAGGGCTTTTCCCTGGCCACAAGGGTCCCTCGGCCCCTGTCTTGGAGGCCGCTGTCAGTCGGGTCCGACGCGTTGAGGGGCGTCGGTTAATCCCTGGCTCTCGCTAGTCCCGCCTGCCACTGAGACTGTGGCGATCATGGCACTCATGACACTCCTTCCCCCTCGCTTCCCTCCTCTTCCTGTTCCTTTCCCTCTTCCTCTTCCTCTTCCTCTTCCTCTTCCTCTTCCTCTTCCTCTTCCCTTTCCTCCTCCTCACCTGTTCCCCCCCCTCCCTCCCTCCCTCCCCCTCCGCGGGCCACCAGGGACGGGGCGGCCACTGGCCAATGGAATGGGGGGGGGGGCGGTGTCTAGGCTTCCCAGATAGGGGTTCCAGTGCGTAGACGGGGCGGGAGGATCGCGACGCATCGCTACTGCATCGATGATGCGGCTCGATGCGGAGCTCGACCTTCTCCACGCCGACGTCGCTGATGAATCGCCGACGTCGCTGGTGCACCAACGATGTATCGGCGATGCGGGGTGATTCTTCAGTCCCACTTACTCGGGCCCCATCTGGGAGGCCCGCCCCCGGGGGGGGCGGTTCGGTGCGGTCCTGGAGCCACCCTTCAGGGGCAACGCTGGTGGGCGGGGCGTGGAACTCGGATGTGGAGTCAATTCCGATACCGCTGCCTCTCCTGGAGGGCTCGGCTTTCTGGTCAGAAAGTACCCCAGGAGAGGTCTGGGCGGTAGTGCGGGGGATTGTTCGGGGGGGCGAAGCTTCGAGGTTCGAGGTTCAGGTTTTCGAGCGTCTTCGCTGGTTCTCGGCGGCTTTCCAGCCTCGGGGTGCCTTCCAGGAGGAGGGAGAGGAGGAGGCGGAGGAGAAGCAGGAGGAGGAGGAGGAGGAGAAGGAGGAAAAGACCGAGGTGAGGCTGGGGGAGGCTCTGGGACCTCTGGTTGGGCCTCTCGGCGTGCACTCCCGATGGCCACTGGGCGGGAAGCTTCCATCTCCTCGTCTTCGTGGGTGATCGGTCTGGCATGGGCTCGAGCACCGATCCGACTCGAGGACTGGCCAGCTGCTTGCGGTATGAGGCTCGCCGTGCAGCAAGGTCTGGCCCCCACATCATTCATCTCGGTCTTCATGGCGGCCGGGTCCGCAGTGTATGGTGCCCTCTGGGGCCGTGAGGAGAAGGTCCGCGCCCTCCCCTTCGTCTTCTCGGCCTAACCTTCTCTCCCTCGTCATCCCCCTCCCCCCTCCTCCTCCTCCTCCTCCTCCCTCCTCCTCCTCCTCCTCCTCCTCCTCCTCCTCCTCCTCCTCCTCCTCCTCCTTCTCCCCATCCTTCCCCTCCTCGTTGTCCTCCTCCTCCTCCACCTTATCCTGTGGTCTTGGGTCCTCGTTTTGCAGAGACAGTCCCCGCGTCTCCTCCTCGTCTCCTCTCCTCTCCTCCTCTCCTCCTCCTTCTCTCCTCCTCCTCCTCCTCCTCCTCCTCCTCCTCCTCCTCCTCCCGCTCCTCCCTCCTCCCGTCACTCCTTACACGTTTCGTGGCCACATAGGGAGCTCCACCGAATGCCCCAGTGGCATGGTTTGCATACCGCCACCCCTCCACAGAGGTACGCACCCCTCACACGTTTCGTGGCCCCACAGGGATCTCCTCTGAAGGCCCCAGAGGCATGGTTCGCATGCCGCCCCCCCTCCATTTTGGCTCACCCATCACACGTTTCGTGGCCCCATGGGGAGCTCCATCGAATGCTCTAGTGGCATGGTTCACATGCCGCCCCCCCTCCACTTTGGCACACCCCTCACACGTTTCGTGGCCCCACAGGGAGCTCCACCGACGGCCCCAGTGGCATGGTTCACATGCCGCCCGCGATTTCGGCACACCCCTCACGAGGACCCACAGGGAGCTCCACCGAAGGCCCCAGTGGCAGGGTTCGCATGGCGGCCTCGGGCCATCTCGGCACACCCCTCGCGAGGATCTTGGCCCCACAAGGAGCTTCACCCAAGGCCCCAGCGGCAGGGTTCGCTTGGCGGCCTCGGGCGATTTCGGCACACCCCTCACACGCTTCGTGGTCCCATAGGGAGCTCTGAACGAAGGCCCCAGTGACAGCGCCCGCATGCGTTCCCCGCTCATTTCGGCACACCCCACGCACGTTGCGGGACTCCCATCCGCGCTGCCCCGTGCTCCATCGCTTTCGCCGCGCGCTACTTGTGATGAGAGGGGCATCTCCTGCGATATTCGCAGCTGCATCTGGTTGGATCCTTCGCCAGGCTAATTGTAAGAATGCCTGGAAGTTCTTCAGCTGTAGCACGCTGACTGGTTCCCCATGGTGGAGTGTAGTTGATATTGCTTTCGCTCCTCTATTGGCTCCCTTCCCCTCCCCTGGCCAGGCCCAGCCTGGGCCCAGGATCGTCGTGTACACCGCGCGCCTCCACGGCCAAGCTGCGTGGGGCGTGTACACCGCCCAGGGGCCCAGGCTGGGCCTGGCCAGGGGCCGTGGATGTGTACAGCTCTCGTCGCCCTGCCCAGGCCTCCGACGCCGTGATTTTTCCGTCCGTGGGCCCCGCCCCCTCCTCCTCCTCCTCCTCCTCCTCCTCCTCCTCTCCAGGACAGGCTCTCCTTCTCATCGAGGGGCCGATCTTGGGGGCCCCAGGGCCCGAGACCGGCCCCAGGCGTCGAAAGGAGGAGCAGAGCCTGGGTTTTCGGCACCACGCACACCTCCTGCTCCCACGCCTCCTCGTCCTCGCCCACCTCCTCCTCCTCCTCCTCCTCCTCCTCCTCCTCCTCCTCCTCCTTCCTTCTCCCTCCTCTCTCCTCCCTCCTCCTCCTCCTCCTCCTCCTCCTCATATACTGTGTGCGTCGGCCTCCCAGCGGCGACGCGCGCACTCAGAAATCTCGGAGCGCATGCTCGGTGGCGGGCGCTCTCTGGCCATGCCACCTCGGTAGCGATATAGCACGATGTGCTTGTTCCAAACGTTCCGAACGGACGTGCGCTCCAAGGGAGGCGCGTGGCGCCAGTGTGTCTCTCGGTGTCCCATGGGCCTCCATCTCCTCATGCGCCTCCGTCCTCGCTCCCCTCGCCCTTCTGCGCGGTTTTGGGAGGCATGATGTGCGTCACCTCCTCGGTCGCGGCGGTGTTCCTGGTGCCGGTGTGGAAGGAGGGGCTGGTCCTGGCAGGGCGCTGGCGAGCAGGGAAGCGGAAGTAGAGGAAAGGGGCAGTGGGAGAATCAGGGGCAAAGTTACGAGGGGACAGGCTCAGGGTGGGACGAAGTTTCGAGTTTCGAGGTTCGATGCTTTCGGATGTCTTGTCGGTTCTTGCCCTTCAAGCCTCGGGGTGCCTTCAGCAGCTGCGCCTTGCCGAAGGCGTTCCCGGGATGCCCAGGTCGTCCTGAACGGCTGCCGGAGGGCCGAGTCATGACCCGAGAAGCCAAGGGGCAACGTCAGGCCGACCCTCCATCGGCCATGGATGGCCGACAGGGGCCCGATGGCCTGCCCTGTCCAGAAGCGTGCGATTCCATTCTGGAGGGCGCATCGGCGACGCATCGGCGGTGTATCACCGATTGCAGATCGATTGTTTCCCCCCGTTAGCCAGTCCCCCCTAACGTTTCCCCTCAGGGAAAGGGGTCCAGCGGAGGCAAAGGGAGCAGTAGCACTGCAGCTGCGAGACAGTTAAGTGGTGCCGAAGATCTCGGGGAGACTCAACGACGCCAATGCCACAGAGTTTCTTAGCGCTCATTGATATGGTTGTATTTCAGCTACTGCGAACTCGGGGTAAAAGGAACATGGCACATCCTTCACGTCAAGAACATCGATGTCAACAATATTGCGAACGAGGGGCGGGAGGGGATGAGGAAGGAGAAGCCAGGGGTAGGGGGAGACGCAATGGGAGGGGGAGAGGGAATAGGAAGGAGGAGGACGAGGAAGAGGAGGACGAGGAGGAGGAAGAGGAGGAGAACCAGTGTAAGCCCAAGACTCAGCAAAGATGTTGCCATAAACCCTCCCTCCGAGTTCCCTCATCATATGCTCCACGAAATATTTATCTTCACCGCCCGTTGGAGGACAACCGTCTGAAAATCTTCAACCGCGCCAAAGCACAATTCCAGGGACTTCAGCGACGCGGATCAACGTTACTGTTTCGACCTGACATTCTTAAACCATGCCAGAACATCATTTCTGGGATGTCACCATCGCGAATCTACGTGACCGTCGCGCAGTGTCAGCCCTAATCCGGGGATAAAAACCATTCCTGAGGAATTCAACCACAAGACACCTTTAAGCTTGAGTAAACTGTTAGGACGAATGTGCGCGGCGCTATGGCGTGAGCCAAGCTTTGAAAAGGGGCAGCCCTCATTTCGTGAAGCACATGCGAACGTTTGAGACGAGTGTGCGTGGCGGTAAAGAGTGAACCACATTTTAGAAATGAACTCCTCTCCATCCGTGAAGCTCTTGCGAACTTTTGAGACGAATGTGCGCGGCGCTCAAACGAGGGTCACATTTTGAAAACAACCCGCCCTCCATCCGCGAAGCTGTTGTTAATTTCAAGCTTCAGGGTTGCACATGGTGAGGAAGTCTCAGGCGAAACGCCCGGCCTGCCCTACCGACCCGTCTCGGGGTGCGATAGGGAGGAGTTATTCCCCAATCAGAGCTTGCCTCTGTAGGGGTCCTAGCAGATTCATATGGTTAGGTTAGGTTTGCCGCCGATTTTCGCTGCACGCCCGCGTGCCTGGGTGCCCGGGGGTGCCCGGGGGTGAGGTTGGCCGCCGATTTTCGCTGCACGCCCGAGTGCCCGGGGGGTGCCCGGGGGGTGCCCGGGGGTGCCCGGGTGCCCAGGTGCCCGGGTGCCCAGGGGTGCCCGGGGGTGCCCGGGGGTGCCCTATGGCCCTATAGCCCTATAGCCCTACAACTCTATAGCCCTATAGCTCTATAGCAATATAGCTCAATTGCCCTATAGCCCTATAGTCCTATAGCCCCCTAGCCCTATAGCCCTGATTGTTTTTTTTCTCCGGTATCATTTTTCTGGAAGAGGGATGAGAGGTAGAGGTAGAGGTAGAAATGGGGAGGGGGAGATGGAGGAGGCGGACGAGGAGGCGGAGGAGGCGGAGGAGGAGGAGAAGAAGGAGAAGAAGGAGGAGGAGGAGCAGGAGGAGGAGGAGGTGGAGAGTAGGAGAAGGAGGAGGAGGAGGACGAGGAGGAGGAGGAGGAGAAAGAGTGAAGAGGAGGGGGAAGTGGAGGAGCGGGAGCAGGCTGGGGAGGAGGAGCAGGAGAAAGACGAGATCTCGCAGCTGGATAAGGAGACATAGTTGGATGGCCCGCTGGCACCGCTGCAGGGCCCCGCCCGCCAAGCGCCCCGCCCCCTCGGAGAGCGATGCTCGCGCCAGCCGCGATGCCGCGCGGCGACTCGCCGCTGTCGCGGCTGGGCGGGCGCCGGATAGGCCTCCATGAGGAGCTCCCGATCTTTCTTCTTCCTCCCCCTCCTCTTCTTTCTCCTCCCTTCTTCCCTTCTTCTCCTCCTCGTCCTCTTCTCCTCCTCCTCCTCCTCCTCCTCTTCCTCCCTCCTCCCTCCTCCTCCCTTCTCCCCCCTTCTCCGGCCGTTCCTCCTTTATCCTGCTCCTCCTCCTCCTCCTCCTCCTCCTCCTCCTTCTCTTTCGTTCTATCCATCTCCTTCTCCTTCTCCTCCTTGTCCGTGTCCTCCCTCCTTCTTCTCTCGCCTCCTGCTCTTCCTGCTCCCTCCTTCCTCTCCTCCCTCTCCTCCTCCTCCTCCTCCTCCTCCTCCTCCTTCTCCTTGTCCTTGTCCTTCTCCTTCTGCTTGTCTTCTCCTTCTCCTTGTCCTTCTCCTTCTCCTTCTTCTTCTCCTTGTCCTTCCTTGTCCTTGTCCTTCTCCTTCTCCTTCTCCTTGTCCTTCTCCTTCTCCTTCTCCTCCTTCTCCTTCTCCTCCTCCTCCTCCTCCTCCTCCTCCTCCTCCTCTTCTTCCTTCTCCTCCTCCTCCTCCTCCTGCTTCTCCTCCTCCTCCTCCTCCTCCTCCTCTTCCTCCTCCTCCTCCCTTCTCTTGCTCTTCCTTATCTCCTCCCTCTTGCTTCCCTCTCTTTCCTTTTTCCTCCTTATCCTCTAACCTCCTCCTATCCCCCACTGCTCCTCCTCCTGCTCCTCCCTCCCGTCCTCCGTTCCTCCCTCCCTCCCCCCCTCCTTCCCCTCCTCTCTGATCCCTTTACGGCGCCCAGTCCTCAGACATCGTGGTTCTTTCTTCAGTTTCAGCGCGGACGTTTTTCCTTGACTTCGGTCTCCAGAGGCCGTCCCGCGAGGCAGAGCGACGCGCCTTCCTCTTGCAGGGCACAGCGTATCGCTGGGGCCGCCGCGGCGACACGCGAAGCAAAAGTTCCCTACCGTGGGATGTCAGACATGGTGCGAGCGCTTCCAGCTTGTCCTCCCCCCTCGCCCCCCTCCCTCTGCGGACAGTCTGTATGCACCGTACCGCGTTGGCGTCTCCCGAAGCGATGCCGATCTTCGACCCAGGAATGGTACGGTGCATAGGCGATCGGCTCCGAGAGCCCAGGACAGCCATGCACCGCGCCCCGTCGGAGCGAGGCCTGCAGGGCGTGCAGGCATGGTGCGGTGCATGAGCGCCGTTCTCGCAAGCTCCCCCCGCCTCGGGCTCCGGCCCGGGTGGCGCCGCGGAGCCCGACGACGCTCCGCCAGCTCCCCGGGGCCCCGGGATCCCGCCCACCCGCCTCCCCCCCCCGCTCCGCCGCCCCGCTCCGCCGCCCCTCCGACGCCCGCCCCCGCAGCGCGGCCCCTCGGGAGGGGGGCGCGCAGCCCCCGCGGGCGCGGCGAGGCGCGCGCCCGCGGCCGGGGTCCTCGTGGGCTCCCTCGGGGCGCGTGCGGGCCGGCCCTCGGAGGTTGGCTCGCCCCGGGATGCTCTCCAGCAGCCTTCGCCTCGTCGAGGGCCTTTCGTGTGCCTGGAGCGTACCGAACGGCCGCGCCAGGGGGCCGAGAGGGCCCTGGCCAGGAAGGTACCGGGGACGGGCACAACGACGAGCCAGATGTCCAGGGGATCTGTCCGATTCTATAGTGCCGGCTCTAGCCCGATGCCTAGCTCGACTCAAGTTGGGCTCAAGCTCGACTCAAGGCGACGCACGCTCGACGCAGCATCCACGCATGAGTGGAGCGAATGGCTCCGGGTGGGTCCCCAGAACGACTGGACCTCTTCCCCGGGGCCGCCTTGACCTGGCCGACTTTGGGCAGGCAGGGCGCTGCAGGCGTTGCCACCCCCTGCAGGGCCCCAGCAGCGCGCCCTCGCCCGTCGGGGAGGGGCCCGCGCTGCCTCGCCGTCACCGCTAACGGTCAGGCACAGGCTCTGCGGCGCTCGCGTGCTGCAAGGCTCGCGCGCGGTGCGGGCAGCGACAGGAAGGCCTGATTTCCGTCCCGAGCCCTGCTCCCAGACATGCGATGTCTCGATTTTCCCCATGCGCGGTCCCTTGAACTCCCGACCCTCTCCCCAGGGCCGGCTTCTTTCCCGAGCCTTGCTCTGACGGCCTGGGGCCCAGCGAGGGTCCCCGAGAGGCCGAAACAACCGCCAGAAGCCCCCCGCCGTGATTTTGTTGTATGTACGACGCGGGCATGTCTTGGTCACGGCCGCATTGGCCCCGCCGGGGCCCAGGAGCCCCCCGACCAGCGACCCCCCCTCGGCGCGATGGACGTTCGATCCGCACCCGTTCTGTTGCCCCCCTCTAAGGAGAGGAACAAACACACAGACACAATTAATCCTCGATTCCTCAGAATACATGGGAAAACATGGGAAGTGGGGGGGAAGACAGAAACCCAGAAAATATGGGAAAATATGGGGAATATCTTTATTTGTGTGTATTTATTTGTGTGTCCTGGGGCCCCTTCACCCTCTCTTGTCGCCGTGAGGAGCAGCGTATGGATGAACAACTCGGCGCCTGGTACAAGATTCTTGTCCATGCCCCCCATTCTAGCACCATGGTGGGACTCGGGTGTGAGTAGGGGCGATGCTGTCGTCAGTGATGATGGTACCGATGACGATGACGAGGAAGAGGAGGAAGAGGAGGAAGAGGAGGAGGAGGATGACGATGATGACGATGATGATGCTGATGCTGATGCTGATGCTGCTGATGCTGCTGCTGATGATGATGCTGATGCTGATGCTGGTGCTGATGTTGATGATGCTGATGATGACAGCGGTGGTAACGACAATGATGATGACGATGCTGTTGCTGATGATGATGCTGCTGTTGATGATGCTGTTCATGATGATGATGATGATGATGATGATGATGATGATGATGATGATGGTGGTGATAATGATGACTATGACGATGCTGATGCTGATGATGATGACGATGGTGGTGGTGGTTGTGGTGGTGGCGGCGATGATGTTGATGCTGCTGATGATGATGCTGATGATGATGATGGTGATGGTGATGTTCGTGGTGATGGTGATGGTGGTGGTGGTGATGACGATGACGATGACGATGACGATGATGCAGCTGATGATGCTGATGATGAGGGATGAGGATGATGATTATGATGATGCTGATGCTGCTGCTGCTGATGATGATTATCATGATGATGATGATGATTCTGCTGATGGTAATGAGGATAGGATGCTTCTGCTGATGATGCTGATGAAGATGATGATGACGACGATGCTGTTGCTGCTGCTGATGATGATGGTGATGATGATGATGACGACGATGCTGTTGCTGCTGCTGATGATGGTGGTGATAAAGATAATTTTGATGATGATGCTGATGCTGAAAATGATGATGATGCTGCTGCTTCTGATGATGGTGGTGATGATGACGATGAGGCTGAGGATGATGATGATGATGCTGCTGCTGCTGATGATGATGATGATGATCATGATGATGCTGATGATGCTAATGATGCTGATGATGATGATTATGACGATGAGGATGCTGATGATGATGTTGATGATGATGATGCTGATGATGATGACGATGATGATCATGCTGATGATGATGATGATGATGATGAGGAGGAGGAGGAGGAGGAGGAGGAGGAGGAGGAGGAGGATGATGGTGGTGATGATGATGATGATGATGCTGCTGCTAGAACAGAGGCAAACGTGCAAACAGGAGCGCCTGCAACATCCGGCTGCTTCTCAAAGACGGGCTCGATCACATGCGACGCCTCCTTCATATGTTTCTTATTGCGCCGATGTTTCTTCTTCTTTGACTTCGGGGCAACGTCCGTAGCGCCAGCTGCCGCCGAGGATAAAGAGGAAGACGAGGAACCCACATCACACTCGATATGAACACCGCCACTGTGGGCTGACGTGTCAGAGACACCGCCACTGCGGGCTGACGTGCCAGGGCCAAAGGAAAAGACATCGCCACTAAGGGCTGGCATGTCACGTGCCTCAACACCGATGTGCGACTCTAGGGCACCGCCACTATCAGCTGACATGCCAGAGCCTTCCTGCGAGACACCGCCGCTCAGGGCTGACATGTCGGGGGCTACACCTTCGCCACCAGCATCAGGAAAATCACCGTCGCCAATGTAGAAGGTCAGCGCCTCCGAGGTGGCGTCCGTGGGATTCGCAATCCTGCCGGCGGAGTCGGTGGCGCCGGCGGCGTAGCCGGGGCAGGCGGCTGAGGTGGCTACCACCCATCGCCATAGCCGCGACATACGCCATGTCTGGCTGCTGGCCAGCCGGCGACTCCTCCTTCAAGCGCTTGAGGATGCTCTTGTAGTCGTTCAGCATGTGCTTGCGGCGCCTCTTCCTGGGCGCCGTTGGGGGAGAAGTGCTCGTAGTAGCGCCCTGCGCGACCGAAGAACCCGACGTGTCCTCCACCATGGCCTTGGGAATCAAAGCGGGCTCCTCCGTAGCAGCCTGGATGGGAGACGAACGGGAAACCCCACGCCGTGGGGAGAAGGGCGAGACCACCGGAGCCTCCACCTGCGGCATCGCCTGCTTGTCGAACTGCACCTGCGCCGTTTGCTGCGCCTCCACTGCGAGGCGGCAGCGCTCCCAGCGCGGAAGCAACTTCACTGGCGCCGACGCGTCCTGCTCCTCCGCCGCTGGGTGCCTGCAGCCAGGTGCTGGGGGCGGCGGCGGCGGCGGGTGGCTGAACTGGCGCTGCAAGCCCGCCATCGAGAAGAAAAACCTCGAGCGAGCCGAAAGACTCAGCAAAGGCTGAGACGCGCGCCCCGAGGTCGCCGTTGACGAGGTGCACCGGCACGAAGAGGCGCAGCTCGGGACCCTTTGATACCATGCACCGGTATCCCCCAGCGTTCACTGCCGCACACAAGGCGGAAGTGCTCAAGCCAGCAGCACAATGGCCATCAGCCCTGGGGAGGCGCGAGCCGTCAAGGATCCTGGAAATGGCTCGAGCCCGAGCTTGAGCCAAAATGGCTTGAGCCAAAATGGCTACGGAGGAGGAGGAGGAGGAGGAGCAGGGGGAGGAGGGCTCTGAGGGCTCTGATGAGACGGCTGGATTCGAACAGCCCTGGTACGCCGCTTGACGCCCAAGCCTACGATGAGCGAGCGCTGAGCCAACGCGGCTTTCCGAGGGAGTCCAGCAGGCGACGAGGCGGACCAGACACCCGCGGAGCAAGACACGGCTCCACGGCCCGAGGTGAGTCCGGCCGCGGCGGCGCGACGAGGGACAAAAGCCAGTACTCCAAGGCGCCCAGCCGTGGCGACGAGGCAGGGATGATGCCCGACACAGCCGCCACCGACGGACCGAGCGCATCTCAGCCGCCGCCGGCGGCCTCCACCACCTTCATGATGACGACATTGTCGAAGAGCCAATGGCCCCCGATCTTGGTCACCTTCTTCTGGCGCTGCTTGCCCTCGATGGGCTTCTCCATGACGACCTTGCCCGCCACATTCAGGCGGGTCTTGATCATCACAGCCTTCTTCATGACCTCCTTGCCCTCGATGGGCTTCACCATTACGATCTTGGTCGCCTCCTTCTGGCGGGTTTTGATCATCACAGCCTCCTTGATTACGATTTTGCTGGAACACCACTGCGATCCGGCCTTGGTCGCCTTCTTGTTCTCCTGGAAGGTCATGGCTGCGCCTCTATCGCTGGCTCCCCCGCGCTGCGCCCCCTCTACGTGCGCGCGGGGATGGCCCCTCCCTGGGGCCAGAAGGGGCTAGGGGGAGGAGGAGCAGGAGGAGGAGGAGGAGGAGGAGGAGGAGGAGGAGGAGGGGGAGGAGGAGATGGAGGAGAGGGAGGAGGAGAAGGAGGAGGAGAAGGAGGAGGAGGAGGAGGAGGAGGAGGAGGAAGAGGAGGAGGAGGAGGAGGAGGAGGAGGCAGGCGCGCGGCATAGATAAAACGTTGATCGCCAACCCCCTGCCGTGATATTTTCCCCGCGTGCGCGAGGCGGCCTGAGACCCGCCGCCCCCCGCAAGACGCCGCCCGCAGGAGGCCCAGGCCATGGCCGACCAGCTGCAGCAGCTGGCCGACGCCGCTGCGGCCGCGGCGCTGGCGGCCCAGAGGCCAGAAGTCTCCGCCGCCACTCCTCCCGCCCTCCCTCCCTCCCTCCCTTCCTCTTCCTCCTCCTCCTCCCTTCTCCGCCGCCCTCCGTTGCTTTTCCTTGGAAGCCTTTTCGCTGTCGCACCACCCGACGTGTTCGTAGGCCGGGCCAGTCGTTTCGCTTGAGATTTCATCGTCAATTCTGATCTTGCAGCTTGAAATGTGCAGCAGTTTCAGGGCTGGAGCCTGGGTGGTTTCCAAAATGTGGCTCTCGCTTTAGGGCCGCGTAGATTCGTTTAAACAACTTGCAACAGTTTCAAGGATGGAGCGGGGGTGGTTTTCAATATGTGGCTCTCGCCTTAGCGCCGCGCAGACAACAGTTTCACGGATGGAGGACGGCCCATTTTTAAAAAGGTGGTTCTCACCTTTGCGCCGCGCACGTCCATGCGACCAACCCGCGCCATCCTAAACAATATATGCTATTCGTGCACATCCATCCGATCCAACCCGCACCGATCTACTCAGCAGCTACAAGTCTGCTCACATCTATACCACCCAACCCTCATTATTTTATGTGAAAGCGATTATTTTGCGCAAGTCCATATGAACGAGCCTTTACCGTTCTATGCAACACATTGAAATTCGGTGCACATCCATCCGACCCAGCCCTCACCTTCCGATGTAAGGACAAATTCGGTGCGCATTTGCTGTTCCTCAACATCGACTCATCCCCTGGTCCCCGAAGAGTTCCTGGGCACAGGAAGCAAGCAATACATCGATTGCACGGGTAAACCAAGTCGATACGTTTCGGGCACCCCTCGCCGACTCCGATTTTGGACCCGCTCCCCAGGCTGTCCCATGCATTCGCAAACAACATCAGCCATCTAAAACCACGTGGCCCTTCCCCGAGCTCTACGACCCAGCTTTCCATATTGTTCAACGGCCAGCACACATTGAGAACGGGCCCTCTTTCGAAGCAGGGCCCTCGCATACGTTCACGACTTTGACATCATGTAACACAAAGATCTCAGACGGATGTAAAGCACACTCTTTTCAAACTTGGGCTATCCTTTGACCTCCTTGAAAGGCTCTCGCGTGGGACTGCCGCGGAGAATGCGTCGACGACTTCGGCATCCAGCAACGCTTAGACGGACGGAGGGCATGAGCTTCTCAAAACGGGGCTACCCTGGGCGTCCTCCCAGTGGAGGCACGATCCTGTTACAACAGGCGCCCTCGTCTGACTGGCGGACCGACCGGCCGCTCGTCATTCAAATGGGGGGGGGAGCGCCTGCAGTGGAAAACACTTTTTGGTCTGCGGGTCGAGAGCGAGCCTCTTCCGGTTAAGAGCTAGGCGGGCCGCGCAAAGCACTAATTGGGGAGAGAGCACAGGCAGGCGGGGCCTCAGGCGGCCGGAGGGCGCGGGGTGCAGGCGGTGGTGAGGAGCTTGCACAGGAAAAGAAACGGCTTGGACAGGAGCCGGAGGCGAAATCCCGGAGGGTGAGCGGTGGAACGCGAACCCTGCAGTGGAAAACACGTATTGCATGAATTTGTGAAGAGGGCGCTCGGGATAGGCTTGTAGCCCCAGGGGGGGAGGGGAAGAGGAGGACGACGAAGCGGCGACGACGGAGGGCTGCAACGAGCCTGAAAACAGGGGGGAGGAGGCGGGATGCGGGACGAGGTACGAATGCGTGGCCGCGGGCCGCGCTTGAAAGGCGTCGGATGACGCACGGGCCTCTCCCCTCACCCCTTGGGCCCTTGGGCATCCCATCGTTCCTCCTCCATCTCCTCCTCCCCCTCCCCCTCCTCCTCCTCCCCCTCCTCCTCCTCCTCCTCCTCGTCCTCCTCCTCCTCGTCCTCCTCCTCCCCCTCCCCCTTCCCTTCCCCTTCCCCTTCCACAATTACTCAATATGAATACTACTCTCCCTCTTCCCCTGATGACGGTTGGAAAGTATTCGCCCCCCCCCCCCCCCCCCCGTGTATTGTTTTTTTACACACAGGATTCCCCGGAGTTGGGTTTTCGCTTGCATTTTTTCCAAAATGCTGCTCTCGCTGAGGCGCCGGCCTCATTTTCGGGCCCCGCTCGTTCCGAATCGTGCTCCCGCTGCAGCGCTGGCCTCATTTCCGTGCTTCCGCTCGTTCCGAATCGTGCTCCCGCTGCAGCGCTGGCGTCATTTCCCGTGCCATACCACGGCATGCAATGCAATGCTAGGTTGAAACTACGCTTTGCGGTGCTCTTCTACGCCATGCCATGCCGTGCTCTACAATGCATCGCGTACCCTTTCGGGATCATTGCCCTGCTCGACATTCGACTGTGCGAGTAGAGAGGGGATCTACGCCATGGTAAGAGATGGGGAGAGGTAGGATGTCAGATATGACGCGAGCGCACCTAGCTTGCCCTCCTCCTCCTCCTCCTCCTCCTCCTCCTCCTCCTCCTCCTCCTCACCCCCTTGGGCATCCCAGCGTGGCGCCCCCCCGTCGCGACCAGGGGAGCCTCACCCGCCGAGGCGGGTGCAGGATTCGCAGGAGCACGGCTGGGGGCCGCCCAGGGATGCCCGCGGGTTGTGGGGAGGCTTGCGCCATCTTGCGGCGGTCGTCCTATGTGGTAGCGTGCCTCCGTCCTGCTCCTCCTCCTCCTCCTCCTCCTCCTCTTCCTGCTCCTCCCCGATACCTTCGACACGACCCTGAGGACGAGGCTCGCGACCTGGATCGAGCCCCGGCGGATCCCACGTGACCTCCGACAAAGGTGGCGGCAGTTGAAGGTGTTCCTCATTATACTGCCTCCTGCATGGCGGTGGATCGTCTTGAGGACCCTTTCTGGTGGGGGGTGGCACACTAGCTACCGCATGCATGTTCTTGCTGTGCGGCGCGCCTGTGTATTTGGATGTGGACAAGGGCGCGACGAGGTCAGCCACTACCTGCAGCACCGCCATGCCCTTCTGCCTCGGCCTCGCCAATTCCTTCACGGTGATCTTCTGCATAGTCTCGGGCTTGCCGGAGATGAGGCTTACCACGACGATCCGCGGCACGTGCATTCGAGGTTCACAGCAATGCGCAACCTCGTGTTGCTCTATTACCTTTATCTAGAGGCCAAGCCGACGGCCTCGTCGACAAGTTCACCAAATTCCGCATCTGCCCTTCACAGGGCGTGCCACAAGGCGGCGCTGGGCCGCCTCAGCGACAACAACTGAGTCGGCGCCCTGCGGCTGCGCGGCCGCCCGCCGCCGACCAGACCTTCCGAGGGTATTGGCGCTCCTCCTCCTCCTCCTCCTCCTCCTCCTCCTCCTTCTCCTCCCTACAATTACACAATATGAATACTATTCTCCCCCCGCCCCTGATGACTTCTGGAAGGTGTTCGGCCCCTTTCGCGTACTGTTTTTGCCCCAGGACTCCCGGGAGTTGAATTGTCGCTTGTTTTTTGTTCAAAATATGTTTCCCGCTGAAGCGATGGCCTCATTTTCGGGCTTCCGCTCATTCCGGGTCGTGCTCCCGCTGCAGCGTTGGCCTCATTTCCGCGCTTCCGCCCGTGCCGAATCGTGCTTCCGCTGCAGCGCTGGCGTCATTTCCGCGCTTCCGCTTGTTCCGATTCGTGCTCCCGCTGCAGCGCTGGCGTCATTATTTCCAGTGCTATGCCACGGCATGCAATGCAGTGCTATGTGGTGTTCCGCAGTGCGATGCCATGCCTTCGGCTGCAATGTTAGGACTTGCAGTGCTTGACTACGCATTGACACGCCATGCTATGCCATGGCCATGCTACGCTTTGATCTTCAACGCGATGCTATGCCATGTTCGGTTCCGTGCCGCTATGCGATGCCATTTTTTTGGCGTTGCAATGCTTTGTGGTGCAATGCTTCATTACGCAACGCCACGCCATGCTATGACATAGTGCGCTCTGCCGTGCTCTTCTGCGCCCTGCTATGCTGTGCTCTACGATGCATCGCGCACCCTCTCGGGATCATTGCCTTGCTCGACATTCGACTGTGCGAATAGAAAGGAGATTTACGCCATGGTAAGGGATGGGGAGGGGTATGATGTCAGAAATGACGCGGGCGCACCTAGCTTGCCTCCTCCCCCTCATCCTCCTCCTCCTTTTCCTCGTCCTCCTTTTTTCTCTTCCGCTTCCTCCTCCTTCCTCTTCCTCCTCCTCCTCCTCCTCTTCCTCCTCCTCCCCCTCACCCTCCTCCATCCCTTGTCCTTTTCAATAACTTATCCCTGTCGTACCCCGTGATGAGTCGGTCGGGTCGTTTCGCCTGAGACTTCCTCGCCATTCATGATCCTGAAGTTTCAGTTGGCAGCATTTTTACTGACTGAGGGCGGATGGTTTTCAAAATACTTCCTCGCCAGAGCGGGGCGCACATGCGTCTTAAATATTTGCAAGGATTTCACGGTTGAAGGGCGGGCCATTTTCAAACTGTGGCTCTCGCGTGAGCGCCGCGGAGATTCGCTTCAAAAGCTTTGAAGAGCTTCGCGGACGGATGGCGGGTGGTTTGCACATTGTTGTTTTCGTCTGAGCGCGGCGCACATTCGCTGTAAAAGCTTGCAAGAGCTTCACGAATGGAGGGCGGGCCGTTTTCAAAAGGTGGCTCTCGCCTCAGCGCCGTCCACATTCGTCTTAAACGTAAAAGTTTAGAAGAGTTTCGCGGATGGATTGCGGCGGTTCTTTTTCAAAGTGTGACTCTCGCCATTGCGCGGCGCAAATTCGTTTGAAAGAATTGCACGGGGTTCACGGATGGAAGGCGGTCGTTTTCAACATGTGGTTCTCGCCTCAGCGCCGCGCACATTCGTTTTGAAAGCTTCCAGCCGTTTCAAGGTTTTTTTCGGTTGGCGTCCTGGGAATGTTGTTCTGACACGATTAAGGATTGTCAGGGCGCAACAGTCACGTTGGTTTGTGGTGTTGAAGTCCCAGGACTGGCGTGGTGGCGCGATTCAGGACTGGCAGGATGTCAAAGTAACATTAATTTGCGGCGTTAGTTTTCACACGATTCAGGATTCTCAGATGGTTGTTTCCCAACGGGGCACTTCCGCAGGATCGGAGGGAGGGTTCATTGCAACATTGTTGATGCGTCGTTGGTTTGCACTGGTCCTCCTCTCCTCCTCCTCCTTCTCCTCCTCCTCCTCCTCCTCCTCCTCCTCCTCCTCCTCCTCCTCCTCCTCCTCCTCCTCCTCCTCCTCCTCCTCCTCCTCCTCCTCCCCCCGCCCAGCAGTAACCCTCATGGAGGCCCCTCCCCCTCCCCCTCTGGCAGTCTCCGACGCCGTGGCGTGGCTGCCAGCTGGCCCGGCCGCGCAGAAGCCGCGGTGTTCGCCGCGGCCTGTGCTCCCCCCCCCCTTCTTGTCCTCTGGCCGCTGTCCGGGCTGTGTTGCCCGTCTGGAGTCAGCCGGGGTTCGGCGAGCAGGGCTCAGCTTGGAGCCGGCGGGGGAGCACTGGTTCTAACGAGCAGGTTCGAGGTTTTGGGTTCGAGGAGGTCCTTCCCTCTTTTTCGGCCCCTAGGGGCCGTTTGCGGGCCCCGGGACCGTCAGAAAAAGGACCCGAGGCGACAAATGCACCAGGTAGACCCTGGGAGGGATTTGGGGACCGAGCTGATTTGCTGTTATCCCCCCTTCCTGACCGATTTTCTCGGGGCTCATCCAGTTCAGACCCCCAGCCGCCTCTGAGGCTCAGCCAAAGCCAGCGCGCGGGATCCTGCAGGATCCTGCAGCGCCAGATTTTGGTTGAGCGGCCCTGGAGGTGGCTATGCATATCCGCTGAGCAAGATTTGGGGAGCCCCCCCAAAACTGCGGCGCAATTCTTTCGGGATTGGCTGAGGCGGGTTTGCGCTGAGCCAGATCAGTCCACGCCTGACGGAGGAGGAGGAGGAGGAGGAGGAGGAGGAGGAGGAGGAGGAGGAGGAGGAGGAGGAGGAGAAGGAGGGGGGATCTTTTCGTGACCAGTCTGGATTTTTACGCGCTGGAAAGTGTAGGCTGGTAGTTGTTTCCTGACCCGTGTTTGTGCCTCTATCCACCGGGACTTGTTTCCCTCACCACGCAAGCTGCACAGCTTCGTGGGCACGTTCTTCTTGATGACCGTCCATGTTCCCCCGCCCAGAACGGGCTGTCTACGACCACTTGCGATCCCTACCCCATACGGGTCCGATCGACGATGGGGTATTGGACACCTCCGCTGGTGTCCATTTGGCTGCAGACAAATTCTGAACCCCAGCCAGCTTTTCAGAAATCTGACCTGCAGAGGTATGGCTCGCATGTGCACGTTCTTGGCGACCGTCCACGTTCCCACAATCAGAACGGGCCAGAAGCCGAGCGCAAGTGGGGGGCGACGCTGAGACGAGCGGGCTGCCAGCCGCTGCAAGGCATCTTCAGTGGACGTGCCCTGCCTTCGCCTTGCCCCGTCCGTCTCGCAGCCGTATGGCCAGTTTTGTGTGTACTGGACTGTTTTTACCTGGCCATTGGGCAGACCCTTTTTCGGGCCATTTGCAGACCCTGTTGCGCAGTGTCGGAGAGAGTACGGCATGGCCAGAGATCTTGCCAACCACAGAGGGCGTGCTGAAGACGCGGTCTCTAGAATCAGCTCGGCCTTGCGCAGATTTGTTCATACCGACGGTGATGCCTGGGCACGGCCTTCACCTATTCAGCATGGATCGTGGAATTACCCCAAACGCCTGACAGGCGCACACTTGGGCCATGAGAGACACTTGCCACGGCTTCTGGATTGAGTCGTCTTGGTCTGAGGCCGCCGCGCTACAGAACGCTCTGCTTTTTGCGAGTGTGGATGGGTAGGTGTGATGCTCCTGTTTGCTGGGCCAAACGTGGCCGAAACCAGGCTTGAAGAAGGGCCCCCCGACGCCGACCATGGCCGCACACCCTCCGTCGTGGTCTTGATCACGACTCGAAGCGGTCTGGGCCTGCCGTGGACCGTGCGGCTCACCGCGTGCTTGCCGCCCCCTGCGACGGGTGCCGCCTGCCCCCTCGCTCGGGGCCTCCCGGGCCGGCGTGCACGTCGACGCGGGCTCCTCGGCGGCGCTCGGCGAGGCCCGCCTGCCGTTCCCCTGCCGCTGCGGTCCGTCCGCGGCGCCCGTGCGTGCCGGGGCCTCCGCTCGGGCCTCGGCTTCCGGATCGGGGGGAGGGCAGAGCCCCCACCCTGACATAGGAAGGCACCAACTATACACCTACACCGATCCTGGCCAGGATCACCCTGGGCCCAGGATCGGTGTATACGCCCTCCTGCCTTGGACAAGAAGGCATATACACCGATCCTGGGCCCAGGGTGATCCTGGGCCAGGATCGGTGTTGGTGTATAGTTGGTGCCCTCGATGACACGCCGATTCGTGGATCGTCCGTTGCGGTTCCCGCGAGGGCGCCGCGGCCGTCATCTTCCAGGCCTGCGCCCGCCAGGCGTGGGCCCGAGGTCGTGTTCACTGGAGCACGTCTTGCTAAAGGTTACCAGCCTGGAACATATCCCTATCCCTATGCTGGGCACCTCATCACGATGCCACTCTTAGGGATTCCCTTATTTTTTGATGGCGAATCCCTAAGATTGTCATCGCCTTTTGGCGTGTCACTCTTAGGGATAGGGATACGTTCGAGGCTGGTAAAAAGGAGGCTCTGTCCATCCCCGAGGGGGCGGGATGCCGACGGCGGGGGGAGGCCTCTCCCCGGCAGGCCACCGCCGCAGACGCGCAGCAGCGGGAGTTCCACCGAGGCGGCGCGCGGGCGGCTCGTGGGGGGCGGTTTCGGGCTTCATCATTACCGCGCTCTCTCTCTCTCTCTCTCTTTTTTTTTTTTTTTTTCTTCTCTCTCTCTCTCTATATATATATGCTTCTCTCTCTCTCTCTCGCTTGTTCTCTCTCTCTCTCTCTATATATATATATATATATGTATGTATAGCGTATAGCTCTCTCTCTCTCTCTGTCACCCTAGTTTTTTCTCTCTTCTCTCTTTTTTTGTACTCTCTCTCTCTCTCGTTCTCCCTGTCTCTTCCTCTTTCTCTGTCTCTGTGTCTCTCTCTCTCTCTCTAATTTCTTGTTTGCTGGTTTTCCCAACTTCCTGTGCTGGGTTCTCGTTTTGACTAGGGAACTGTGGTATCCACTCCTCCTTCCCCTCCCCCCTCCTCCTGCCTTCGCCTGCCCTTGTTCCTTGGGTGGCTGCGAATTGTGCAGCCGTGACCACTTCCGTTGGCTTCTGGGAGGTCCAGCGGAGTCGGGGGGGCCACGCGGATCCATTCGGGACCTCGCTGCTCACTGGGAGCTTGCGGATTTCGCACCTGCCGCCACTTTCGTAGGCTCCTCGGAGGTCCAGCGGGGTCGGGGGCTACGCAAATCACCTGGGAACCTCGCTGCTCGTTGGGTGGCTGCGAACTGCGCAACTTTCGCCACTTTCGTGGGCTCCTGGGCGGCGTGGCGGAGGTGCGGGCAGCGCAGATCCATTTGAGACCCCGCGGCTCCCTCGGGGTCTGCGAACTGCGCAACGGTCGCCGCTTTCGTTGGCTCCTGGGAGGCACGGCGGAGATGAGGGCAGCGCAGATTTTGAGTATCTGGCGATGTGTTCTTTTGTGTGGAGCGTTCATACAAATATTCGCCTCGCGTGGAGAAGAGGTTGGGTAGGTATCGGCTAGTTTTCTTCTCTGTATGTTGCACATGTTTCGACGCGCGCGTACGTAAACGTGTGTACGTGTGTGTTTTTGCTGTTGAATACGCATTTCTACAGAATAATTATTGTTGATCTCCGGAAACGGTTCCGCGCGCTCTCGCCTCGACGCCAGCTACATTTTCTCTGAAAACGAGGCTCCCTCTCGAGCGTTGGCTTGAGTCTGTATGTGGGCCCTTGGAGGCCCAGCTACGACAACAACGGCTTCCGGTCGATAATTTCGCACAATTTACCCCGAGACACTCTGGTCAGAGAGGCCCTCGAGCTCAGGAACGGCGCTCTCGCTCAAGACTGGGGTGGCACGTACACCCCCTCAGGGGTGAAGCCGACCCCGTCACGAGGGTGACGCCGCGCGCCCTCGTGACGAAGGCCTCTGTCACGAGGTCGGGCCCGTGGCCTCGTGACAGAGCGCCTCGCCAGGATTAGCGCGCGCGCGCCCTAAATATATGCGCCATGGAAGCAGAGTCATATGTGCGCATATGGAAACATCATTAGTCATATTCGTCATATTCCATTCGATGGTTATTCATATGTCGCCCCCATATTTCCATATAGCGACATCTATAAATACATATCGTGTGTATATGAATAATATCCATAAATAAATACATGCGCGCGGTAATGTGAGTAGTACTCTTCCCATATATGAAAACGAGGATGCCACATCTCGGACCGATCGATGTTCTGAGGCGCCCGACATTCTGAAACATTGGAGAGGCCTCCTCCTCCTCCTCCTCCCCCGCCCTCCTCCTCCACCCGGCGGCGACGACGACGACGCGGGCTCGCCGCCGCCGGCCCGCCGCCGTCGCTCCGAGGGCGCCGCCATCCGAAGAGGGAGATGCGGCAGCAGCGGCGGCACACGTCAGGGGAGGGCCGTTTGAGACGTTGGGAGTTGGCCTTCGGGGGAACCCCTCGTCGCCACGGCTGGACGCAATGTGACAAATCAAGTCGTTGGGATCCCCCGAGGGGTCCAGGGACCGATTTTGATCAGATTTCGAACTGTCGGTGTCTCAAGTCGCCGGGCTCCGAACAAGGGTAAAGGAGGACGAGGAGGAGAAGGAGGAGGAGGAGGAGGCGGAGGAGGAGGAGGAGGGGGCGGGGGAGCAGCAGGAGGGGTTGGGAGGAGTGAGGTGGAGGACGAGGAGAAGGGGGAGAGGAGGAACAGGAGGAGAGGAGGAGCGCTCGTCGCCGTCGCCGTAGCCATTTGGGCTCCCCAGGGCGGCTTTTCGGGTCGGGCGAACGGGGGGGTTTGGGAAAGGGGGGGTTGCGAAATCTGCTGCATGCAGCTGGTTTCGGCCCGACCGAGGGGCCCATTCCTCGATGCATGGGCGCCTCCCGGCGCCGTGAGGCGCCGGGAAAATCAGCTACGGCAGGTCCGTGTCGTGCCGACTTCGGCGTTGGTTTCTGACACCGCGGGGATCGTTCAACCTTGAACGATCGGCCGTTTCCGAAACGTCCAAATCGTTCCACATCGAACGATTGTGGGTCGCCCGCGGCCTTCAAAATTGAACGCCGCTGGCGGGGTCGCCGCCGGTCGACGCGACGCGAACCTACCGTGCGTGAGCTGATTCTCAACCCCCCCTTTGCTATCCCCCCTTTCGCCCGACCCGAGCTTTGAGGCACTCCCTCCGCGGCAGACATATCGTCTCCGCAATGGCCGCTCATTTCGGCATCTACGCCGACCATAGTGCCTACGGTCGGGAACTGTTGGATCACGTGTCGTGACTATCTGCGCTATCGGCATCCCCTGGCACTGCGCCATTGTCCCGAGCCGTTCGGGGATGCCTGATCGCGTGATCCAACAGATTCCGACCGCTGATCGGACTCCGCGGACGAGTCCGTCTACGCCAGGGGCTACGCCGCGGGCGACAACGATGGCTACGCCGAGGGCTGCATCGCGGGCTTCCACTACTACTGGGGCTACTACGAGGGCTACCACTTTGGCCTCGTTTTCGCCAGCGGCGTGGCCGAGGACTACGAGGATGACTACTGCGCTGGCGGCGGTGACTTCGAGGCCGACGACGAGTACGGCAAGGGCGAGGGCTCCGCGCACGAGCACGACGCGGGCGAGTCCGACGACGACGGTGACTTCGCCGAGTACTACCCCCAGTGGGGCCTCGCGTTCACGGAAGAGGAGCAGTATGAGCAGACCTGTCGCAAGCAGGAGCTGCTTAATTCATGCGGTCGAGAACTGTTGGATAACGCGTCGTGACCCCGTTGGCGCCCGTCTCGGACGGGCGCGACGTGCTGACGCCATCCTTGGTCCAACGTCCTTGTCTCCTTGTCCTGAGCCGTTCAGAGGCCGCGCGACGGGCTATCCTGGGGCCCCGGGCGATGCGTTATCCAAAAGATCTCGACCGCTGAGCGCAGTCGGGCGACGACGAGTGCGTTTACGTGGACAGCTCGGACAGCGACTTCGGCTTCGACGAGAACGAGAACCAGGCGGCGGGCGACGCCTGCAGCGACTGGAGCTGGGACTTCGGCGTCGACGGCGTCGACGAGGACGAGGGCGAGGCCGAGGAGGACGACTGGAGCTGGGACTTCGACGCCTACATCAACGAGGTCGAAGCCGAGCAGGCCACCGAGCTGCCCGAGAAGAAGATCGAGAATATGCTCGAGAAGAAGAGGGTGAGGGCGAGCCTGAGCCCGCCGTCGGCGCGCCCGCTCAAGAGGCGGCTTGCGAGCAGCCGGGGCGGCGCGTGAGACTTAAGATCTCACGCCTGTTTGTAATTTAGCCATAGTGGCTTCAAGGAGGAGGAGGGAAGGGGAGGATCGACCAGGAGGATAGGGAGGAAAGGGAGGGATATGGGGTCTGTCATGATTTGGCGATACCGCCGCTGCCAATTAACAGGATCCCTGCCAGCCACGACGTTGCGGGGTGCGCCGCGCTGGTCTGACTGACACTCGACTCTGGCACGTCTCAGAGCAGAAGGTGCCTGCTCTCTCCCTCAGCCCCTGGAGCCATCTTAGAGTCCTTGAGTTCCGAGGGGTTGGCGTTATTTTTGTTTGTATAGACGCACGTAGGATATTTCGAACGTTCGGTTCGGATAGCTGTTGTTCGCCGTTCGCACGGGGAGATGAGATTCGGTCCGCCACATCGTCAGCATCAGCATCGCCACCTATCGTCGATCGTCACCTCATCATCGTCATGTCATCGCCGTCATCGCCATCGCATCGCCATCGCCGACATAGCGTTATCGCCATCGCCGTCATCGCCATCGTCGTCGATCGATCGACCGCCGTCTGGCCCGCCAAGGGCGCGCCACAGGCGCCGCCATCCGAAGAGGGAGACGCGGCAGCAGCGACGGCGGGGAGGGGATGAGGGGGATGGGAGGGGGGAGGAAGGGAGAGCTGGACACATGTGCGCACTGTATATGCACAAACCCCCGATCAACCGCAGAGCGGCTGCCGCTCGTATAACGCCAGAGCAGCGCTGATATCTCGTATAACGCCGCCGCCGCCCTCTTCACTCTCTTCATTCTCTTCACCCTCTTCGAAGAGAGTGAAGAGAGTGAAGGAGGTGCAGAAGGTGAAGGAGGTCAAGAGGATGGAGGATGGAGGAGCCGATGCCGCCGCAGCCCGAAAAGAGAAAGAGGGCCAAGCGGAGCGCGAAGACGGTGAAGAAAATAATCGTCTCCCTGGGGGGGGCTAAGATGAGCGAAACTAAGCGAAGATAATCGTGCTTCGCGGGTGGATGCCTCGGCGCGAAGATAGCCGCACGTTCGTCGTCGCCCGTTGTTGCCGAGCGTAGCCGTTTGTGACAAGCCAAGCTCGCACACTATGGACATTTTTCAACGATTGTACCTCTTCCTGTGTCCTGGCGCTGCTCGCGGGCCTGGCGAGTCCGTGGGTATCCCTGTCGCGCGCCTCGGGGAGATCTCGACCGCGTTCGGGGACGTCGTGGATCCGCGCAGGGCCCGCATGGTGGCTGGCCGGGCGACGCGAGCATGCCGCCGCGGCACGGCCCAAGCGGGGGTGGCGTCTGCTCGCGGGCCCGAGTGGGTGCGGGCCGAGGCCGTGGGGGTCCTGCTGCGCGAGTTTGGGGTGCTCATCCCGGAGGCCCAGTGGGCGGCGGCCATGCGTCGGGTGCGCGAGCACGCCGTGGAGTTCGAGGCCCCGGCGACGGCGGCCGCGCCGATGCCCCTCCCGCCGCCCGTCGACGTCGACGCGTTGACGATCGTGCCGGCGGCGATCGAGCCATCGGCTGAGGCGCCTGACCTCCTCCTCCTCCTCCTCCTCCTCCTCCTCCTCCCTCCTCCCTCTTACCTCCTCCTCCTCCTCCCCTTGCCTCTTCATCCTCCTCTCTCCTCCTCCTCCTCCTCCTCCTCCTCCTCCTCCCCCTCCTCGGCCCCTCCTCCTCCTCCTCCCACCCTCCTCGGCGATCGAACCGGCGCCGATGGACCTGGACATCGTGGAGCTCGGGCGCCATTACCTCGCCACCATGAGTCGAGAGCAGATGGCGGCCGCCCTCGTGAAGAAGGACCGCCGCGGGTTGGGGGCATGAGGAGGAAGGACGAGGATGATGGATTGGGACGAGGGCGGAGGGGGATGAGGGAGGAGGGGGGGGGATGAGGGATATGACGAGGGAAGATGAGGAGGAGGCGGAGGCGGAGGAGGATGAGGAGGATGATAAGGATGAGGAGGATGTGGAGCAGAGGAGGAGGTCGGATGAGGATTGGAGGAGCACGAGGGCAAGGAGGACTAAGCGGGGGGGCCGCCGCAGTGGCCAGGACGTGATCATCGACGGCCTCAAGCGGAAGGTGAGGAAGGAGCAGCAGACAGTGAGGCGCAAGACTGCGCGCGTCGAGGAGATCAAGGCGGTTCCGCAGATCCGAAGCCGTCGTCGTCGTCGCGTCGCCCTCCTCCTCCTCCTCGGAGTCGCGCCGCCGTCGTCGTCGCACCGACGTCGTCGTCGCTCGTCGCCGCCGCCTTTTTTGCCGTGTCCGTCGTCGTCGGTCGTCGTCGGAAACGGGTCACCGTCGTCGTCGTCGTCGTATCGCGTCGCGCCGTATCGCGTCGTCTCTCGGCCCCCCCCTCGTCGCCGCGGCTGGACGCGGCTCAGCCCAAGAATGGTCGGGGCCGTATATCCGCCCATCTCCGCTTCGCCGCCGCTCTGAGGCGGCCATCGCCCCCGTCGAGGCGGACGCTCAGTTGGCGCTGCTCACGCCAGACCGCGGGGAGAAGCGGCGGTTCAACGCCAGGACTGGCATTGCCCTTGCGATCCGGAGGTGCCTCGGCAACGTGGCCGGGCGCAACGTGTGCGGGGTCATCCTCGACGACGTGTCCCGCCCGACCGTGCACCGCTGGGAGCACAGGAGCAATGGCGCCATGGTGACATCTAGCTTGTGGTACCACCAGGACCCGAGGGTGAACCCCTCCCGCCCCCCTCGCGGCCGCCCTGGACGATACCGAACAAGCCGCGTGCCAGGCCAGCTTGCTTTCACGCGTGATGTAGCGCGCGTGGAAGAGAGCTGGAATGGCGCGAGGTTGCCCGCCCTCGCCCAAGGCGATTCGGCCCTCAGCCAGGAGCGCAACCCGTGGTGGATCTTCCCGGGGCCCACCACTGCCGGCGGGAGTGGCGAGAGCCAGGGCAGCTCGAGCTCCGTCTCCGGGCTCAGCGTGTGCACCCTCGGCAGCATCGGCCTCGGCAGCTTGGGCCGTGCCTCGTCCGCGTCTTCCCTGTCTGCTGCCTCCTCTCTCGGGGACTCGATGCCCCGCGCCATGCGCGACGACGACGGGCCAAGGACAGCCTTACATGATCCCCTCCTCCTGTGCTCCTCTGCCTCCTTCTTCGGACCGCGCCGACCGCGCCCACCTCGCCTTTAACCTCCACTCGCACTAGACTCGGACCCAATGCCACTCACTCACTACTCTCGCTCTTTCCCTCTCGCTTATCGTCGCTCATCGTCGTCGTCGTTGTCGTCGTCGTCGTCGCCATCGCTTCGCTTATCTCGGGGGTGGACAGAACCCCCAACAGTGACGCGTCGATTAGTGAAGTGAGTGTCCGTTTTCGGTTTTCGAGAGGGCGCCGTGTCCGTTAGTTTCCAGGCTTGCGCCCGCCAGGTTTGGGCCTCAGATCGTTTTCACTAAACCGCGTTTTGCTATAGGGGGGTCTGTCCATTTCCGATTATCTCCCTTGTGGCTTCACAGAGGAATGGGTTCGCAATGTTCGCCGTGTGCGGCGACGCCACCAACGCCGCCATCATGGGGGGGTGCAAGGTGCACAACTTATTCGTTGAGTCCGTGTACAAGTGCTGGGATGATGATGTGTCCGATGATGACTACGCGTGGAGGAGGGATTTCGCTGACTTGCAGATTGTCGTTGATGGCACTGGCCCGGGGACAGTCGACATGATCCAGAAGCAGATGCGCAGCACAGGAGCCCCCGACTGGTCCATGGTCATGAAAGAGATCGACACGGACCCCAAGAGCACGAGGACGTTCTATTAC
The DNA here is from genome assembly GCA_963575745.1 of Prorocentrum cordatum. Classification (NCBI taxonomy): domain Eukaryota; class Dinophyceae; order Prorocentrales; family Prorocentraceae; genus Prorocentrum; species Prorocentrum cordatum. The sequence continues at coordinate 308,010 of CAUYUJ010004492.1, forward strand.
TTCTTGACATCTGATCAGGGCTCAGACGAGGCCAAGGCTAAGAAGATCATTCAATACCAGGTGCTTGAGTACGATCGAATTCAAGTGTGGTCTTTTGATTGTTTTATGCACAGCCCTCACTTGATGGTGAAATCGGGCCTGTCCATATGCGACGCAATCCTGACGCAATCGGGCCGCGCATGCAAATATTTCGGGAGCCTCGCGAAGATCGTCAACGTCTGGCGAGATCTCGGGAAGGACCGCTCCTCTCCTCTCCTCTCCACCTCTCCACCTCTTCTCCTCTCCTCCTCTCTCCTCCTTCCTCCCTGCTCCCTCCTCCGCTCCATCCCTCCATCCATCCCTCCCTCCCGTCCCTGCCCGTCCATCCATCCATCCCTCTCGTTCCCCCTCTCTCCTTCTCGTCTCTCTCCCCTCCCTGGCAGGACATGTTCCTGGCGTGGAAGTCTGCTGTCAGTGGCCCTGACGCGCAGAAGTACGCGAGGCGCTTGCCGCCGAGGTGTCTATCGGGCCGATGGGGTTCTGTGCGCGGCTCAGAGACCACAATCCTACCTCCGCTCCTTAATGGCCAGCTGCTCCAGGCGCTGACGAAGGCATTGGGGAAGAAGACTGCGGCGGCGGACGACGCTGGCGATGCCGCCCTCCGTGAAGAGCCCCGACTTGAGGAGGTGGCTTCGTTCAGAGCCCGGCTCGGCAGGTGGGGGAACGATGCGCTGGAGGTGGCGGCGGACCCCTTCTTCGGCGCCCTCGGCGCCGTCGCCCATAAGCTGCATGAGCCAGTGCATGAGTTCATATTCTGGATCGCGAAGGCGGTCCCCGGCGAGGTGATGCGCGAGCAGGGGGGCCACGTGACCCAGTTAGCGACAGGGATGGCGCTCAAATTCGCTGTGAAGTTTGACGAGCTTGCCCGCGACATCACGTGGCTCCAGGATATTGCGGACAGGATGCCCGAGGCCGACGCAATGCACTTGTTCAAGGGCGGGCTTCTTCTTATGTTTCATTACGCGTCTGCGTTTTTCAGGCGCGTCGTCCTGCCGGTGTCCAGATACCCGATGAAGATGTTCCTCCTTGTCTACTCCGAGGCCGACGTGGTTTGCGACGTCCGCGCGCAGGTCGCCTGGGAGATGATTAATAGTGACGAAGCTGGCTTGGAGATAAATACTGCGAAGACTGTCCGACAGCACCGTGCGGCGTTGGTTCACGCGGCGAACACTGGGAAGCTGGGGCGCGAGTTGTTCTGCGCGCTGCGCTTGGCCGGCCGCATCATCAAGGCTGACGTTCAGTTCAACGAGGGCATCGACAGCCTACTTAAGGTTGAGATAAATAAGGCACCCTCCATGACCATGGAGCTGCTGGATGCTCGGGCACGCCTAAAGTTCACTTTGGGGTATCTGGACTTGGGCATGAAGTGGCGCCAGCGTAAAAAGACGGCCGCGCAATTGGCGGGCTCGCTGACTCGACACGCCGCGATCGCCAACGACGTGTGCTCTGCCAGCGCCGTTCGCTACGCCCCGCCAGTGAAGACGTGCGTCCCTCCTTCGGCCAAAGACATGACTGAGGGCATGGCCAAGATCAACCCTTGCGCGACGCTGACCCCAGCATCGTTATTTGCCGCGCCCTACGCGCTGAAAGTGCACGCAGAGTGTAAGCAACCGACTGTTGATATAGCCTTCGGCTTCGGGATCGACGACGACTTGTACATCCCGTGCGACAAGCATCGCTACACCACGTGGACGGTGGTTGGCGAGAAGTTCCGCCCTCGCGAGGGGCCGCCGGACATGATGCGAATTATCCTTCCGATGCAGTCCGAGTTGATGGCCGACGTCATTGCTGACAAATATTGCTACTTCGACGGCGGGCCCGAGCATATTGATGGCCTGGAGCTCCCGCTGTGGAAATACCCCTTGACGTGGGTCAAAGATTCCCCCGTGCCCCTTGCTCGTGTCGGAGAGCCCGAGCGCGTGGTGTCACTGGTGAAGCCCAAGCCCAAGAAGAAGCCGGGCGACGCCGCGTTCGGGGCCGCTGCGGCTGCAGCAGTGGCTGGAGGCGTTGGCGGCGCGGACGCCGCTGCTGGGGACGGCGCCGCCGTCGGCGACCCGGGCGCCGTGGAGGGCGCGCGGAAGTTCGACCAGGACAGGGCAATATCCATGGGTCCATGGGCCCATGGAGGGAGGGTCCAAGGGCCCGAGGGGTCCTAGGGGTTCGGGGGTTCGAGTCGAGGGGCGAGGCAGATCCCGAGGGCCCGATGGTCCTTGAGTCCAGGGCGTCTGGCCACCTCGCCCCCCTCCATCTTTGAAGGAGGAGGGGAGGCGGATGAGGCGGAGCTCGGAGGAGCTCGGAGGAGGAGGAATGATGGCGGTGAGGGTGATGAAGGGAGGCGCACCAGGGGGTGCGATCCCCCCCTGGCCTCTCGCTCGCCCAACAGGACGTATTGGACGCGCTTGCGGCGGCGCTCACGATCGGCGGCGGCGACGAGGGGGGAGCCGAAGCGGCCGTGGCTGCAGCGGTAGCCGCCTTGGATGGCGACGGCGGCGGTTTGGATGAGGCCATGCTTGACTCGGAGGGCATGCGGAAACTTGCAGAGGCTGTTGGCCGTCGCGATGCCGAGATTGATGGCTCCGATAGCGAGGACGACATCTTCGGCGCTGCTGGGGCACATCATGAGATGCAAAAGGCGAAGAAGGGGGCGGAGTTCAAGAACTTCCACGCCGATCCAGACGCGTTGGCCAAGAAGGCGCTGGAGATGTCAGGCGTCGCGGTCAACATCGAGGAAGTGCGAGACGAGCTCGCCCTGGATACTCTGCTGGGGCCGGAGACCCCAGGGCCCCCGCCGCCTCCGTCGGATCCGCCAGAGCCTGATCCAGCTGATGGTGATGATTCCAACCCAGCGTGGCACGCCATTTGGTCGACTGGGTTACTGGACTGCATTGCGATCCTGCACGACCGGGAGGACGCGATGTCCATCCCTCTTGGCAACAATGGCTTCCTATCGTTGGTCCAGACGCGGGACAACCCAGATACCCTCATGTATGTTCACTGGCAGGACGCTGGCGCCAGATGGGGGCGGGAGGCAGTGGTCGACGACGACGACGAGGACGTCAAGAGGATCAAGTACTCCGTGACTCTGACGAAGCTTCGCTCATTCGCGAATGCCGTAATCATTCACCCAGCGATCGGGATCTCGATGGCCAAAGTTCCCAAATGCATCAACCACGTGAAGGTCAGGCCGGTGATCCCACCTGATATTGTGAAGCTGGAGGATATGTGGTCGGCCGCAATATCACGGACAGTCTCGATTGATAAGTCCTGTGTGCTTTGTGAGTCTGGCGAGGGCGATGAGATTGTCGCATGCCCTCTATGCATGTGCACGTGGCACGGTGCTTGCGCCCGCGCGGCAGCAGGCTGTGCGCTCGGCCAGGGGGGGCCAGACACAACATTGGCTGCGCGCGCGGCCGTGGCTGACTTGGCAGTTGGATTTGTTCCCATGGAGTTCTTTGTGTCAGCCGCAGGGGCCTGTGCACTCTGCGTGCAGTGGTACCGCGGACCACGGGGTCCAAGGTGATGCGTTCTGGTAGCACGTTGCCACGCCGCCTTCTCTTGCTCCCCCTCCCCGCCCTGTCCACTCCCTTCTCCTCCTCCTCCTCTTCCCCCTCCTACTCCTCCTACTCCCCCCCTCACTCCTCCTCCTCACTCCTCCGCCTCCTTCTCCTCCTCCTCCTCCTCCTCAGGACTCATCCTCCTCCTTCTCCTCTCTCCCCCATCGTCCGCCCCTCCTCCAGCTGAGCGGCCCGCCTACGTCGCCTCGCGGTTGTCCAGCCCGCGCGCGCCACCTCCCGCCGCGGCATGCAGGCGGGGGGATCCCGGGGATGGCGAGAGATACAGATAGCGCATGCGCCCAGGGGACGGGCAAACATTCTAACAATTTGCAGTCTCCTATCGTCGGGGGGGTGTCTGTTTGTTGGCCTGACAGCCTGAGAGCCCCCCCCCCCCTCCTCCTGGACGTCGCGACGTCGCCTCGGCTGGGCGCAGCGCGAGGAACTTGAGCGATGATCATCATCATATCATCATCATGGCATCCTGGCATCCTTGTCACCAACGCGTTAGCGAGAAGAGGAGGGCTCGGAGGACGAGGAGGCGGAGGAGGTGGGCGAGGAGGAGGAGGAGGAGGAGGGAGTGGACGAGTGGGGAGGACGAAGCCCCATCCCAGCCCAAGGCGCTCCCGTCCCCCAAGGCTGTTCGCTGCCGCCACGCCGGCGGACCAGGGGGTTCGTGCGGCGACGTCGCATTGCAGGGGGATGGCATGGCATGTGATTCAGCAGCATCATCAGCACCAGCGTCAACATCTGCTTCAGCGTCACTACCAACAACATCATCGTCATCAACACCACCATTGCCACCCTCACGATCCTCATCATCAACGTCGCCCACTGGTATCCTCATCACCCTCATCATCACCACCACCATCATCACCATGATCATCATCACCACATACATCATCATCGTCATCATCCTCGCAAACATTCTCACATCATCATCATCAACAGCAACGCCAAACACGACACCAACATCATCATCACCATCACCATCACCATCATCATCATCATCATCATCATCATCATCAACAACATATCATCACGTCACGAGTTCCCTCGTGGCAGACCCCCCCCCGCCACGAGCCTCCTCGCGACGGACCTCCCCCTTCGTCACGAGCCCCCCATCGTGACGAAACCCTCCCGTCACGCGCCCCCTCGCGACGGACGCCCCTCCCCCCCCGTCACGTGCCATGCCCCACTTCTTGGGCGAGGGCGGGGGTCATGGTGGCCCGACCGCGGCCTCCCATTCTTATCTCGTCGCCGTCTGGAGGGCCCGCCATGTGGGCACTGGCTCAGGGTGCGAGATGGGCCCACACCTGGGGCAGTCCAGGGGCCGTCCAGGCGTCCGCCCTCAGGGTTGGGTACACCTGGGGTGTCCTGGCTGTCGTCCTGGCGTCGCCCTTTTAAGGCCCGGTGGGACGGACCCCAGGGCAGTTTTCAGTGTGCATGCCCCGCATCTGGGGCGAGGCGTGCCGCCGTCCTGGCGCTATTTGCACCTGGGGCGGCTGTCCTCGTCGGCCGTGTGTGGGTGGTCGTTTTTTTTGTGTGTTCTGTCCTCGAGTTTCGTTTCTTTTGCCCCTGGCCAATGTTAGGTCTCCTGGGAAGGAGGTCACCGCGAGCATGCCGCGTGGGCCTGGCACGGGGGCTCGTCGCCCTGACAGTTGCCTTGCTCAGCCTCTTTGTCTGTCATAGTCCTGGCGTTCGTTCGCCAGGTCGAGGGCTTGCTCGTTTGTGCGCGCTGCGCGTGGGCTGCGTGCACGTGTGTCAGGCGCCCCATTTTGTGGGGGAAGGCGCGATGCACGCGCGATGGCTCCCTGCGTTTTCTTGGGGGAGGAGGTTGTCGCCCTGACCCCTCCCCATCTGTTTCCCCGTTCTGGGGCGGGGGCTCACCTGGGGCACGGCCAGTGGCCCTCGGGGGCCACTGGTGACAGCTGCGCAGGCAAAGCCAGTGGCAGATGTCCCACTCTCCTCCTCCTCCTCCTCCTCCTCCGCCTCCTCCTCCTCCTCCTCATCCTCCTCCGTCCCATCCTCCTCCTCCTCCTCCTTTTTCCTCCTCCTGTTCCTCCTCCTCCTCCTCCTCCTCATCATCATCATCATCATCATCATCGTCAGCATCATCATCATCCTGCTGCTCCTCCTCCTCCTCCTCCTCCTCCTCCTCCTCCTCCCTCTCCTCCTCCTCCTCCTCCTCTCCTTTCCCTCCTCATGTTCCTCCTCCTCCTCCGCCTCCTCCTCCTTCCTCCTCCTCCTCCCTCCCACTCCGACTCCTCATCCTCCTCCTCCTCCTCCTCCTCCGCCTCCTCCTCCTCTCCTCCTCCTCCCACTCCCCCTCCTCCTCCCCACTCCTCCTCCTCCTCCTCTTCCCCCCCCCCCCCCCCCCCCCCCCCCCCTTCCGCTCAACGCGGAGGAGGCAGCCTCCTTGGGCGCAACGCCGCTCAGGGTGGCGCTGTTTTACGCCAACGAGCGTCCTCTGAGGGTTTCGCCAGCCCTCAGTTGTATCGTGGCTGCTTTGTGGATGTTAAAAACAGTCACGAGGGCCCTCGTGTCGGACCCCCATCCGCCACGAGCTCCCTCGTGACGGACCCCCGCCCGTCACGAGCCCCCATCGTGACATATCCCCCCGTCGCGCGCCCCCTCGTGACGGGCGCCGCCCCCCCCCCCTCCCCGCCACGTGCCCCCTCGTGACGGCCCCATCTCGTCATGAGCCCCCTCGAACCCACCTCCCGTCACGAGCCCCCTCGACCCCGCGCCCCCCACCCCCCGTCACACGCCCCCTCGTGGCGGACGCCCCGCCCCCTTCCGTCACGGGCCCCCCTCTTGACAGACCCCCCCCCCCCCCCGTCACGAGCCCCCTCGCGGCGCCCCCCCCCCACCCCTGTCACGGGCCCCCCCTCGTGACGGACCCCCTCCCGTCACGAGCCCCTCGTGACGGACCCCCATCCCGTCACGAGCCCCCCTCGTGACGGACCCCCCACCCGTCACGAGCCCCCTCTTGACAGACCCCCCCCCGTCACGAGCCCCCTCGTGACGCCCCCCCCCTCCCCCCCCTGTCACGGGCCCCCTCGTGACGGACCCCCTCCCGTCACGAGCCCCCTCCCGTCACGAGCCCCCTCGTCGGACCGTCCCCTCCGTCGCGAGCCCCCTCTTGACAGATCCCCCCCGTCACGAGCCCCCTCGTGACGGGCACCCTCCCGTCGCGGGCCCCCTCGTGACGGGCCCACCCTCCCGTCGCGAGCCCCCTCGTGACGGACCGCGCCCTCCGTCACGAGCCCCCTCGTGACATGCCGCCCCCACCCCGTCACGAGCCCCCTCGTGACAGATCCCTCCCCCGTCATCATCGCCATCATCAGCAGCAGCAGCGCCATCATCATAATCTTCAGACTCAGCATGACCATCATCATCATCATCATCGTCACCATCACCATCATCATCATCGTCATCATCATCATCACCATCATCATCATCATCATCGCCAGCATCGCCATCATCATCATCACCATCACACCATCACCACCGTCTTCGTCATACACATTCGTCAGCATCATCATCGCGGGCCATTCGATATACATGTGTATTTAGTACCACATGGCCTGTACGGGTCCCGCCGTATATCGCAGCTACCCCCCAACGCTATAATCATTACCCATTGTGTAACCGTGTATTCGGATCAAGATTAGTTGTGGCACGCGCATTGCCTCTGCGTTCTGGTCAGCCGATATCCGTGCACGATGGGTACTCCGACGCGCCGGTTGCGAGGCAAGACGCATTCTGACCCAGAGATCCACCTCTCCCAAGATGAGGTGAAATCTGAGCTGGAGACAATGCCGAAAGATGTGCACGTCATACTCATGCGAGCCGATGTGGTGGACTTGCTTTTAGCTCACACCGCGTGCAGTGAGCACATCAGCGTTTCCTCTTTGGTCCCGTGGGCTAAGCAAGGCGTCAACCGAGTCGGTAAACCAGTTATATTGGCCCGCCCTGACCCGAACGCAAGTTTCTCTGTTTTCCACATCTTCGCCATATCGGAGTGGCACGGTGATGGTCCGCTTCCTGCACATACGGGTAGCTCTACTGTGCTGCCGACTCTGTTGCCTGGTGACGCGTGGCCTGATCCCCTTATCCTGTGGCGGTTTTCGAAGGTGCGTTTGACCAACACGAGCTCGCCGATCACAATGGCAAAGCAGGGCGGGTTCCGGGGGTTGAACCTGGCCAAGTACGGCATGCATGCCGCGTCCTTCAACCGCTCGCTGCTCAAATTCGGCCAGCCTGTTATCGCATTCCCGCCTCGGCCGCCGAGTGGCGCGGTCTCCGGGATGCCAACGCCCCATGCTTTCACCCTCGCGCTTTCTCCACCCCCTCCTCCTAATACCCTAATACCCCCCTACTATCTTCAGAATGAGGGGTTGCCGAACGGTCCTACTTCGCCCATGCGTGTGCGTTGGCCTTGTGGGGGCCGGTCTCCGCGAGACCGTGCGAGGGGGCCATGCGGGGGGAGCGTGCGGGGGGGCATGCGAGGGGGCCATGTGACCATGCGGGTGGGGCAGATGAGGGGGCCATACGAGGGGATCATGCGAGAAGTATGTTTCTCCGCTCGTCGTCGTCGCCCCCTCCTCCTTCCCTCCACCCCGCCTTCTCCTCCTCCATCCTCTCTCAGACTCCTCCTCCTGTGCCCACCTGCCCCCTCCTCCTCCTCCTCCTCCTCCTCCTCCTCCTCCTCCTTCCCCGCCCCTCGCCAGGTCGACGCGGCGGCCTCCGCGTCGACGTCGGCGTCGGCGGCCTCAGCCGCGACGCCGGAGCTGGAGCAGGCGCCGCAGGTGCCACCACCACCAACGCAGCTGGCACTGCGGACGGATGCTGCTGAGGATGAGGCGCCCCCGCCCCCGCGGGAGGAGCGCGCTGGATCAGGCGAGGCGGCGGCATCTGATGCGGCCCTTTCCGCCCTGCGGGATAGCAGGGGGGATCGACGCGAGAGAATCGAGGCCATGAAGCGGGAGAGTTCTGCCATGCATTCTGATGGCGATATCGGCCTTGGTCGGCGCCCCGGCGCCCCCCTCCGGAAGCGTGCGCGGGTGGAGCCCGTCATTGAGGATGATGTTGCAGACGAAGAGTTGGAGACGTTGTATGCGGCGGCTGGGAAGGTCAGCCCTCCTTCTGTGCTAGATGGATATGGTGGCGCGCCAGTGGATGAGGAGGCGGTGTCTGCAAGCTCGCCCAGCGACTCCGATATGGAACAGCTCCTCTCCCGAGCGGCGAGCACGGAGGCCGCAGTCATGCGCGGCCTGGTCACTGGCCTGGCCGATCCGCCACCTCTTCCGCAGCACCCCCCCGGAGATTCGCCGTCGGCCGCGGCGGCCGCGACGGCTGGGGCCGCAGCCAGCGTGCCGCCCGCGTCAGCGCCTCAGCCGCAGCAGGCAGCAGTGACGGCGGCGGACCTCTACACTGTCAGGGAGCTGAAGGATGTGTACGACTGGGCCCGCTACAACATCCTGAGGATCGAAGAGGTCCACGGCAGAGCTCGCGTGCAGAAGATGGCAACAGCCCTCGAGACCGAGCGCCATGCCACTGCCTTCTCGGGCATTGACTCACCTGGAGTCGCCAGGGAGATGTTGCGGCAGGAGCTTGAGCGTCACCTTGGCACCAAGATCTGCAAGCCCGCCCACCACTGGGCAATCGAATGGGATGCTCACGCGCAACAAGAGCTTCTCTGCCATCCATGTCGGCCAAGATGCCTGTTCGCCGACATGAGCGACTTCTACGTTCCCGAGTTCAGGCGTGAGCTGGGCAGGATGAAGGACTCTGGTGAGATCATCGGCGTCAGGAAGCTTCTCCCAGCGATCAAGACTAGGAAGGCCGTCAAACCTTCGGCGTACTGCTGTATTCATGATAAAGAGTGCTCCGTGACAAGGGTGGACGTCATGTGGGCAGGCCCGCCATGCGTCGGCTTCTCCCCTGTCGGGCTCGGGCGTGGCGAGGAGGACGATTCCATAGAACACTTCATGGCTTGGGTGGGACTTTGCCTGCTTCTCCTCGTACCGACTATCATTCACGAGAACGTGAAGCAGTGCATGCTTGACCTCCTCCAAGCCTGCTTCAATGAGCACTACGCAATCTCCGAGCAAGAGCTGTCCCCCATCCAGTTCGGGGTTCCCGCGAGGCGGACTCGCATGTTTCGAGTCATGACGTTGACAAAGGCCGCGGTGTTCACTGTGCTACCGGTGTCTACGATCACCAGGCTGTTCCACAGAGACCGCCAATGCACGTTCTCCATTTGGTTTTGGGCTACAGATGCGGACCTCGCCGACCTGGTGGAGTTCGCCGCTGACAGGGCGAGGAAGAACCATTGGGATGTCCCTCCTGGGAAACTTACCGTCTCGGACCTGAGGGGCCTCCTGTCGCCGTTCGAGCGCGAGAACCTCGGCCGTTACGAGCGCAATCACGGCACCAACGCAGTGTTCCAGCTCAACCAGGACTGCGACGACTTCACGTCCATGAGCAGCGAGGGTAACTTGTGCACGGTCACCAAGCACTGTGGGATGATGTGGTTCAGGGACAGAGTCATGACGGCAAAGGAGGTGCTCGCCGCCTTAGGTTTCCCCGTCACTACTGCTAGCTTCGATGACATCGCCGCGGGCCGGGCGAGCCCGTCGACGAGTTTCCACGCCAGCTGCCCCGATAGGAGCTACGCGCAGACATTCTGCCAAGCGGGGAATGCTATGCACGTGAATGTGGTAGGCGCGATCGAATGTTGGCGCCTGGCTTTCGTGAACACAGTGAGCGAGAGTTTGGCCGCGCGCGTGGTCGCAGCGGCGGTCGGCCAGGTCGCGCGCGCTCGGTCCGAGCCAGCGTGATCGAGACGCCGCGGGAGCGTTGTCGCCCCGCCCGGCCGCGCAGCACTGGGCAGCACTTACCGCCGAGCGTGCCCTGCAGCTCTGGCGAGGTCGCGCCCCTAGACTGGCACTGTGGCCGGCGCGAGCTGCGATAACTCCTCTGATCGTCCCCGTCCTCTCGCCCGCCCCTCCCCCCCTCCCTCCCTCAGCCTCATCGTCGTCCCAGGCGGCATTGCGGCATCGGGCCTTCTGGGCCTTCTGCGCCGCCCAGCGTCCAGTAGCGCCAGGCGCGGCCCCCGCCTCGACCTTGGGCGGCCCCCATCCGTCTCTGCCTCCCCCCCCGGGCCCCGGGGGCTCGCACCCCCCCCCGTCGACGACGACGGCGACTGCGACGACGGCAACGGCGGCGACGACGGAAGGTGGCGGAGGAGGAGGAGGACGAGGAGAGGAGGAGGAGGAGACGGAGGAGGAGGAGGAGGAGGAGGAGAGGAGGAGGGAGGCGGCGGAGGAGGAGGAGTAGAGCACTAGAGCACTCCCACACCTCCTCCCTCCCCGGCTAGCTAGGTCAGGTGGGGCCCACGTGAGGTTCAGATTTTTGTGGAATCTCGCTGAGCTCGCTCTGTGCACAGATTTGGGTGGAGCCCGATCCGATCCGCTCCTCTCCGCCCCCCCTCCTCGAGGTCATCATCCTCCAGCCTCTCCAGCCTCTTTTCCTCCTTCCCCCCCGCTTGCTTCCTGCGTCGCTGCGTTGCTCCATCTTCGGGAAAGCCAAGGAATCGACCAGGCGAGGAGGGGGGGCTGGAGAGAAGGAGCATGGGCGTGCATTCGCTGTCCTTCCCATCCTCGAGCCCCCCTCCTTCCCTCACCTCTCCTCCCCATCCTTCCTATACACCCCGACCATCTTTGCGATGCTTTATGATTCGTTTGCGGTCGGGCCAATTGTATTTTAGATTTCCGCATGTCGGGCCCCCCGATAATTCAAGCACCCGACGGTTCCCAGTAAGGTCCAGCGTAGTCGCGTAGTCCACCACGGCCCACTCTATGATTATACCGTGAGGCTCTCGCTCATGCACCCACGTTGTAGGTTGTAGGCCATCGATTTCCTCCGAGCGTTGATGTAGAACTGTGCTAGCCTTGCCCATCCCCCTGGGGCATAGAGTCTCGGCCGCCACCGATCCGACGCCTCTCGACTCGCCTCTCGACCCCATCTTTGATGATGTGATGTCTCGAGCCGGATCGATCCGCCGCGCGAGCTGGTTGTCTGGGCCTGTGAGCCTGTGACAGACTCGATTCGACCCCATCTGTGATGATGTGATGTCTCGAGCCGGATCGATCCGCCGTGAGCTGGATTTCTGGGCCCCGCATTCCCGGAGTTGCTAGCACTATTGGGTCAAGCCGTCAAGCCGTCCCCGCTCGCGCGAGTATTTCAGCAACAGAGGGGCCCTTCCTACTGGTCAATGGCAGCGCCTGCCAGCGCTGAGCCCGCTGCGTCGGCGGCGGCTGCGCTCGCCAGCATCGAAGAGGCCGAGGAGGCCCTCTACGGGCCGCGCGAGTCGATTCATGTGCGCTTCCCTGGGCTCACGGGCTGCCTGCTCCAGGAGAGTCATTGTCCTCCTCCTTTTCCTCCTCGCTCCTCCTCCTCCCTCCTCCTCCGCCCGCGCAGGAAGCTGTGTGGAAGGCGTACTCGATGCCGAGCGCTGATAGCCACGCCCCCTACTTCGACAAGGATGGCAACCCCATGATCGAGCCTCACCCCGCCAACCGGGAGACCCAAGAGCAGACCGTGGAAAAAAACACCGTCAGCATCGAGACGCGGGGTTACGTGAGTGGTGTTCGCGGCCACCCGTGGGCAGTGAAGGTCGATGCCGCTCCTGGATCGGCGCCATTCAAGATGCTGAGCTGGGGCCACCTCACAGCGGCAGTGTATCGCGCTAGTAAGCGCAACAAGCCAGGCACCAACAAATTTGTGGACCACACGATCGAGCGCGGGGTAACGGGCCTCGCCATCTTCAAACAGAAGACTCCGATCGACGTGTTGACGTGGATCGTCGATCTGTCGAACGATTTCCACAACCAAGGCTCTGGCATGACTTGCGTCCAGATGATGGACAAGTGCGCCGCCGCGGAGGACGGCTGGGAGGCTCACAGGAAGCAGTGCAAGATCAAAGCCCGCCAGCCCAAGAAGGGGAAGGGTAAGGGCGAGGAGGAGTGCGGTCAGCGTGATCTGCCCATTCAGAAATCAGGTGAGAAGCCAGTTTCGAACACGGCCCAGTATTACAAGGAATACAAGAACTGGATCACCGAGAACTACCCGAGGCTGCTCGGGCCGGACGGGGACTCCTGGAGCTCGTTCGCGCATCTGAAGGCCCTCGTCAACTCGATGCGCAAGAAGCCGTGCGACGTCTTCGAGCAGGCGAAGAAGGACCTCAACCTGAACTGCGAGTTCCTCGACGCCAGGTTCAACCAATGGAATGCGATCGCCGCCATGCATGCCTACGTGACGTCGGTCGAGTCGGCGTGCGCTGGCATCGGAATCGAGCCTGAGATCAGGGCCGCGCTGATTACAGAAGGGATCAAGTTCTGCACTCCTTACAAGCCCACGTCGTCAGGCCCAATGGACCCCAGCTGTAGGTTCGTGCCCTTCGTGTTCCCCAAGGGAGTCGACAACGACAGGATGGAGGTCATCAAGACAGCGATGGAGGGCAGCGCGGTTTACAAGCCTGTGAAGAAACCGAAGAAAGCCGCCCAGGCCAAGCCAGCGGCGAATCCGAAGAGAGCGGCAGGCGGCAAGCGCGGCAGGGAGTGCGATATGGCGGTGGAGGCCATGCAGTTGCAGCTTGTGCCCGACGCTCACTTCCAGGACCTGGATGACGATGAGGCGGTTCCAGAGCCTCGCCAGAAACTCTGGATCGACGACCTGGTTGCGGCGATAGAGCACTCCTTCAGCCAGTTCAGACGGGCCTCCAAGACGAACAAGCGCAAGACCGCCGAGTTTGTCGTCTCCCACGCCCTGGAGTTTGCCTGGATGGAATCAGTTACGCTCAATGGCAAGGAACACACGAAGTGGTCCGAGCTTCGCTTGGAGCTCAAGCGGGTCATGTATCTGGCCCTGAAGCGGGAGGAAGATTCGCTGGCGGATGCTGTGATGGGCGGCGCGGGCGTGCAGGGGGCCTACGACTCAGCCACGGCCTTGCTAAGCATCGCTGAGAGCCTCCCTCAACAGGCGGTGCCAGGCGATGCTGCGATCGACGCCTTGACAGCCGATGTGACGAAGTACCTGAATGACTACGAGGGCATTGCATTGAGGGATTACCTGTCAGCCAACAAGCCTTCGAGGCCAGTGAAGATGCACAGGATTACTGCTGACATGATGGAGTCTGCTTGGGGCTACATTGAGGCTGCGAAAATTGAGTACGGCAAGAAGCTCCTTCGTGACCAAGGTGTAGATATGAATGCCGCGAAACCTTCGGACTCCGTTGACTTGGCTGACATCCTGAAAAGTGTCTACGATGCAGTGGACGCCAATTTCCCAGCCGAGTGGACTAAGAACGTGCTCGAGCTCTGCACGATTTCAACGCAGACGCAGTCTCTGCCGGACGAGGCCAAGCATACCTTCGGCTGCTTCGACGACTTGAGCAAGTGGATGCGCCTCCGGACCCACTACGCGGCCCACCTCCTCGAGAATCTCGTTCCCGACGCGGTCAACGTGGAGGGCATGCCGTCCGCCGCGTTCTGCGAGGCGGTCGAGGCCATTGTCGCCAATGCGGACAAGATGGCGACCGTCGACCCCCTGCTGGACCAGTCGCACATTTGGGCGCGCGCTTGGGCCATCGCGATCAGGAAGGTCGTCATCCTCCTCCACAATTATTCAATATGAATACTACTTTCCCTCTCCCCCCGATGGCGGCCTGAAAGTATTAGACCCCCCCCGCTTTTTGTTTTTTACACACAGGATTCCCGGGAGTTGGGTTTTCGCCTGCGTGTTTTGTCAAAAGGCTGCCCTCGCTGAGGCGGCGGCCTCATTTCTGCTCCCGAATCGTTCCGAATCGTGCTCCCGCTGCAGCGTGGGCCTCATTTTCGGATCGGTGTTCGGCCTCCGTCGTTCAGTCGTTCAGGATGGCGTTCTCGCCCCAGCGTGGGCCTCTTTCTCGCGCGCCCATCCGCCCGCCACCACCGCGCCGCACCACCGCCACCACCACCACCACCACCACCACCACCACAACCACCAGAAGCAGCACCGCCACCACCACCAACACCACCACCACCACCACCACAACCACGCACACACGCACGCACGCACGCACGCGCACCACCACCCACTACGCACGCGCGCGCGGAGCCACATGTCCGCTACGACACGCGTCCGCGGATAGAGAAAATCAGCGCCATGGTGAGGGATGGGGGGGAGGGGTAGGACGTCAGATATGACGCGAGCGCACCTAGCTTGTCCCCTCTCCCCCCCGCCTCCTCCTTCTCCTCTTCTCCTCCTCATCCTCCTCCTCGATCCTCCTCCTCTACCCCCCCCATCCTTCGCTTCTCCTCTGCAGGTCTGTTCCGACGGGGCGTGGAGCGATGCTGTGATGGAGGATGTCATGGTGCAGTGCAACCTGGACCCCGCCTCGAGCCCGCTCGTCGCTGCTGAGCGGGTGCCTTATCCTTCTCTCCTTCTCCTTCTCGTGTCTTTACGTTTGCGGGCCACCTACGGGGAGTGGGGGGTATCTGACATGCGGTCGTCTGGCCCCCCCAGCTTTGGAGCCTGAAAGAGCCAGACACAATCGGTATGTATATCGACGCCAGGTATATAATACCTGGACGCAGTTTCTCCCGCTGGTAATTTTTCAGAGTTCTCCTGCTCCCTCCCCCCCTCTTCCCCGCTCCTCCCCTCCTCCCCTCCTCTCCTCCCTCTCACCTTCTGATCCCTCTCCTGTTTCCTCCTCCTCCTCCTCCTCCTCCTCCTCCTCCTCCTCCTCCTCGCCCCTCCTCTTCTCGCCTCGCCTTCCCTCCCTCCCTCCCCCCCTCTCCCTCTCCCCTCCTCCTCCTTCCTCCTTCCTCCTCCTCCTCCCCCTCACCTTCCCGGGCTCCTCTGACCCCCCAGGCCGAGGCCGCGGCCGCCGAGGCGAAGCGGAAGGCCGAGGTGGCCAAGGCCGAGGAGGACAGGGCGGCGCCGGCAGCGGCGCAGGCGGGAGGCGCGCCGAGCGGCGGGCCTGGGAGCGGCAGCGACGTGCTCGTCGCCGTCGAAGCCCCCGCCGCGCTTCCGCTCCCTCCGCTCGCGTGCGGAGCCGAGGTCCAGTGGAAGCTGGCGCAGATCACCGCGTCCATTTCGGACCGCGCCCGCCTCCCCCCCTCCCCTTTCCTCCTGCTCGTCCCCCTCTCCCTCTCCTGCTCCTTAGTCTACCGCTCTTACCGTCCGCCTCCTTGGGCTCCTCCTCTCCCCCTCGGCGGCCCCTCGGCCCCTGGCTTCTCCTCGGCCTCTCCTCTCCTCTCGCAACCCTATGTCTCTATGTCTCGTCCTCCTCCTCGGCTCCTCCGTCCTCCTTCCCCCCTCGCCCGTCCCGAGGATGCGAAGGTCACGTCCGAGTGCGGTGAAGAGCTGGATGTCCGCCAGCTCGTGGCTGATTCCAAGTTCCACGTCAACGGCACGTCGCTCAAGGTGCTCGCCTTGAAGGCCCAGGCGGCCCTCTTCGAGGCGGTGATCGAGTCTGAGGCTACTGCCAGCACGAAAGATCTGATCGCCCTCGTGAGGAGGACTGATGACGGCAAGAAGGTATCGGTTTCATCGGTGGTGGCGCCGCAGCTGCTCACCAATCTCAAGCTCTACTTCGCTGGCGCCATCACCTTCACCGAGACAGTTGGGGCCCACCGCGTCGGCAACATCGCGGGCATCCCGATCTATGTTCACGGGGGTCTCAACTGTCATTTGGCCTCGGAATGCTTCGTGCCCGCCTGGGGCGTGAAACAAGTCGCCAAGCCAGAAGATGCCACGCTCCAGCTTGCGCACGAGGACGCCGATATCATCTGCCCGCCGAAGCTCCTGAAGCAGCCTCTGGCGGCCGGCGCTGAGCCACCGAAGATTCGCATCCGAGTGCCAGTGCTGGTCCCCAAGCCTGGCTTCGTCGGCATGACTGACGTGCAGTTGAAATACTACGTGGCGAAGGCCGGCGGGGAGGCCGACGGCGGCAAGGGCAGCGGGAAGGGCAAGAAGCGCAAGCGCGCGGATGACTCCAGTGACCCGTGCACGTTTTTCGGTGGATGCGCTGCGCTCGCACTGAGCGGCGCGAGTCCGTCTTCAGGTGGCCTGGGCGGCGGCGGGAAGGGCCGTGCGAGAGTCGCGCACCTGCTCAAGTAGGCGCGCTTGCTTGCTCGCCAGGCTCGGCCCCGCCTCCCCGCCGCAGGTCGCCATGCATGGGTGCGTGGGTCTCTGCTCTGCTGGCGAGGGGCGGGAGGGGTGAGAGGAGAGGTGCGTAGAGCAACGGGGGAGTAGAGGGGGCGGTCCTCGCGCGCATTCAAACCTTCCGATGTTTCAGTTTCGAGTTTCGAGGCGCTGGGGCTAGTGCTGCCGGCTAGTGCTAGTGCTGGCTGATCTCTGCCTCGCGACCATGTGGGCAAGGTCTCTTTTGGCAGAGTGCATGCCCCCCCCCCGCGCGCCTCTGCATGCTGGAGCCCCCGCCCCTTAGAGCCCCGTGGAGGGACATGGGGGGGGGGGCGATGTCGTGGAGCTCGCGCATGGCGCAGAGCCATGCGGCCATATGGCCATGTGAACGAATTTGAGTAGATAGGTGAAGCGTGAAATTCCCCCATCCTCTCTCCTCCCTCCCGTCATCCATCTCGTCGTCGTCGGTCGTCCTTCCCCACGGCCCTAGGGCAGCCGCGAGGGTGCGACGGGGGCGGCGCGAAAGCGCGAAAGCGCGAAGATCGCGCTTCGCGGAACGCGGAGCGCGAATATGGTTGCCCTAGTTGCCGTCGTCGCCGCCCGTCGCCGCTGCCGCCGATCCCTCTCGTCGGCGGCACTCTCGGCGTGTCTTCGTCGTTCGTTCGTGATTCGTCATCGTCGTCGGCGGCGGTCGTCGTCGCTGGTCGTCGTCGTCGTCGTCGGTCGTCGTCGTCGGTCGCCGCCGCCGCCGCCGTCGCCGCCGCCGTCGTCGTCGGTCGTCGTCGTCGTCGTCGCCGTCGTCGTCGTCGTCGTCGTCGTCGTCGTCGTCGTCGTCGTCTTGTCGGCGTCACCGCCGCTTTCCGAGGGTCCGAGCGTTTCCTTCGGGTGGAGGGCAAAGGCTGACATCTGAAATGCCGTTTCGACGGGTTTTGAGGCTTGGATCTGCAAAAGGTGAACCACAAGACGGATTGATTGTCGAGGTGAAGCCGCTAAGCCCATATGGATTTCACCCTGAGCCCTTCACCTTAAGAGAATGCTCAAGCTTTCGCCGCCGCCGCGCCGTCGCCGCCGTCGCTGCTGCCGCCGCTTGGCAGCACCCTCGGCGCGCCGGCGGCGGGCCGGCGGCGGCGGGCCCGCGTCGTTGTCGTCGTCGGGCGGAGGAGGAAGGGAGGAGGAGGAGGAGGAGGAGGAGGAGGAGGAGGATCAGGGGGGTCGATGGGGGACCTTCCAATGAATCAGCATGTCGGGGGTCGTCTCAGAATATCGACCGATCCGATATGTGGCATCCATGGGAGGATTATTATTCATATCAGAGTGCGCATATTTGTATTTGTGGGGGCAGCATTATTCATATCCAACCACGCGTGTTTATATTTATTTCGATATGATTATATGGTGGTCGCTATATGAATAATGATCGCATGGAATATGAATAAGGTTGGCGCGCTACGCCTGGCGAGGCTCCCTGTCACGAGGCCGCGGGCCCGACCTCGTGACAGGGGCCTTCGTCACGAGGGCGCGCGGCGTCACCCTCGTGACGAAAAGCTTCACGTTTGCAATGGGAACGTGCCACCCCATCCTTCCCCCTGTGGAGGCAACCTGCTGCGTTGGTGTTGGTGCCCACTTCCAGGCCTCCGAATTTTCAAGCTTGAGGTTCACAGATGGTGAAGAAGTCTCAGGCGGAAAGGCCAAGCTGACCTACCAGCACGCCTGAGGGCGCGACACGGAGGAGCCCTTTTATAAGGACAGGTGATGGAGAAGGAATAACCATGATATGATAAAACGACGGGGGGGCCGAATGTGGTGGGCAACTTGCCCGTCTGTCGTTGAAAGTAAGCTTTTTTTCGGATCTTAATATACTTTAGGCGCCTTCCTATTTCAATGACCGGGTAGTTTCACCGTTTCCTTCCTCTTCAGGGGGCGGGCGGAAACTCAATGTACTTCCCACGCCTTCCTACTCCATATTTCTACCCACTTCTTTCGACCGACGGCTATCGCTCTCGGCAGTTGACCCTTGAGTGGCCAGCGGTTCGCAGCTCCACTCCACGTCCAGACCCCTGGCTGGCACTGAAGGTGGCTGCTCGGGCCCCAGTCCGCCGTGGGACGCGGGTATGCACTCTCAGGGCCTGCAACTCTTGGAAGCCCGCCGCTCCTGGGCCGCAACTCTGCGGGAGTCTCCAGGGGCCCCTTTCAGGGCATGGAGGAGGGGTAGGAGTAGGCGGAGGAGGAGGAGGCGGAGGAGCATGAGGAGGACGAGAAGGAGCAGGAGGAGTACGAGAAGCACGAGGAGGAAGTCGGTGAGGAGAAGCACGCTCCCCAGGCATCGGCCATGCCATTTCCAGCGCTGGCCTTCGGCTGCTTCTGGCAGTCTCCAGCCCTGGCCCTCCTTTTTCCACTCCTCAGGACCTGTCCGCCCTCCGCTTCCAGTGACATTTCCAGCCCCTGCCTGGGGATGCCACATTCCGCTGGCTGCTCGTTTTGGGGACCTCTCCGGGGCCCACCTGACGGATTTGTTCGACTCTAGTTCGACTCTACTTCGATTCAGGTTCGACTGTCGTTCGACGCAGCATCCACGCATGAGTGGAGCGAGTGGCTCCAGGAAGTTCCCCGGAACGAGTCTCTAACCTGCCCCTTCCTCGAAGATGAAAGGGGCACGCTCGTCGAAGTGGTGCCGCGCGCACGGGAGGCGGTGTGCGGGAGCCAGGTGGCGCGGCGGCTCGGGCCGCAGCAGTCGGAGCGCACGGCGTCGGGGGGAGGCCCAGGCTCCATCGATCATGGACCAGAGCCACCGAGAGCGCATTTGGGTGGGCCGACCCCCGGGCGATGGCACGCCCGAGCGTCATCCGGGACAGGACGATGCTCAGGGGTGCCACCGCCCAGGGGTGGCCCCCCTCCCCCCCTCAATGCCTGCCAGGCCGCTTCCGTAGCCATTTTGGCTCGAGCCATTTGGGCTCCAACACTTTGGTGTCAAGTGAAGCGTGCCCTGGTGAATGGCGCGTATCTAGGTACCGAAAGCCACAGGGTCGCGAGCCAAATGGCCGCTGATATCCTGCGCTTCGAGTGCGTGCAGATCCAATGTCCAACCCACTGCAACTACCTTGGCATGTGCCCAGGTGACTCTGATGCGAAAGTGTACGGTGCGGAGGTTTGCTCTTATTGGGAGAATTATGCATACGTGTCTTTCCAATCGGTTGCTCTTGGCAACTACCTCTGCGTGTGCCCAGGTGTTTCTGATGCGAAAGTGATCGGTACCAATAATTGTTTGGCCTAGGAACACTTTAAGGTAATCGACCAAGAAGATGGATACGTTTCGCTCCAATCGGCTGCTCATGGCAACTACCTCTGCATGTACCCAGGTGACGATGCGAAAGTGGTCGGCACCAAAAACTGTTCGGCATGGGAACGTTTCAAGGTCACAGGCAAGAAACGGGAAATGGATGTCCGTTCTGGACGCTGGTATTCTCATTACCGACACTCCGTCTTCGCCACCATTGCAAACGCCAAGGTTTTGGGATGTGAGAGGACTAGGCTTGTGCAAGTAAAACCTCCTTTAGTGTCCTCGGACCAATTTGGAGGTGGCGGCGCTGATGGTTGACAGATATGATGTCTACCGCCAGAAAAGGGCGCCTTTGTTTGATCATGCCGGAGTAGAACGGATCACCTACGACAGCATCACCACCTGCCAAGTATCGAAGGATGAGTTGGCAGACATGCTCGCAGTCTATTCAGACAAGGGACATTGCGCTATCGTGACATCTTGCGCGGCGCCTCATTTCGAGGACGTCGAGGGTATCGTCGCAACGCACAACCTCACAGCAGGTCGTCGGACACTGCAGAAGGTTCTCATCGACTGGGCTACAGCCAGAGACATGTACAAGAACCCGAACAGGGATTGATAACACCATCGGGGTCACTCGCATTTTCTCAGTAGTCGCCCCCTCCCGCACGCCAAGCCTAGGCCTGGCGCGTCTAGACAGTAGATGGGGCGTTGGCAGCAGCGGACACAAAATGCCTGCCAGGCCGCTTCTCTGGGCAGCCCGAAGGTGCCTGCCAGAACGCTTCCCTGATGTGTCCGATGGTACCCGCAAGTGCGCGCCCGAAGGCACGCTCAAAGTACCTTCGGGCTGGCGCCGAAGGTGCTTCCAGAGCGCCCTCGGCAGGAGGCACCTCCAGCGTGCCTGCTTGCCGATGGGCCCTCGGTGGCCGTGGCCCACGCTTCTCGGTGGCCGTGGCCGTGGCCCTCGGTGGCCGTGGCCGATGGGCCCTCGGTGGCCGCATCCCCTGCCCACCAGGAGCGGAACGAAGACGCGCGCGCGCGCGAAGCTGCGCGGAGTGCCGAGAGAGAGAGAGCGCCACGTGCTCGCGCCCGCGGCGCGAGGGCGGCGCTCCTGGCGCGAGGGCGGCGCCGGGCACCTGGCGGGGGGGGGGCACGCTCGGGGGCGCGGCCCGGCGCGCGCGTCCGCTCCGGGGGCGCCCCCGGCCGCCCTCGGACGGGCGGCGGGCCTCCCCCCCTCGGCCCCCGGCGCGCAGCCAGCGCGCCGCGCGCGCGGCCCGACGGGCGAGGGCGAGGGGCGAGTGGCGAGGGCGTGGGGCGCGAGGGGGCGAACCGACGAAGCCAACGACGACGAAGCCACGACCGGGACGAGACGCCGCCGAGGCCGTGGTCTTCGAGCGCCCCGCCATAGGTCAGTGCAGGCGGCGGGCTTCAGCACGCGCCGGCGCCCTGGCCGCAGGCCGCGCCAGACTCGGCCGCGCCTCCACGGAGCGCACCCGCCCTCCATCCGTGAAGCTGTTGCAGACTTAGACGACGAGTGTGCTCGGCGCCAAGGCGACAGCCACAGTCTGAAGATGACCCGCCCTCCATCCGTGAAGCCGTGGCGAATGTTCAAGCTTCAGGAGCATCGGCGGCGAGGAAGTCTCTGGGGCGCGCGCTCTTCGCACGATATGTGTGCTCAGGTGCCCCTCGGCGGCCTCGCTGCAGGCGGCCAGAAGCCGCAGCAGGGAGACCAGTGAGAGGGCAACACGAAAGAGAGGCACGATGTGGGCGTCCGTTGAGGAATGTGCCCAGGAGGCTTCAGACCCTGGAGGATTCCTTCTCTGATGAGGGCGACGATGATATATCCATGGACGAGCGCCTCAACTGGAGTTCCACCGGCTTCCAGGCCCTGGATTCTTCATCCAATGGTTCCTTGGCCAATGCCCTCGCCGCAGGCAGATCGGAAGACTGGCGCCCTCGACGCACAGACCGCTTGAGGCTGCGGTGGTGCTTGCGGCGGGGACCGAGGAGGGGAGCAGAGCGCAGCGCGCGGCGGGGCGGAGCCGGCGGCCAGCGGCCATCGGCCCCGCTGAGGGAGTGCCGCGCGCCAGGAGTCGCCTTTGCTCCTCGGCCCCCTGGGGCGGCCCTTCCTCTCCACCCCCCTCCGCCTCCTCCGCCTCCGCCTCCTCCCCCCTCTCCTCCGTGGCCTTCCATGTCGGGTGTGGCGCAGCCCTCGGTCAGAGTAGTATTCCCCAGTCGTCGGGAGGGATGCGCACTGATGTGGCGTTGCGGGGTCATGCCGTCTTCGGGGCTTCGGCACCGAGTATGGGGTGGTTGCGCTTCGCTTTGGGTGCGTGTCCCGATTGACTCTTTGGGTTCGCAGAACTGTCCAAACGTGTCCTCTTGCTCCTAACTATCGGGATGATCCTGCCGCTCATGATTCGGCCTTTGGCCCCTCCCGGTCTTGCTGGGGCTACGACGGTGGCCAGGTCGTTCCCTTCGCTTCTTCTGCCTCTTTTTAAAATGTCCAAGCGCGTGCCGCTGCATGCGTTTGGCTCAATTCGGTTGTCAGGACAAGACGCGACTGGCGTCTTAGCGGGAAAAGGTGCGCGCGCTTTTCTCTTCGCGTGCGTATCACCTCCCGTCTTTGCATCAACTTACCGGGTAATCATTGCCACGTCGCACGGTATCGTTAGGGACCCATATATATACACAAAATCCATGCGAAGGGATCCCATGAGTTAGGATCTCAGAGCAAGGGAAACGCTCGTTCGTCAGGGAATGTCCCAAGAGATACCAGCCGAGGCAAAGGCGTCGAGGGAAGAGACCTGGTTGAAACTGCGCCTCGAGAAGGTCCTCCCTGTTCAGCGATTTCGTGCTTCGGCGAGTAGCTGGGGGGAAAAACGCGGGAGAAAACCTGGGGCAGAAGAGGTCGTTTCGCGTGCTCCAATTGAGATTGCCGACCCTGCTGACTTACACAAAGACGCATTGGCAAACGCCGGAGGAGAGTTGAAAAGCTGGCAGGAGAACGTGTCGAATCGTCTTGAGATCGCTGATGCGATGAGGGTGGCAATCGAGGAGATGAGCGCGCTCGATGCGTGAACATTTGTTTTCGCCGGACCAAGAGGCCTGTCAACGTGAGGGGAAGTTGCAATCCGGACAGGGGTGTGAGGGACGTCGTCGTGTAGTTTTTGAAATCATTTGGGCTGCAGGGCGAGAGACAGACAGCGGAGGCGCACCGCGCCGGGAAGACGAAACTGGATGAACATGAGGAGATTGTCATTCACAGACTTCAAGCGATGTATAGAAGGGTTGAACCATTCGAGTTCGAGTATATCAACACAGAGGACTACATGTTCCCAGCGCATTGCTCACAGGCCTAGGAGAAGATATATATGCGCGCGTCGGAGGACGCGAGCTTGTTCCGGCAATCATTGTGCGAGGCGGGGCAGACGCGACTGATGAACCGAATGCGGTGCATCGTGTTGACGCCGAAGAGGCGTGGGGCACTCGCGAGGATACAACCGTGTTTCCTGCGAGAAATAAGAAAGGTTTTTGGCCCAGATCGGGCTGTCCTGCCGTTCCAGATGCGACATGGCGCGAGGTTCGCAGGGGCGGACAGAAGGGGGGAACGGTGGCCAATGGAGTAATCTTTTCTCGTGAGCAACGATCTTCGACAAGAATCTGGGCGATCGCCGCAAGATGCGGGCAGCGTCATCTGGATCGAGGTGCTCACGTTCCCCAAGAGGGATGGGATACGGGGGCCCGACGGCAGTGACGCGCCTAGCCTGGGCGCAAGAATGCGAGGAAAGCAGGCCTGCGGCATGCTCTTTATCGTTCATAAGAAAGGTCAGGAAGCTCATGCAGGGGATGCGATTCCATATCCGTGCATCTGCCACCTGGCACGACGGGAGCGATTCAGAGGGGTGGCGTGATCAACTGGTGCCCGGATCTGTGCGCGTTAGTCGACGCTGATCCGAATTCTCCCGACTTGGGTCCCTTGAGTGTTTTCGATTGGGACGTGGAAGACCCCGTGAAGGCAGTGGTGACTGACCTTGGAAAACGTTGGGTCGTATGGGCCGAACACCAAGTTCTCATTATCGGTTGCGATGCGATCGCGCGGATGTCTGGGCAATGCCAGCTCCCCTCCGAGCAGAAGATCGACATGGGCAGGGAAGCTGCCATCGAGTTCGGGAACGCTCGTGGTGCGAAGTGGCCCGAGAAGGCTCTTAAGGGTTTCGCGGGTATTGCGACAATGATCCGCAGCAGACTGGCTGAAAGAAAACAGAAATGCTTCGTTCGTTCATGTGTGTCGGCCTTTGGCTGCTCGGGGGCCGTCTTTCCACAGGGGGGGTAGGACATGTTGTGGATATCGAATGTTTCTCTGACGCACAGTAGGCTGTTGAGGTTCCTGGGATTGATTCTAGCTTGCATACGCGTGGCCGCGGCTGTTGCCCAGCTGTGCTTCTGGGGGGCCCTTTTCGGGGTAAGATCGCGGATGGTCTGTGAGGGGTGGGATAAGCCTGACTATCAGGAGCGCTGCAAGCGGTGCCGCCTTGGAGAAAAGTGGTGGCTTGTGCGCCGCACATCACGTGCCATAGTCGAGGCTTCGAAGAGGTGTAGCAACCCCGACGGGATATTCGAAAGGGGGGAAGGAACCGTTCTGCAAACATGGGGACGCTCGGCTGCAGGATGTCTATGAAGAGACGTGGAGAGGTAGGCGGGCCCTGGAGGTGGCGTCTGTCCTGGATCAGAACAGTGTTGAGCCTGGAGAGAAGAATCTGGACGGAACTGATGCATATGAAGCGATTGCAGGTGTCCTTGGCACTTTGCGTGTCCCCACCAGACCAGCCAGACACGATCGGAGGCTGTCTTGAGGCCTTGTGGAGGCTATATCGAATTGTGCGTTGGCTAGAGACTGTCGGAGACTATCCGGAACCATGCCTAACAGGCTTGGGCCATCTTGAAATTGTCTTGAGGCCGCTTGGAGGTTTGTCGGAGGTTTTCTGGAGGCATGCTCGATCTCCTGGGACCATCCTGCGGGTAGGAGGCGGAGGAGGAGGAGGAGGAGGAGGGAAAGGAAGAGGAAGAGGAGGAGGCGGAGGACGATGAGGAGGAGGCGGAGGAGGAACAGGAGGAGGAGGAGGAGGGGGATGCTGATGATGATGATGATGATGATGATGATGATGATGATGATGATGCTGATGATGATGATGCTGATGCTGATGATGATGAGGAGGAGGAGGAGGAGGAATCTGAGGAGGATGAGGAGGAGGAGGAACAGGAGCAGGAGGAGGAGGACGAGGAGGAGGAGGAGGAAGAGGATGATGAGGAGGATGAGGATAATGACGAGGAGGATGAGGGGTGGAGGTGTAGCAGGAGCAGGAGGAGCAGGATAATGATGAGGATGCTGCTGCTGCTGGTGATGATGTTGATGATGATGATGATGATGATGCTGATACTGATGGTGATGATGGTGCTGATGCTGATGGTGATGATGACGCTGACAACGATGATGATGTCGCTGATGATGGCGATGCTGATGCTGATGGTGATGACGACGATAATGATGAAGATACTGCTGCTGATGATGATGGTACTGATGATGCTGCTCATGATGCTGATGCTGATGATGCTGATGATGATGCTGGTGGTGATACTGCTGGCATTGCTGATGCTGATGATGGTGATTCTGCTGCTGCTGATGATGATGATGCTGGTGATGGTGGTGATGATGATGATAGTGTTGCCGATGACGATGATGATGACGAGGATGATGATGGTGATGTTGCTGATGCTGATGATGATGCTGATGATGCTGATGCTGCTGATGATAATGCGGATGCTGATGTTGCCGATGTTGCTGGTGCTGGCCATGCTTATTATGATGACGGTGCTGATGCTGCTGATGCTGACGATGATGCTGATGATGATGGTGATGATGATGATGGTGGTGATGATGATCATGATGCTTATGATGATAATGCTGCTGCTGATGCTGCTGCTGATAATGCTGATCATGCTGATGGTGCTGCTGCTCATGATGCTGATGCTGGTGATGATGCTGATGCTGATGTTGCTTATGATGCTGACGATGATGATAATGCTGATGCTGATGACGCTGCTGATGATAATGCGGCTATTGATGATGCTGCTGCTGATGCTGATGGTCATGCTGATGCTGCTGATGATGATGCTGATGATGATGATGTTGATGCTGTTGATGATGCTGATGATGATGCTGCTGATGATGTGGTGGATGAAGGTGGTGATGCTGCTGATGCTGATGCTGTTGATGTTGATGATGCTGATGATGCTGATGATGCTGATGATGCTGAGGATGATGCTGACGACGATTCTGATGATGTTGCTAACGATGCTGATGGTGATGCTGATGATGATGCTGCTGACGATGCTGATGCCGGTGATGATGCTGATGCTGATGTTGGTGATGAAAATGTTGATGACGATGATGACAACGACGATGATGCTGCTGCTGATGATGATGATGATGCTGATGGTGGTAACGATGATGATGACGATGCTAATGATGATACTGATGCTGATGATGATGCGTATGATGATGATGATGCTGATGATGCTGCTGCTGCTGATGATGAATCTGATGATGATGCTGATGAGGCTGATGATGCTGATGACGACGATGCTGATGATGATGATGATGATGATTATGATGATGATGATGATGATGATGATGATGATGATGATGATGATGATGATGATGATGATGATGATGATGATGATGATGATGATGATGATGATGCTGATGCTGATGCTGCTGATGATGATGATGATGATGCTGATGATGATGATGATGATGATGATGATGATGATGATGATGATGATTGATGATGATGGATGATGATGATGAGGATGAGGAGGAGGAGGAGGAGGAGAGGAGGAGAGAGGAGGAGGAGGAAGCAGGAGGAGGAGGAGGAGGAGGAGGAGGAGGAGGAGGAGGAGGAGGAGGAGGAGGGGGAAGGGGAAGATGAGGCGGAGGAGCAGCATGAGGAACATGAGGAGGAGCAGGAGGAGGAGAGGAGGAGGAGAGGCGGAGGAAGAGGAGGAGGAGGGGAGGAGAGGAAAAGGAGGAGAGAGCAGAGGAGGAGGAGGGAGGAGGAGGGAGGAGGAGGAGGGGAGGAGGAGGAGGAGAGGAGGAGGGAGGAGGAGGAGCGGGAGGATGAGGAGGAGGAGGAGGAGAGGGGGAGGAGGAGGAGGAGGAGGAGGAGGAAAAGGAGGAGGAGGCGGAGAATGATGAGGAGGAGGAGGAGGAGGACAAGGAGGAGGAAAAGGAGCAGGAGGAGGAGGAGGAAAAGGAAGGTGAGGAGGAGGAGGAGCAGGAGGAGCAGGAGCAGGAGGAGGAGGAGGAGAAGGACGACGACTACTACTACGACTACTACTACTACTACTACTATTTCTACTACTGCTACTACTACTACTACTACTACTACCACTACTACTGCTACTAATACTACTACTACTACTACTACTACCACTACGACGCCTAGTAGTAGTAGTAGTAGTAGTAGTAGTAGTAGTAGTAGTAGTAGTAGTAGCAGTAGTACTACTACTACTACTTCTACTTCTACTGCTACTACTACTACTACTATTACTACTACTGCTACTACTACTACTACTACTTCTACGACTACTACTACTACTGCTGTTACTACTACTACTACTACGACTACTACTTCTACTAGCTACTATTAGTACTACTACGACGACGACGACCACGCCGCCGCCGACAACGACGACGACGACGACGACGACGACGACGACGACGACGACGACGACGACGACGACGACGACGACGACGACTACTACTACTACTACTACTACTACTACTACTACCTACACCGACATACCTACCTACCTGCCTACTTACCTACCTACTTACCTACCTGCCAACCTACCTACCTACTACTTACCTGCCTACCTACCTACCTATTTACCTATCTACCTACCTACCTACCTACCTACCTACCTACCTACCTACTACCACTACTGCTGCTACTACTACTACTACTACGACTACTACTAGTATTGCTACTGCTACTACTACTACTGCTGCTGCTGCTACTACTGCTATTCCTACTGCTACTACTACTACTACTACTACTGCTACTACTACTACTGCTGCTGCTGCTACTACTACTACTACTACTACTGCTACTACTACTACTACTACTACTACTACTACTACTACTACTAGCTACTACTACTACTACTACTACTACTACTACTACTACTACTACTACTACTACTACTACTACTACTACTACTACTACTACTACTACTACTACTGCTACTGCTACTGCTACTGCTACTGCTACTGCTACTGCTACTGCTACTGCTTCTGTTATTACTAATTACCCTGCGACGTACCCAACCCACGTGCATCAAATGGCAAGAGGAGTATGCCAACATTAGCAGGAACAACGACAGTGTAGACGCGGCGATTTGCTGTGCAAGCTACATGGGATGCGCATGCGTTGCACGATTCACAGGACGACGATCGAAAGAACGAGGCTTGAGGCCCCAGGATCGAAGAAGAACGGGTACGGGAACGAGGGGTAGGAGAGGGATGGAATGGAGGGCGGGGGGGGCGAAAGGCCATCGCGGAAGCAGCAGCATGCATGGAGAAGGTGAGGCGGGGAATAGGACGACGATGAAAGTGGCGGGAGGAGACAGAAGACTGCCGCGTTTTTCAAGTGCGAGCTAAACCCGCAGCGCTGCCTGCGCCATGTCGTCGCAGAGTTCCACATGATAAAACTTGTTTAGAGTGCAAGGAACGAGCGAGGCGTAGCTCGCCCGCTAGCTTCTCCGCCTCCTTCCCGCACATTTCAGCGCGGGAGCTGAACGCTCGCAGGCGCGCCGCCAGGTCTGCGGGCGGCCCGCGGGAAAGAAACTCAAGGCCGGGGTCGCGTATCATCAATCGGTTGTCCATCGTCCAAAGTTGCACTGGCGACGTACTGGTTGAACGCGGAGCGAGCAGCATCACGCGCGTGCCTGAACGCCACGCAGGTACAGTGCACGCGCGATTGGGACTTCAGGTCGATCACGCGCGTCTCCACCAGGCTTGGCAACACCACGCGACTGAGGATCTCACTGCGGTCTGCCATGCTGCTGTCCGCGAATGCAATGCGCTGCCTGCAAGTAAGGCGGCGGCGTCCACTTGTCTCAGAAGATGTTCCCGCGGGCCCGAAGGGCGACCGCCAGCTCGAGCCGCGGCGCCGGCAGGCCAGATAAGGATCATGCAACAGCAAAGACGATGACAGAGCAACGAGGTATCGGCGAGTGCATGGCCGGCCTCCGTTTCCTGCACTTCTTTCCTGTAGTTCCCCTAGCTCATCGAGCTCAGCAGATGTTTCTGCGGGTCCGAAGGACGACCGCCAGCTCGAGTCGCAGCGCCACGTGGCACGAACCGCGAGGCAAGGGCACGCGAGCATTGCTCGTGGTCAGAGTCTGAGTCCCCGTGGTGCCTCAGTCCGCTGGCCACCCGCCAGCAGCCCTCGAATTTCACAGATCGCAGCCGCCCAGGGGTTGCGAGGTCTAATCTGAGTCCCCGTGGTGCCTCACTCCGCTGGACCCACCGGCAGCCTCGAAAGTGGCGACAGTTTCACACAGGGATGGCGAGGTCTAATCTGAGTCCCCGTGGTGCCTCACTCCGCTGGACCCACCAGCAACCCTCGAAAGTGGCGACAGTTTCACAGATCGCAGCCCCCCAGAGATGGCGAGGTCTAATCTGAGTCCCCGTGGTGCCTCACTCCGCTGGACCCACCAGCAGCCCTCGAAAGTGGCGACAGTTTCACAGATCGCAGCCCCCCAGAGATGGCGAGGTCTAATCTGAGTCCCCGTGGTGCCTCACTCCGCTGGACCCACCAGCAGCCCTCGAAAGTGGTGACAGTTTCACAGATCGCAGCCCCCCCCCCCAGAGATGGCGAGGTCTAATCTGAGTCCCCGTGGTGCCTCACTCCGCTGGACCCACCAGCAGCCCTCGAAAGTGGCGACAGTTTCACAGATCGCAGCCCCCCCCCCCAGGGATGGCGAGGTCTAATCTGAATCCCCGTGGTGCCTCACTCCGCTGGACCCACCAGCAGCCCTCGAAAGTGGCGACAGTTTCACAGATCGCAGCCCCCCCCCCAGGGATGGCGAGGTCTAATCTGAATCCCCGTGGTGCCTCACTCCGCTGGACCCACCAGCAGCCCTCGAAAGTGGCGACAGTTTCACAGATCGCAGCCCCCCCCCCCAGGGATGGCGAGGTCTAATCTGAGTCCCCGTGGTGCCTCACTCCGCTGGACCCACCAGCAGCCCTCGAAAGTGGTGACAGTTCCGCAGATCGCAGCCCGCCAGGGATGACGTGAAAGGCAAGAGAAGAGAAGAGGAGGAGCGAAGAGAGGCGGAGAAGGGAAGCAAGAGAGGAGAGGAAGAGGGAAGAGAGGAGGAGGAGGCGGGAAGGAAGGAAGGTGGAGACCGCAGTGCTCTATTCAAAACGAGTACCCAACGCAGGAGGGTTGGGAATAATAATATTATCAATAACGATAATGCCAGGTCTAACAATGATATGAAGATGACGTCGAGGAGGATATGGTGGAGGAGGAGGGGTTGCAGGAGGAGGAGGAGGAGGAGAGGTTTTTGAAGACGGGTAACATCCATCTTAGGGGCTCTCTTAAGGCCCTCGGGGGGCCTCTTTGGGCACTCTTTGGGCCCTCTTGGGGCTCATTTTGAAGGTCTTGGGGCCCTTTTGGGGCTCATTGGAGGGGTCTGGGAGGCCTCTTGGGCCCCATGGCTTACAAAGAGGGGGGGGCCTCTCTCACTTCGGCCCCCCCCCCCCCCCCTCGGAGACTCAAAAGTGGCGTCTTTGGGCCCTCCTTGGCTACTTTTGGAGCGCTCTTGTGCGCTCTTGCGGCCCTCGTGGGGCCCTGTTGGGCCCCTCTTGGGGCTTTCTTGGGCCGTTTTGGGGCCATCTCGATGCCTCCGAGACCCATCGGAAGCGAAAAGGCTACAAGGCATAACACATTGGTTTCCCGTGGTTTTTACATGATTTTGGCTTCTTGGAGGGTGCCTGGGCAGGCTCGAAGGGCTCTGGAAACCGTCTAGGGCGCGTCTTGAGGCGTCTTTGAGGCATGTCGGAGGCTATCTTGAACCATTTTCGGCTATCTTGGGCCATCTTGGAGGTCATTTTAGAGGCTATCTTGGGCTCTCTGAGGCGCTCTCGGAGCCATCTTGGGCCATCTTGGACGCTCTACCCCTCCGCCCCCCCTCCCCTCTCCACGGCCCACGGGAGGGGGTAGGGGGATGGGGTAAACCCTTCCCGCGAGCAGGGGAAGGAGGGTTGTGGGAAGAGAGAGGACAAGAGTTCGTCAAGCCACCTGCGCCCAGAGGGCTGGTGGGATTCGTGGACGGCTCGTGTTAAAATGGATCTCGCCATCGGGGCGTACGGAATAAGGCTCGCTACGGTGGCGATTCTTATGATGCCGGACCGTGCCGGGGCATAGTCTCAGATGTCTATTCGGGACTGGAAGCAGATGTTCTCAGGAACTGAGGTTGACAAGAACGACGTGCAATCTGAGAAGAAAGAATATGTGGCGCCCGAGCCCGTCCTGCCGTCGGTGTCTGGGGAGACTCCTGGGACTAGATCGAGCTCGGCTGGATATCACAGGCGGAAGACGGTTGGTGCGAGAGATCGCGGCGTTGCCGCGACAGTCGGCCCGATTGTCCGTGACGAAAATTTTGGCCGCGGGTGAGAGACGTCGCGTGGTCGTTATGGCAATCGCGGCGGGGCCGAAACCGACGAAGGTGGCCATGGTCACGGAGCAGACTCGGCGAAAGGAGGCGCCAAAAGGGGGCGCGCGCGTACATTGAATGATGGCCCTGCCTGTGATTAAGTATCGCTCCCCTTGCAGAGGACAAGGCAGGGCAAGGCCAATGACAGGGGCCGCGGTAGCAGAGGCACGTGAGACGACGCGAGCTCCTGGCGGACCAGCGGAGATCGCGGCGGAAACACTGGCGGATGGTCGATCGAGACTCGGTGACTGAACCGTCTTGGTCGCGACGACGGAACGTGGAATCCAGGAAGTGTCCAGTGGGAGGACAGCTCTTGCTATCAAGGGCGTAAACAAAAACGCCTCTACCCTGGTTTCTGAGGCGCTGTGCGCTGAACCTCCTGTGGGCTGACAGGTTAAACCCTGCGTATCGCGCGTGCCGCGCGGCGTCCTGGCGGCTCTCTGGCCGGTGGGAGTTCCCAGGAGGTTTACTGACCACGGACCTGTAATCCAGGGTAGGGGCGTTTTTTTCATTCCCAAATGGTATGCGAGTTCGAGTCGAGGCCGGGATGGCAGCTCACGGCGAAAGAGGTCGAAGCGCGTGACCCCAGGGGCGGGGCGCGCCTTGCGGGCCCGTCTGGTGAGATTTTGGCGCCGTCGAGCGACCGAGCCTCCACCTCTGCAGCAGGAGTAGGTGCTACTCGGGCGGGAGGCGCTGCAAGACTTTCTTTGGGGTTGGCGCCCCCTGACGAGGTGCGCCGAAGGCTGGCACGTGGGGCGAAGCTGCTCTGGTACCCGCCGCTGGGGGAGTCGTTGCCTTCTTTCCCTTCGCTTCTCTTCTAAACTTCACGCTCGTACCGCTGCAGGCGCTTGGCTCAAGCGACTTGTCAGGAGAACACGCGGTGGGCGTTTTTGTGGAACAAGTGTGCGCGCCCTCTTAGCGCGCGCAAAGCACCGCCCATATTTACATCTACGTACCAAATAATCATTGTCATGCCACACGATATTGTTAAGGACCCATCCATCTACCATATCCATACGACGGCATCCCCTGAGTTTGGAGATCAGGGCAAGGGGAACCCTCGTTCGTCAGGGAGTGACGACTGAGGACAGGGCCCCCTCCAGACCAGAGGAAGGCGGACTTGCACAAACATATCATCTGGAGGCCCGCACGCAGTCCTTCGATCGGCGCTGGATCCCCCTCCCTGTCGCGCGGAGCGCGCCAGCTGGCCCCCGTTCCTCCCGTTGGGGGCAGGCCCAGATCGCCGACGAGGTGCTGCTCCTCGATCCTGGCGTGCTTTTGCTCGTCTCGGCCTCCCGGGGGCCGTGGTCCGGGCCCGGTGCCGTCAGGAATGGGTCCGTGGCGAGAGGACTGCCCCCGTGGAAGGGGCTCGGGGCCTCCCCTGGGCCGCGCACGGGGAGGGGCACCTCGGCGGGTGTCCGGGGACGCTGGGGCCGACAAGGGGGAGCGGGGGGGGGGGGGAGGGGGCGAGGCCGGCGGCGGAGAGGGGGCGGAGGAGGGCCGGAGGCCGCGGGCTCCTCCGGGGCGCGGCGGCCCCCGCCGTCGGGCGCCCGCACCTGGCCCAGGAAGGGAGGGGGGGGGCGAGAGGACGGATCCGGCGCGTGGGGTGGCGGCAGGCCTTTGGCTTGCGTGCGGCATCGGTGCGCAGCCGTCGCCAGGTCAGGGGGCACGGGCTTTCTGCTTCGGGGGGCACCTCTCCCCGATGCGCGGGCCCGTCGCCAGCCCGCCGGAGCCACGGGCCAGAAATCCATGCTGGCGTGTGCCCGCGAGAAGACGCGTTTCTCCTGCAGGCGCCGGCTTCCATCCAGAGACCTCCCACCCAGCACGCCGGGTGGTGATTCGCCCGAGTGTGTCCCGGTTCTGGAGACCTCTAACTAGTCTGAGACCCTTTACCTCTCATTGTTCGGAACTCCGCGCGGATTTCTGGGATCGGCGTTGAGCTCCCCCTGGTGGCGCCTTTGGCGCTGCCCATGGCGCGCTCCGCGCGCCAGGGAGGCATCGAAGAATAGCAGAGACACGAGGGAGGAAATGGATGAGAAACAGTGCGGAGGTGCTGCACCTTTTTCCCCGCCTCGTGCTCTTGGCCTCTCTGTCGTCTCAGCTGCTCATTCGCCAGCCCACTCGGGTGTGCGCCGTCTGCCAGGGCTGGAGCACTGGCCCAAACCAGTGAGCAGCACCTGAGCCTTCAGCACCCCCCCTCGCTTTGTCGCTGACGTCGATGCGTCCTGCCCTGCCTAGAAAGAATCGACCGGCTGCCAGACTGCCTGGCCGGCGTGGTGACCTCCGGGGAGTTGGTGTGCTGGCCTCGGTTCGCGCGCCCACCGTGCGTTCCAGATTGAGCGGAGGAGCGTGGCCGACGCGTATGAAGGGCAGGGGAGAGAAACACACCGATGGACAGTCAAAGCGCTGAAACAAGGGCCAGGTTGGGCTTGGGATGGGCTCCGATTCTCGGGCCGTTCCTTCGATCTAGGTCGAGGGCCCTGTTCGTCGTGGCCAGAAACGCCTCTTTGTCCCTAAGTCAGAGTTCCTTATGGTAGCACGATGGCTGTATATCGCCCCGCCCCCCATGATGGGTTCGCGGGTAAGGGCGAGGTCGGCGAGGGGCTCGTTCTGGCGCTGCTGGCCCCTCTCCCGCTGTAAGTGTGATGTGTGCGTGTGTCTGTGTGTATATCACTCGTAGCGCGTCCCGCAGTTGCCCTCGCTGAGTTGGACCGGCCGGCCGCGAAGCAAGAAGCGCGTGTGTGTGTGTGTGTGTGTGTGTGATTCGGCGGCGACGATAAGGGCGAATAGGGCAGTACACGTATTCGCCCGGGAGCCCTGTCGAACACGTAAATCATCGGCGCTATGCATACATGATAATGATGAGGAGGAGGAGGAGGAGGAGATGTTTAGTTCCCTCCTGGACTATTCGCCCCTATCGTCGCCTCCGAGTGATATATGAGACTTCAGGTGCTTCAGAAGCCACGGCGACTCAAGGGGCTGCGGCCGCGACCCCGCGCTCAGTGCTCCTACTGACTCCGCCTCGTCGTTGCGCGGGAGGCCGTGTCCGCCATATATATACATGTAAGAGATACAGCATACACGTACATATTATATATTATATTTGTACACAATATACTACAGTTACACTATATATGATGTAGTGTACTGCAGCTTACATCTATACATGTATGTGTGCATGTATGTACGTATGTACGTATGCATGCATGCATGCGTGCATGCATGTATGCATATGTATAAGCATATGTATATGTATATGTATAGGTATATGTATATGTGTATGTATATGTATATGTATGTGCATATATGCATATGTTTATGTATATGAATATGTATATGTATATGTATATGTATATGCATATATATATGTATATGTGTATGTATATGTATATGCATATGTTTATGTATATGTATTTGTATGCGAATATGCATTTGTATATGTATATGTATATGTATATGTATACATATACATATGAATATGTACATGTATATGTATACGTATATGTATATATGTATATGTATATGTATATGTATATGTATGTGTATATGTATTTGTATATGTATATGTATATGTATATGTATATAAATATATGTATATGTGTATGTATATGTATGTGTATGTATGCATGCATATATGTATGCATATGTATGTATATGTATGTATATGTACATGTATGTATGTGTGTATATGTATGTATGTATGTATGTATGTATGTATGCATGCATGCATGCATGCATGCATGCATGCAATGCATGCATGCATGTGTATGTAGATAAATACAAACTATATATATATATATATATTTATATATATATATATAATATATATATATACACGGTTCGATCACGTACCGCCCCCCTGGCCCCGGGTCCTACACCTCCCCGCGACATCTCGGGGACGCTCTCGGTACCGCTCCCCTGGCCTTTCCGGGTAGCCTCCACAGCGCTCCAGGAGGGCCCAAGACGCCTCCCAGGAGCCCCCAGAATGCGAAAGGATGGCCCAAGACGCTCCCATGCAGCCCAAGTTAGCCTTCCGACGGCTCTCAAGGCTCCCAGGTGGCCTCCGAGAGACCCCAAGAGAGGTCCGAGAGGCGTCCCCTGACGGCCCGAAGAGGCCCAAATCGTCGATTTTCATTGTTTCTTCGTAATGTTTTTGGCTTCTCGCGTTTTCGAGCTTCCAACGGTCCAAGAGCGCCGAAGAGGCTCCTAAGACCGCTGCAAGACCACCCAAAGGACCCTCAGGACGGCCCCAAGACGGGCCCAGAAGGCTCCAAGACTGCCGAAGAGGCGCCCAGGACAGCCCCAGACTACCCCAGAATAGGTCCAAGATGGGCCCAAGAGCGGGAGCAGGAGGCTTCCAGAGACCTCCGAGAAGCCTCCGCGACCACCCAGAGGCCCCCAACACGCCCCCGATCCTTGAGAGGCCCCGAAAAGACCCCGACGAGGCTCCAAGAACAGCCCAAGAGAGCTGCGAGAGCCGTCCCGAGAGAGCTCGAAGAGGGTAGAATCGTTGATTTCCAATGGTTTTTCACATGTTTTTCGCCTTCTCACGTTTCCCCGCTTCCAGCCCTCAAAGATCGAGGGTTTTGAAACAAAAGAGTTCCCAGATTCCTTTTTTTTTCAAAGTGGAACTCCTAATCGGGGGTCCTACACATCCCCTGACATCTGGCTGGTACTGCGCCTCCCCGCTTCTTGGGGAGACCCCAAGACGCCGAAGGACAGCCCCAGACGACCCCAAGGAGCCCCCAGAACGTAAAGAACGGCCCAACACGCTCCCGCGCAGCCCGAGACACCCTTCCGACGGCTCTCCAGGCCTCCAGGAGGCCTCCAGAACCCCCAGGGGGTCCAGAAGATCCCACACCCCTGCGGGGCCCGGCTAACAAAACCCGCGAGGCACAAACAAAACACAGCGCCGAAGAGCGCCGAGGAATTGGAAAACAATGGAAATCCCAGAATTCTTTTTTTGTTGTTCTCCAAGTTTGGCCCTCAGTCCACTCCTGCACAACAGACCACAATTCAGACCCGCCTCACCTCCCAAAAAAGAACCCAGGAAGCCTTTGAGGTCCACAAATCGTTGAATACCTAAGAAGGAAAGTAATGATTTCTGCGTTTCCGCACTTCCCCATCTATACGATTCCGAGGCTTGCGCAGGGCCTCCAAGGGAGCTCCTGGACGCAAGAAGCGACCAAACTTATATAACATGAAGTCGCCCAGCAAGCCTAGCTAGAACTTGAGCGCGCGCGAAGCGCGCGCGATGGTTCCAGTACATATATACACATATCGATATGTGCGTACATGTATTTGTATATGTTCATGTATATGTATATGTATATGCAGATGTATTCGTATATACATATATATATATATATGTGCATGCTTATGTGTATGTCTACATATATGTATATGTATAGGTTTATGTCTATGTTTATGGTTATGCTTATGTAAATGCACGTGTATAGATATTTGTATTTGCATTTGTACATGTATATACATTTGCATATATATATATGTATATACACATGTGTATGTATATGTACATGTATATGTGTTTACATACATGTATGTATGTATATATGTATATAGGTATAGGTATATGTATCCTTATATATAAATGTTTATGTTTATATGTATGTATATATAGATGGGTATACATATATATGTATATGCCTGTAAATGCGTATGTGCATATGTGTATGTATGTGTGCATACATGTATATTTGTATGCATATTTGTATATATATATATATATATATATATATATATATATGTGTATATATATGCATGCATGCATGCATGCATGTATGTATGCATGTATGTATGTATGCATGTATACATGTATGCATGTATGCATGCATTCATGTATACATGCATGCATGTATGCATGTATGCATGTATGTATGTATGTATGCATGTATGCATGTATGCATGTATGCATGTATGCATGTATGTACGTATGCATGTATGTACGTATGCATGCATGCATGCATGCATGCATGTATGCATGTATGTATGTATGTATGTATGTATGTATGTATGTAGGTATGTATATATGTATGTATGTATGCATATATGTATATATATGTATGTATATCTGTATGTTTTTTCCGTACGTATATATACAACATCTCTCTCTCTCTCTCTATATATATATACACATAATACCGCCGGCCGGCCCCGGGCCCTACACCTCCTCGCGACATCTCGGGGACGCTCCCGGTACCGCTCCCCCACCTTTTCGGGGGAGCCTCCACAGCGCTCCAGGAGGGCCCAAGACGCCTCCCAGGAGCCCCCAGAATGCGAAAGGATGGCCCAAGACGCTTCCAAGCAGCCCAAGTCAGCCTTCCGACGGCTCTCAAGGCTCCCAGGTGGCCTCCAAGAGACCCCCACAGAGGTCCGAGAGGCGTCCCGGGACGGCCCGAAGGGGCCCAAATCGTCGGCTTTCATTTCTTTCCAATGTTTTTGGCTTCTCGCGTTTTCGAGCTTCCAACGGAAGAGGCTCCTAAGACCGCTGCAAGACCACCCAAGAGACCCTCATAACGGCCCCAAGACGGGCCCAGAAGGCTCCAAGACTGCCGAAGAGGCGCCCAGGACAGCCCCAGACCACCCCAGAACAGGCCCAAGATGGGCCCAATAGCGGGAGCAGGAGGCTTCCAGAGACCTCCGAAAGGCCTCCGGGAACACCCAGAGGCCCCCAACACCCCCCCGATCCTTGAGAGGCCCCGAAAAGACCCCGACGAGGCTCCAAGAACAGCCCAAGAGAGTTCCGAGAGAGCCCAAAGAGGGTGAAGTCGTTGATTTCAATGTTTTTTTCAAGTGCTTTTCGCCTTTCACGTTTTCCCGCTTCCAACCTTCAAAGATCGAGGATTTGGAAAAAAGGAATTCCCAGACTTCCTTTTTTATGCGTATATAAAAATTGGAACTCCTACTCGGGGGTCCTACACATCCCCTGACACCTGGCTGGTACTGCGCCTCCCGGCTTGGGGAGACCCCAAGACGCCGAAGGACAGCCCCAGACGACCCCAAGGAGCCCCCAGCAGAACGTAAAGGACGGCCCAACACGCTCCCGCGCAGCCCGAGACACCCTTCCGACGGTTCTCCAGGCCTCCAGGAGTCCTCCAGAACCCCCAAGGGGTCCGGAATATCCCACACCCCATGAGGGGCCCGGCTAACAAAGCCCGCGAGGCACAAAAAAAAACAGCGCCGAAGAGCGCCGAGGAACTGTTAAAACATGGGAATCATTTTCTTTTGTTCTCCAAGTTTGGCCCCCGGTCTACTCTTGCACAAGAGACCACAATCCAGACCCCCCATCACCTCTCCAAACGAAACCCAGGAAGCCTTTGAGGGCCTCATATCGTTGAATACCTGAAGGAAATTAATGATTTCTGCGTTTCCGCATTTCCCCTCTATACGATTCCGAGGCTTGCGCAGGGCCTCCAAGGGAGCCCCTGGACGCGAGAAGCGACCAAAATGATATTACATGAATTAGCCTCTCAAGCTTAGCCAGAACCTGAGCGCGCGCGAAGCGCGCGCGATGGTTTTAGTGTATGTATATATATATATAACCATTTCAGCAGCTTCCCAAGTCACGGATGTGTGGCAGGGCTATGGAAATCTAACTTCCTCAACCCTTCCCGAGTCAGGACCGTGTGGCACGCGGTTCGTGGCCCCACAGGGAGCACCACCGAAGGCCCAGGTGGAGGTGCTCGCATGCGTTCGCGTCTCTCGTGGGCCCCCAAATTAGCGCATCCCTCGCACAGCTTATGGCCCCATAGGTACCTCTGCGGGACCTCCTCCTCCTCCTCCTCCTCCCTTCCCCTGCGCCTTCACCTCCTTCTCTCCCCGCGACCGCGTTGGCTCGAGTCCTCCGAGCTGGACGCTTCGGGGCCCCTCCCGAGCTTGAAAATGCGCCGCCGCCGGGCAAGGTGCATTCCCAGTCACCGACCCTTGCCGAGCCTGTTCCCGAGTTGACCGAGCTCTTCGCCGAGGTGCTGAAGGCGCAGCGCGGAGCTACTGCGCAAGCAGGAGATCACCAATAGCTGCCTCGAGCACCTGTGCGAGAAGGCCTCTCTCGCCGAGATGCGCCAGTGCCAGAAAAACGGTGAGGCCGCCGACGCTTCAAGGATGACGAGCGTGTATTTTTGAGGCTCGAGTGTTCAGTGGTCGAGCAACGTCGTCGGTGCGGTGCTCGAGACGATCTACAAGGCGGGCGCTTTCGAGCCCATCGTGTACGAGGGCATCTTCCACGAGAAGGACATCCGCCGCTCCCAGCTCCTCGGCGCCGTCTTCTGGGAGACGTGGCGCGACAAGACCGACGAGGCTCTCGGCGCCTTCGAGCAGCGCGACTGGAACGGCGACGAGCTGTTCATCTTCTTGCCGAGTTTCCGCAGACATCTCTGTGTGGCAGCCGAGAACCGGGGCGCGTTTCTCGGCGACGGGGCCGTCGAGAAGCTGAGCAACGGCTCCTGCAAGAAGTGGATGAGGGAGGTGCGTGGCGAGCCCCCCGTCGGCCTCCAGGCCCTCCGCGAGCTCGTGCTCCCAGTGGGCAAGCGCTATGCGCGCTGCGAGTTCTTCTGGAGTGCGCGGGTGGGCGCCGGGCGCGCCGAGGACGCCGTCGGCCTTTCCAGGCTATCGCGGCGTTGTTCGTGGATCTTCAGAAGTACATTGACTGGGTCGACGAGAATTTTGTCATCTCCTCCCCAGACCGGCGCATTCGAGCCACCGAGGCCGCGGTCAAATGGCGCCGGCGCATGAAGTCGCTCAACGACGCCAAGTGCGAGCTCCAGGAGGCCGTGCGCCTAGCCATGCGCGCCAAGTGCGACCGGGGGGCCGAGACAGAGACCAGCGACGCCGATGACGCCATCCTCCAGCGCGCCGTCGAGAAGCATTTCCCGGACTATCGCGCGATCTCGACCGCGCGCGCCGAGCTGGTCGCCGAGCGCATTGCCGAGCGGGCGGCCAAGGCGCAGGCGGGCAAGGCGGACAAGGGGAGCTGGCCTAGGCGTTCGGGCCCGATCGAGGGCGCGCAATTTTCTCGCGAGAGCCGTTCCCCAAGGGGTGTACGTTTCATGCTACTACCCCCCTCTTGTCGAGTAAAAAACAATCAGGCCGCGCCATCCACGAGGCTCGGTGCTCGATCCTCGGATTGAGGGTCCTCGATCTTGAATCGGAGCATCTTCGGGCACCTTGGGTCCTAGATCCGGGGGCCGCCCAGCTTGGGCTCGAGGACCTTGGGTCTTCGATCCGAGGATCGAGCCTCGGCGATCGTCGATCGCCCTCGTCGCCATCGTCGGGCCCAGACCTCCACCGACGAGGCTCGATGCTCGATCTCTGGATCAAGGATCCTCGATGTTGGACCCGAGCATCTCCGAGCGCCTTGCGTCCCAGATCCGAGGATCGCCCAGCTCGGCCTCGAGGATGTTGGGTCGTCGATCCGAGGATCGAGGATCGAGCCTCGGCGATCGTCGATCGTCCTCGTCGCTGTCGTCGGGCCCAGGCCGCCATCGACGAGGCCCGATCCTTGATCCTGGGATCGAAGGTCCTCGATCGTGGATCCCAGCATCTTCGTGCACCTTGGATCCTAGATCCGAGGGTCGCCCAGCTTGGACTCGAGGATCTTGGGTCCTTGATTCGAGGATCGAGGATCACGTCTCGGCGATCGTCGATCGTCCTCGTCGCCGTCGCCAGGCCCGGGGCGCCATCAACGAGGCTCGATGCTCGATCCTCGGATCGAGGATCCTTGATCTTGGATCCGAGCATTTTCGGGCACCTTGGGTCCTGGATCCGAGGATCGCCGAGCTTGGGCTCGAGGGTCTTGGGCCTTCGATCCGAGGATCGAGGGTCGAGCCCCGGCGATCGTCGATCGCCCTCGTCGCCGTCGTCTGGCCCGGGCCGCGATCGAGGCCAGAGGGTCGTCGATGCTCGATGTGGTGCAGTCTTTGTTGTGCCATCAATGTGGCGATGCTTATGTGGTGCAATCTATGTGTCGCAGTTGCGACATTGGAGGCGAGTCGGCGACGGCGACGTCGAGTCGGCGATTCTGCGAAGGCGACGGCGACGGCAACGAGAATAGCAAGCAACGACAGCAACATTAACAACAACAGCAACAACGACACCGATGGCACCACAAGCCAGCGCAACAACAGCAAGCAACAACAGCAACAGCAACATACAGCAACAACAGGAGCAACCAACAGCAGCGCCAGGGGCGCCAGCAACAGCAACAACGACCACAACACCAAACACAATGACAATGACCATCCGCAACAATTCAGGTTCAAGTGGCTAACTTTCGAGCCCCGAGCCATGCGGGGTCTCCGGCCAGGTGCAGATGGCCATGCCAGTGGTCGTGGCGAGGCGCTTCCGCTCGAGATCAATATCGAGAAGGTGCGGGGGGGCGCGGGGGGCCGGGCCAGCGGGTGCGAGGGCGAGCGCGAGGGCGCCCGGGCCCAGGTCCGCGCTGAGCCCATGGGCGGCCAGCTCCTGGGCGACGAGGACACCCGGGCCCAGGTCCCCGTCGATGACAGCCAGGCCGTCGAGAACAGCCAGCTTGTCGAGGAGCAGCCCGAGGGCACCGAGCCCCAGGACAAGCATCTCCAGGACCAGAGCAGCGAGCCCAGGGGGGGCGAGGTCGAGGGCGGCGAGCCCAAGGACAAGGCCGAGGGCGGCGAGCTCAGGGGCGAGCCGCCCGCCAATCAGCTCGAGAACAGCATCCCCGAGGAGAAGCAAGTCGAGAACGGCCGGCTCGAGAGCAGCCAGCTCGACGTCGTTGATGCCAGGCTCCAAGTCGCCCAGTCCCAGCTCGCGGAGGTCGAGGGCGACCTCGCGCCGGCTTGTCAGGGCTCGCCGGTGGCTGTGCCTGACGAGGGCGCCGAGGCCATGGCAAGGGCGTCTTTCCAGCGGCTGTCGAGCCGCTGCAGCTGTGGCCGGGCGCTCAGGCCACGGCGTAGCGGAGAGAACAACGAGAACAGCACGAGCAGTAACAGGTGCAATCAACAACAGTAGCAGCAACCTCCGCTGCAACGCCAGTCAGCAACAGCGCCGGCAACCAGCGCGCCAAGAGCACCAGCAACCAGCGCAAAAGCAAGCAACGACAGCAATCGAATCGCCAGCAGCGACAATGGGCTAACGACAAAAAGCTAACAGCGCCACCAGCAAGCTAACCACAGGAATCCGACAAGCATAAACTAACACTAAGTTAACGACAAGAAGCCGGCGGCAATACTTTAACTCACAATAAGATAACGTCACAAAGTTTCCAACGCGCTCGACAACAAGAAGCCGGCCACAAGAGGCACGCGCACCAGAAACAACAATACATGAACAACAATCTGCTACCTACACTTACCCGAATCACAAGCAACAGCAGCAATGCGAAGCTAACGACAAGAAGCCGACAACAACGAGCGAACCATAATAAGCTCACAACAACAAGAAGCTGACGCAACTCGCGATCATATTGGCTCAAGCTTTCGAGTCCCGAGCCAGAGCTGCTTTGCAACGAGGTCTCAATGGGGCGAGACAGCGTCGGGGCACCGACTGGGCGGTCGAGCTCGTCGGCATTCTGGGGTCTCGCCCGCGGAGACCCCGTTGCCCCGCGAGAAGCTCAGAGCCTCGTCCTGCGCGAGCCCCGCCTCCGCTGCGACTTTCTACGACGACCTCGAGGCCGATGGGCTCGAGGCTGAGCAAGCTGGCGCGGGTTTCATCTGCGTCTTCCTCCTCCTCTTCCTCGTCCTCCTCTTCCTCCCCCATCGATGGCTCCCCGCCCCGAACTCCATGTTGATTGGAAACGATTATATTGAATCGGGTTTTACATGTTCAAAACCGAATGTCCCCAATCCAAGTTGTTTTTGGATGCTGGTCCTGGGGCCTGCTTCCGCCCCCTTTCCCCTCCCGTCCTGCTGTTGCTCTTGGCGCGACCTACTATTACTATCACTACTAGCTACCAACTATTAATTTTCAATACAACTACTACTGCTACCACATCTACGGCTACTACTACTACTGATGCTGCTGCTGCTGCTGCTGCTACTACTACTACTACTACGACTACTAGTACTACTAGTACTACTACTGCTGCTGCTTGTTTTACTATTGCTAGAAGTACTATTTCTATTACTACGTCTATTGCTAACTCCTCCTCCTCCTTCTCCTACTCGTACTACTACTACTACGACTACTACTACTACTACTACTACCACTACTACTACTACTACTACTACTACTACTACTACTACTACTACTACTACTACTACTACTACTACTACTACTACTACTACTACTACTACTACTACTACTACTACTACTACTACTACTACTACTACTACTACTACTACTACTACTACTACTACTACTACTACTACTACTACTACTACTACTAGTACTACTACTAGTACTATACGACTACTTCTACGGGGTACTACTGCTACTATTATTATCTCTACTACTGCGGCTAACTACTACTACTACTATACTACTACTACTACTACTACTACTACTAGTACTACTAGTACTACTAGTACACCTACTACTACTACTACTACTACTACTACTACTACTACTACTACTACTACTACAACTACTACTACTACTACTACTACTACTACTACTACT
Source organism: Prorocentrum cordatum (assembly GCA_963575745.1). NCBI lineage: Eukaryota > Dinophyceae > Prorocentrales > Prorocentraceae > Prorocentrum > Prorocentrum cordatum. Next base: position 352,473 of record CAUYUJ010004492.1, read on the forward strand.
ACTACTACTACTACTACTACTACTACTACTACTACTACTACTACTACTACTACTACTACTACTACTACTACTACTACTACTACTACTACTACTACTACTACTACTACTACTACTACTACTACTACTACTACTACTACTACTACTACTACTACTACTACTACTACTACTACTACTACTACTACTACTACTACTACTACTACTACTACTACTACTACTACTACTACTACTACTACTACTACTACTACTACTACTACTACTACTATCAAATATCCACGCGATTCCCTTCCCGAGGAGCGACAGGCGGCTGCGGCCGCGCGCCGAGAGCTGGCAATCGCCGAGGGCTAGGCGCTGGGCCCGCGGGACTTCGAGCGCGGCGCCAAGCGAGGCTTCGGCCTCGGCGGCAGACCCGAAGGGGTGATCAAGCGCTGCAAGGGGGCGCGCGAGCCGCGAGCGGCCCCCGCGCGGCGTCGAGGCCCGCTGGCGCGGTCCAAGCTCCAGGTTGTTCCCAGCTGGAGCAAGCGCACCAGCGTGAATGGCGTCTTGAAGCTACCCCTCCTGCCCGGCGCCGCCGTGGCCAAGCTGTGCGAGAAGTGGCGGTGGAACCTCGAGACGGTCGCGAGATGGCGCGAGCTTCGGGCGGCCCTCAGGAGGAGGGTTGCCGCGGCGAGGCTCGGCAAGAACGGTCTCCGAGCGCGCGGGTGCGTCCGCCCTGGCCGCGGCTTTCGCGAGAGCGAGGGCGCCGGGCTCTCCCGCGGCGTGCCCGGTCTGGCCACCGCAAAGTACCCGCTCGAGGGTGTCGCGCGCCGCGCGGGGTGCCGGTCCAAGCGGGGGCGCGAGCGCGGCCGCGAGGTCAGGGGGGAGACGATCCCGGCGCGGGTGTGCTGCGAGCGGGAGTTTGAGCAGGACGAGCAGCTTCGCCTGAGATAGGCCGGGCACAAGAGTTACAATGCCAAGGTCCACAAGAGGGTTGCCGCGCGCCAGAAGACCTCCCAGATCAACCAGCAAGAAAGACCAGAAGTGGGCGGGCGAGCTCGCCGTGCCCAGGCCGCGCGCGAGCGGGCGCAGGGGCCGGCGCCTTTCCGATCGGGGGAACAAGACGCTCTGCAGGGAGAAGGCCGAGCTGACCTGGGCCGCGGCCGACAGGTTCCTGCGCCTGGTGTCAATGGGCGGCCTCGAGGACCTCAGCCTCTTCGCCGGGGTCCCCGGGGCCTTCGCCGAGCGTGGGCCCAAGGGGGCGCGGTCCGCGTCGACGCCGCAGCGCACTGGCTCAATCTCGGCGGCGAGGAGGCGGCGCGCGCCCGCGAGGGTGAGATCTACGCCGCCGGCGCCAAGAAACGCATCCAGAACCCCGCCGCAAGTTTCGCGAGACGCAGAGCCAGGATAACACGGCAGCTTTCGAGGCCGAGAAGACCAAGTTCTTGGCGGAACACCCCGACCAGAAGGAGCAAGTTGACCAGGCCTATTCGAGCGCATGGGACAACTGCAGGTTCACCCCCATCGGGCCGTCGAGGGCTGGTTCGACCCGAGCAGGGGCCCGGGTCTGCGCGGAAACGCGGCGTGCTCCTCGCCCCTTGTGCCAATCGCTGCCGAGTGAGCGACGTGGGCCTCGGGGGGGGGCACTCGGTGTCCGCGATGTCGCCTGCGAGCGGTGCGACGGGGGAGCGGGGCGCGCCCGAGCAGGCGATCCCCTGGGCGCAGTGCTCATGGGATGGCGCAGCGCTCTCCTCGATCTCTCCGAGGAGGACCGCGCGAGGCTCTTCGGGGCCATCGACGCGTGGGGGTAGCCGAAGGCCTGGGCGGACGAACTCATATGTGTGTATGTATGCATGCATGCATGCATGTATGGATGTATATTTGTTCTATGTGTGTGTGTGTGCGTGTGCGCGTGTGCGCGTGTGTGTGTGTGTGTGTGTGTGTGTGTTGGTGTGGTGTGGTGTGGTGTGGTGTGGTGTGGTGTGGTGTGGTGTGGTGTGGTGTTGGGTGTTGGGTGTGGTGTGGTGTGGTGTGTGGTGTGTGGTGTGTGGTGTGTGGTGTGTGTTGTGTGTTGTGTTGTGTTGTGTGGTGTGGTGTGGTGTGGTGTGGTGGGAGATCACCGCGTGCCACGCCACCCCCAACGCAACCCGAAGGCCCAAATTTGTTCTCCACGCCCAGCGGAGGGGGGGCGTCGGGGAACAGTGAAAAAACGCATGTGGAACCCGTGCCCCCCCCCCCACGCCGAAATTTCGGTCATCGGGTTGGGTTGTGTGTTTGGTAGGTAGTCAGGAGGGGAGGAGGAGCAGGGAGGAGTGAGGGAGGGAGGGAAGGAGGGATAGAGGAGGAGGAAAAGGAGGAGGAGGATGAGGATGATAATGAGGAGGAGGGAGAGGGGTGACGAGGCGAGGGATGGGAGCGGGGAGGGGACAGGTGTGTATTGATGCACTCCTGCCTTGACGCACGGACATCTCCACGAAGCGAGGAAGAGGACGAGGAGGAGGATGAAATGGAGGAGGAGGAGGAGGAGGAGGAGGAGGAGGAGGAGGAAGAGGAGGAGGATGATGATGAGGAGAGGAGAGGAGGAGGAGGAGGAGGAGGAAGAGGAGGAGAGGAGAGGAGGAGGCGGAGGAGGAGGAGGAGGAGGAGGCGAAGGAGGAGGAGGAGGAGGAGCAGAGGAGGGAGGATTGAAAGGAGGAGGAGCAGGATTAAAAGGAGGAGGAGGAGAGGAGAGGAGAGGAGGAAGGAGAGGAGGAGGAGGAGGAGGAAAAGGAGGAGGAGGAGGAGGAGGAGGAGGAGGAAAGAGGACAAGGAGGTGTGTATTGATTTGTTTCAGTCTTGACGCACGGACGTCTCGACGCAGTGACGTCTTGCCTCCCTTCATGTCGTGCTGCCTCGATACCTTGATGCGTCACGCCCAGATGCATTGTCGCTTTGTTGGATGGGTCTCGTTTTTTTCCGGTTTTTTTCCGACCCCAGCCCCCGAAACCCCGACTTCAGTTTCCAAGTGGCTGATGTGTGCCGTTCATCTTCGACGCCCTCCGGCTCCCATTTCCGAGCGCCTACGGATGAGCGGATGGTGGGTCTCATTTGTACGATCATCTCATTCGGCGCTGTGGCGCCACCGCCAGGCTCTTGCAGGGCCGCCCCCCCGAGGGTGACAGACTGGCGCGTCGCCTCGCCTCGCCAAGTGCACTGATGGTTTGATACGTTGACGTCTTGACGCGTTGATGGCATAGCCTCGGCCTCTCCCCATCCATTTTTTTGGGGGGGTTGGGGGGTTGGGGGGGTGGGAACGCTGGGACCCATCACATTTGTTTGGGGACGTGTCAGAAAGACCCTTGGACCGTGGACCGTATGTACCTGTGATTCCGATGACCTTTCTGCGCTTTCCCCTTTGTGGGCTTTCTGGGACACCCCCGTCGTCACGGCTGGATGCGCTTCGGCATCCTAGTCATGACGCAGCAATGAGTCCCCGGGATTAGCGATATCGGTTCCCAAGTGACACGTGTCTTGAAGCACGCCGTAGTCGAATAACAGCCACTTGGAACTTCAGGGGAGCCGAGGAGCCACTGTCGGCCTATTATGTCTCACGTCTCCAGCTGCCCGCGGCAAACTCTGTCACCGTGCTGGCGCAGCCGTGCAGCGGGGAGGAGATTGAGTTTAAGACCCGCTCCAGTTCAGTGCCCCGTCTGAGTTGGAGCGGGTGTCAAACAATTCTCGCCTTGTTCTCAGCCTCATGTTCTTCCTTCTCCTCCTGCCTTCTCCTCACTTCTTCTCGCCGCCGCCCCTTTGTCTCCTTCTCCTCCTCCTCCACCTTTTTTCCACCCTCCTTCCCAAAGAGCACCTAGAACACATCGGGGAATGTACGCCTTCGATCGCATCAGAGCACAGGCGCGTGCGCGCGCGCTTGCTCTTCCGTTTGCTAGTTTACGGACGCGAGCGCGCGCGTCGTCCGATGATCAGCGTAGAACGCGCTTGATCCTTACTTCCCAGAAGTCAAGTTCGCCTTCCGAGGGCTGATAGTCACCCATGCGCGCGCCCCGCGACAACCGCGTGTATTTCCGCGTGGACGCGCGCCCAGGCGATTCAGACTGGATGGTCGGGCGCCAGACATGGAACCTTGGCTCGGAGAACAGTTGGCCAGCCGTTGTCCTATGCCAGGTTCCATTTTTTATCACAATGCTCCTGGGTCGTCGGCTTGTTGATTCCACCCGCGAGAGCCTCAACACTCACCAAGTGTGTGTCACCTGGGTTGTCCAAACGCGCCTTGTAGGGAAACGCAGTGTCCGCGCAGTAAACACGCAGTGAGCACTCAGTGAACATGCACCGACTGTGGTACATCATATGGCCCGATGTGAACCAAATGGAGTTCAAGAAGCTTGTATCTTCAGACGTTCTTTTCAATGGATTTCGCATGGGCTGTGGCCACTCTGAAATTTTCCGCACTTGGTGCGTGTCCATTAACTTGCTCACTGCTTGCTCACTGTGTGCTGGCTGTAGTTTTATTTCATGGTGCGCAAAAAAGGAGAGTCCTGCTCGCGAAGGTGGCCGTTGGGATTAGCACGAGGGGGCCATCATCACATCATGCACGAATGCAAATTCTACTTAGCCGAAGAACGCGAGTACATCGGCAAATGTACGCGCCTTCGAATGCACCAGTGCACCGGCGCGTGCGCCTCCGTTTGCAAGGTTGAGAACGCCCGTGTGCGCGTCGTCCGTTGTGCGGCGCAAATGGCGCGTGACCTTCCATGTTGAATGAGCATTTTGTTGTTGCGGTCGCCCCCTTCGGCCTCCCCAATTTATTAGTCTTCGGGGGCGCGGTGCGTTGTTCTGGCCGCTCGATTGGCCTGAGCATTGCGTTCTGCCGACAAGATCTATCAATATTGAATCGAGGGCAGGGGGTGCGTGTCCACGTTTGCCCAGGTACCTCTTTCGCGCTGGCGGTGCAGGATTTTGTCAATTAGCCCGCTCAGCCGATTCAGCACGGATGACAGCGCGCTAGCAGTGCAAGGATGCAAATGCCAAGCATCCAGGCGGACGCGTAGGCAATTTAGGGTGCATTATGGCAAGCTGGCGAGGCGACAGGAAACTGTTAGATCTGCTCAGACATGTTGCGACACATTGAAAACTGAAGATGCCCACTGTAGTCTCGGTCGTCCGCGCCTGCGCTTGCGAGCTCAATTTTTCGGCGACGCGTCGCCATTGCAGACAATTCGCCTCGCCAAAGACGTAGGTCCATGCGCTAGCAGTGTGAACTTTAATTGGAAGACGACTGTACTACTAGGATTCGTATTCGTAGTATTCCTAACCATCGATTTGGCTGTGACCGCTACGATGTTTCCCTTTCTGCTATTATTACTGCTACATTCCTGCTACTACTCCGACTCATGGTCCTGCTCCTGCTGCAGCTCCTCCCAAGCCTCCTCGTTACCCTCTCCCCCATCCTCCCCCTCATGATGCTCGTTCGTTTCCTCCTCCTGCGTTCTCCTTAGCCGTTTTGGCTCCAGACGCATCTCTCGCTGCGCTGTTCAGAAGCCAGGCGAAGGCTGGCAAACGCGTGGCTGCTAAAACGGAGCTCCGGGAAATTGATTCTCTTCTCCGGTAAGCAGCCCGTTTACTATTTAGTGCGTTGAGCTTTATTCCGGGAAGCTGTCTTTTTTGTTCCGGGGAGACCGTTCTAGCAGCCACGGACTTAACAGCCGTCGCCCAGTTTCCGAGCTGTGCCAGTGAATTTTCAGGGCGCACGGACCGGAGGGCCAAGCATGCCTTCCCGATCTCACTCAGCTCGGAGGGCGCCAACCACATACCTGCACCGATCCTGGTCGGGCCGATCTTGGGCCCAGCATCGGTGTGTAAGCTCCTTCTCCTCCTCCTCCTCCTTCTCCTCCTCCTCCTCCTCTTCCTCCTCCTCCTTCTCCTCCTTCTCCTCCTCTTCCTCCTCCTCCTCCTCCTCCTCCTCCTCCCTCTCCTCCCCCTCCTCCCCTTCCTGCCCCTCCTGGCCAAGTCAGGAGGGCGTACACCTCGATCCTGGGCCCAGGCTTCGGGTGTTGCCAAAGGTGTCCCTGGCCCAAGGTGCCCCCAGGATCTCCGGGGAGGCTCAGGTGGCCTCCAGAGCACCCCTTCCGATGCCCAGGGGGGCCCCGACAAGGACACAGCCAGGCGCCTGCCTATAGGACGGCGCCTCGGCATGATGGGGACAATGACGCATTCTGATCTACGCCTCCGTGTGCGGCATTCACTTGTACGCGCGTTGGGCCCACTGCAGCCTTGGGCGGCCGCGCTTTCAGTGCACGCGCCACTGCCTGGGACTCCTCCCTCCTGGCTCACATACAAAGTGGCGCGAAAAGTTTGGGGCGTCTGGGGAACAACAATCCAGGCACGGTGGCGGGATGGGCCGAAGGCCACCAGAAGGTGGCGGGATGGGCGAAGGCCGCCAGATCCGCAGCCCCCTGTGGTCTGGCCAAAGTGGTGCCTGGCGTGCTAAACCCTACCGCTTTTGGTTTTGGTTTTTTCCCAAAGAACTTTCCCTGGGATTTCGGCCCGTCCCGCTGGCCACCTGGAAGGCTCCCGGCTTGGTGGCTCCAAAGGTTTCTCCTGTTCCAGATGGCTCTAAGATGGTCTCCAAGGCGGACAAGATGGCCCGAGATGGCTCCCCAGGCGGCTAAGATGTCTTCCAAGGTCGCCCAAGATGGTCCAAGATGGCCTCCAAGACGGCCCGAGAGGGTCCCAGATGCCGCCAAGTCTGCCCAAGAAGCCTCCACGACGGCCCACGGCGGCCCAAGAGGCCCACAAAACGCCTCCAAGACGTTTTCCAGGAGGGCCCGAAGAGGCCAGCATCATAAGGATGTTGGCATTTGCTTTTTTCCGGCCTTCCGACGGCTCTAAACAGCCCAAGAGCTTCCCAAGATCGCCCCAAGATCGCCCAAGAGGCCTCCAAGATGACCGCACGACGGCCCAAGAGGCCCCCAAGACGGCCCCAAGAGGGCCCCAAGACGGCCCAAGAGGCTTCCAAGACGCTCAAGATGGTCTCCAAGACGGCCCCATGTCGGTTCAGAGAGGCCCCAAAGACGGCTTCCGACGGCGTCAGACAGGCCAGGAACGCCCCAAGATGGCCAAAGAGGTCCCCAGAATTTCCCAGAGGCCGCCGAGAGGCCCAAGGAGACCCTCAAGAGGCTTTCAAGAGGCCCCAATGACGCTTCCAGGAGGCCCCAAGGGCATGAGCTGATTTCGACGGCGCTGGTTTCGCCGGCGCTGGTTTCGCCCCTCTGGTTTCGCCGACGGCTGGTTTCGCCAGCGCTGGTTTCGCCAGCGCTGGTTTCGCCCCGCTGGTTTCGCCCCGCTGGTTTCGCCGGCGGCTGGTGTCGCCGGCGCTGGTTTCGCCGGCGCTGGTTTTGCCGACGCCGTCGTCGCCGTCGCCGTCGGCGTCGCCGCCGCCGCCGCCGCCGTCGCCGTCATCGGCGTCGTCGTCGTCGTCGTCGTCGTCGTCGTCGTCGTCGGGCGTCGGGCGTCGGGCGTCGGACCCGAGCGGGCGGGTCGGGTCGGGCGGGTGGACCCTAGCGGGCGGGTCGGGTCGGGTCGGGCGGGCAGACCCTAACAGGCGGGTCGGGTCGGGCGGGCGGGACAATAAAGTGTGGGGAGCGCTCGACCGGGCACGCGCGAACCTTAATGGGCGGGTCGGGTCGGGCGGGCGGACCCTGGCGGGCGGGTCGGGTCGGGTCGGGCGGGCGGACCCTAACAGGCGGGTCGGGTCGGGCGGGCGGACCCAAACGGGCGGGTCGGGTTGGGCGGGCGGGACATGAAAGTGTGGTGGAGCGCGCTCGACCGAGCACGCGCGAACACTAACGGGCGGGTCGGGTCGGGCGGGCGGACACTAGCGGGCGTGTCGGATAGGGCAGTTTCGCCGACTGCAGCGAGTTTCGCCGACGGCAGCCGGTTTCGCCGACGGCAGCTGGTTTCGCCGACGGCGGCTGGTTTCGCCGACGGCAGTCGGTTTCGCCCGGCGGCGAAACCAGCCGGGCGAAGCCAGCCGGGCGAAACAAGCCAGCGGTTGCCGCCCCAAGGGGTCTCCAAGGGGCTCCCAAGAGCCGTCCTCCTTCTCCTCCTCCTTCTTCTCCTCCTCCTCCTCTTCCCCCGTGGCCATTTTGGCTCAAGGCTGAACGTTATGAAGGGCTATAGACGCCCGAGAATCAGCGATTAGCTTTGGCTGCATCCGTGGCCAAGGTTCGAGAGGTTCTGGAACGCAGGGCTCCAGGGCAGCATCGCGATGCTCCGTTCTATCCCCATCCCCAGGCTCGCCCGCCCCAGCAGTGTATCGACATTGCTTCTCATCATCGTTATTTGGTCTGTTCCAAAGCTGGTTGCAAGGGTTGGGAGTGGGCAAGCGCCAAAGCTTGTTCCCGCTGTGGTACGTCTCTCGAGCAGCAGCCTTCCTCGTCGGGCAACCGAGGATCTAGCAGGCCCCCGTCCCGACCGCCACGCCGCCATCGGGAAGGCCACCAGCAGCGCATTCGTTTCGAGCCAGACGACAACGCCACCGACGAACAGGAGCCAGCCAACAGCCCCAAGGCGCCAGACCCAGTGTCTCCTTCGCAGGCCCAGGTCACATTCTGGCGCAAGTGGGTTGGAGTGCAGGGCAAATCATATAACGATGCTTTGGAGGTTCTCAAACATGCAAAGTTGGAGGCCATCCGCGGCAAGAGCCTGGGCCAGCAGACTCAATCAATCGTTCAGTGGGCAGATCACTACCAGCAATGCGAAGCTCGAGGACCTCGAAGCTGACCTCCAGGACACCGCAGCTCAGATCTCCACCTTGGCCGCCTCGTACCAGAGCCGCACGAAGGAGATTGCAGACGCCGAGGAGGAGCTTCAGATGTTGGAGGCCCAGCGCGCCTTGGCAGCGTCAGCAGCAGCGCAGGAGGCCACGGCCCAGAGCGACATCTCCAACTTGGTGTGCGCGGCGCTGCAGGCAAGGATCCCCTCTGGTGGTGTGCCCCCTCCCGAGCCCCAGCAGAAAGTTCAGTCCCTGGCAGATGCCTTCGACGAGCTCCAGCAACGGCGCGACCATGCCGTGGCAGCGCAGGCAGCGATGCCCTCGGCCCAAGCAGCGGCAGTCACGCCTAGGCAGCAGCAGCCACCGCCGTCGGCGAAGGCGGCCTGGCTCCAGACACCGCCGCTGTTCGCAGCAGTAGCAGCACCCCAGCCAGAGTCCTCGCAGTACATCCCTGTCGAACCTGATTCGGAGGAGGAGGATGAGGCGATGTCCTTCGTGGGTTTCGGCTGCGGGGGCAAGCGCGCAGCAGACGCGCTCTCGGAGGTGGCGCAGCTCATGGAGGAAAACGCCGACACCGAGACCGCCAAGCAGATCAAGGAGGCCGTCGCCACAGCAGGTGGCGCGACCCAGGCAGACCAGTCCAGCCTTTGACCTGAAGGTGGTAGCGTTCAATGGAAGCTGTTGGAACACCTTCGAGCATTTCCTAGAGTCAGATTGGGCCACTGACGTGACGGTGATTTGTGTTCAAGAACACAGACTCACTGATGGGGACGTTATTGCTCAGAAGATTCAGTGGTGCCAGCGACGGGGCCGGCTTGCTCGCGTCCCGCCTGCTGCAGTGAACGAGGATTCCGGTCGCATCGACGGGGCTGCCATCGTCATCAGAGACCAGCTCGACCTCGGGATCGAGCAAATGTTTTTCTTTGCATCGGTCGACCCCGGCCGCCTGACGGGCGTCCGCCTAGAAGCGCCAGGTCTTCCCAAGGTGGGTATTTTGCGCGCGTGCTTCACATCGTCGGAAGGTCTAGGCGAGGCTAACCTAGGCCGGTTAGCAGACATCGCAGTTCAGCAGGAGCTCAGCAAGATCCCCATCATTGTCGCTGCGGGCTTCAATATGCCCTCCAATCAGATCGAAGGCGCAGACTTCCTCCACAGGGCCTCGCTCCGTTTGGTTACCCCAGAGGCCCCCGCGTGCCGAAAGTCCAAATCGCGAAGCATCCCGGACTATTCCCTGATCGGCCGTGCCCTCAGGGAGAAGATCGACGAGGTCCAAACGTGGACCAGCTATCCTTTGTCGCCGCGCAGGCCAGTCTGCCCAGACGTTCAATGCCGCAGTAATTTCCCGATTCCTGCGGTGAAGAGGCCGCGGAGGTTACCTTCGGCAGCGCCGATCGGGCCCCGGCAGCGCCCGCGCAAGAGGGTGCGTACCCAGGCCGCTCTACAGTGTGCCGACTCCTTGCTTACCGATGCCGTCAAGCCTCTCGAAAAGCAGCAGCAGCAGTCGATCTTCGATTTCTGTTACGTCGCCGTCGTTCACGAAATCGAAAATCGATCAGCAGCATCACCGATGCCCCGCTTCGGCGCTCGTCGGACCCCCGAGCGAGCCCTCCCGATATCAAGTGGGCCAGAGCTAAGCAGAAGGAAAATCGGACCAGAACCTGTTGGAGATCCCTGGGGGGCCCGTGCAGATGGCTTCAAAACAGACCTGTCGACATCAATATTGCCGTCGGCAAGCTGGACTTTCCGCGGGCGACGTATCTGACCGCGAGCCTGCAGGACCTACCAGGAGAGTTTCGCGCTGTCCTAAGCCTGAATGACAGCCTGGCCGTTGCCAACGGCCTATGCGACCTGTTGCGCACAGGCGCTGGAGTAGGAGTCCTATCCGCGGGCGCAGCCGACCAAGCGATGGGCGCCATCCCCTAGGACCTGGACAACGACATCGAGTACGAGCGTGCGAATAATTTTTCAGAAGCGTCCACATCCTGGGCTTCGTGGGTCCAAACATCTCTCCAGGGGAGTGTCGGCTGAGTCCATGGATGGACAAGGCGCCATGGCGCTTGGGGGCCAGCCGCCACCTTTGCCAGTGGCAAGTGGTCAGGGCGACCCAGCAGCATTCTTGAAGGTGAATCTGAACGGCTGGCGAATTTTTGGGACACTACCTCGGAACCGCAAGTTTCTCCGATTCCAAGGGACATCGACGATAGGGTAGCCTGGGGCCCACGTCGGGCCAGCTAATCCACTGCGCCGCCAACAGCTTCGCCGCGAGTGCGGCTTCCACGTGGGGCAGAGTCCACCATGGGCACCTCGCCCTGATCACAGAGCAGTAGGCGGACCTGATCGCACAGCTGCCCCTGATGATTGAAAAGGCTCGGCTTCGTGCCTTCTCATATACAGGCCATAATTTCGGTGTTCATCATGAAACGCAAGCAGCAGTGCCCATCAGCCACAAGAACCAGCGATGCGCTATATTGGGATGCTGTGGGGCCTGCACCGAGTGTGGGCTAGAATCAGCCGCGCGAGAATGGGGGGGGCAGCGCAGGAGGCCGTTTTTAGCTCATCAAGCAGACCACTCCATAGTCGAGCTCGTTTTCAAGCAAAGCTCAGATTGCGAATGCTACAGCAAGCGAAATGAGCAGTTATTTTCCGGAATGATCATAGCAACTACTATGAGCAGATTAACCGCAGCAAGCTTGCAACCAGAGCATTATGGGCTTCCAGCTACTCTACTTAGGATCATCTTCAGCATCTACGCTAGCCCCAGGTTCGTCGCCCTCGAGGACTTGGTCGTTTCGGTCGGTAACACAGTGCATGGGATAACGGCAGGAAATGGGCTTGCTACGTACCTCATACAGGTGTGCACCATAGACCCCCTCGGCTCCTGGACCAAGCAGAACCCCGATTTAGACCTCCACAGGTTCATAGACGACCTCCTCATTAAATTGCACTCGGCCCACATGAATAATGCCATCCTGCGGCCATAGTGGGGGTCGGGGGGCCTCGTCCAGCGCATCCAGCGGGATCTAGACAGCTCGTTCGCCCCCGCCAAGACTTAGATGCTAGCTTTCCGCGCAAAGTTGCGCAAGGGTCTCAAGCGCTAGCTTCGAGATCGAGCAGGCGCGTCGCTGGACATCTCGGGCCCCGGCCTCGGCTGCGAGATCGCCGCAGGAGTTCCCCGGCGCCGATGGAGAAAGGGCCGCCTCGCCACCGCTAGGATGAACGCGATCAAGAGAAGGATGAGGGCAGGAGGAGACGCCAAGAAGGTCTACAACACAGGCATCTTCGCGGCAACATCGTTCGGTCATCAAGTCACAAGCCCCAGCGACGCGCAGCTAATTGTCGCCCGACAGCAGTATCGAAAATTAGCGGGGCCCAAATGTGCCACCTGAAGCAGAACCCTCAGCTTGATTTTCGTTGGAGACCCTACTTGGCAGATGGCCTTGGGTCCTGCTCTGGTCTGGCATTTAAGGGTGTGGACGGCCGCCGCCAATCGAGGACAAGGGCTTGCTACCTTGCCTTGGCTTCGGGCCCGCGGAGAGGCCCTTATGGGCCAAGCCCCTTCCCGCTGGGGCAGCATGCGCGGGCCGTTCGGTGCCGTGTCGTTACCCTTGCGACGTCTTGGATGGAAGTTGGCCTCCCCGCTTGTCTTTCAGAGCAGAGAAGACCACGACTGCCCTCTCACCTGCTTTTCCCCAGGTTTTGCGCGCAGCCTTTTTCGTCGGGACTGAGAGAAGCAGCTTGCTGAAACCGCGGCCACAGAGTCCGACCACCCTAGGTCCATTTCTCGACTCCAGAGTCGCCTCCAGAGTTTTTGCCAGCCCGACCCTCAGCAGGCAGGAGAGGGGCAGTTTGTTAACTTTTCTCGCGCGAGGCTGCTGGGCGAAGGCCAGAGCCAAATACGCAGGATGCATCGTGGAATGCGCGTGCGAGTGCGGGGCCCCCACGGGCTCCACTAGACGCCGTCTGTTTGCCGGTCGCCGAGCCCAACAGGGGGGGGCTCAAGCCTTTTCGACCGAAGAGCTGGAGTCGAATGTCAATTCTGACAGCGACCCGCTCGAGTTCGGATACCAACAGGCGCCGGACTTTGACATCGGAGCTCCCGAGGGCACAGGGTTAAGCTGTTGCGATTTTTGGTGCAGGGATCCTTTCTGCGCTCTAGAGAAAGCTTGTGATGGGCAGGTGTATGTGGGCGGCAGCAGCGACCCGCCCCGTCGCTCACATTCGCGCGCCGCAGGCTGGGCAGTTGTGTCCATGGAAGAAGGAGAACCCCGCGCCATCCTCACAGGCCAAGTGGGTCGAATCTATCCCCAAGGCTCAGGGGTGGCGGAGATGCTGGCAACAGTCGCAGCCTGCTCCATGTGGCCATAAGTACAGAGTTTACGCGGATTGCTTATGTGCATGCAGGCTTCGAGGTTCGGATGGGCAGAGCTGTTGTGTCGCCCGAGCGTTGTCTGGTCAAAGTCAAAGTCCATCAGAACCTTCGCCATAACTATTTTAGTGATCGAGAAGAGTTCAACCACGCCAAAGGTAACGATGCGGCAGACCAAGCGGCCAAGAGAGCTGCCATGAAGTTCTGCAGGCCATCGGAGGCCGAGCGGGAGTTGGCCAAGTACGACGAAAGCCTCCTGCGCCGTTTCTTGTTCTTGGTCGCGAAGATTTTACCCAAGTGGCTTGCTCTGGCCCCCCGCCCAGGGAAGAAAGCCCTTGCTAAACCGCAGAGTAGAAACCCACCGATGGGGGCAGCCTCCGCAGCCTGCGCCCGGGAACCTGGGGCCGCCCCCCTCCTCCGAGGCCCCCCCCGCCCCTGCCTCTGAGGAAGCGGGAGAAACCCATCGATGGGAGTTTATCAATGGCCGCCACTTTTGTACACTGTGCCGTTCTGCAGCCAAGAATGATGCCCAGTATCGCATCAGACGGCCTGAACGATGCCCTGGATATTGTGTTGGCCTGGCCTCTCTTGAGTACCTGCTCAAGTCGAGCACGGTCATAATGTGTTTCGACTGCGGCTCGTATTCCAAAACGCGATCCAGGGGCCTGCTGTTCCGAGAGTGCCTTCGAGCGCCACAGTCGAACAATGCCATCGCGCCACTGGCTCGCGCGGTGGCGCTGGCACATCCGAGGATGGGACCTCGTGCCTGCCGAGTCTTTCGCCCGCCAGTGCCTCTCGAACTTTTCTACCGCCAAGCGTTGGCGGCCGCCGTTGCTCCCAGCACATCGCCAGAGGAGTACAGACCCCCAGATGGTCGAGCGGATTTCAGATTCGGCAAGTTACTGCTGTTTCGGCGCGGGTGCATCGTGAACTCGAACTCTTCAAGCCGTGCGATGGTCTTCCTCCTCCTCCTCCTCCTCCTCCTATTCTTCCTCGTGGTGTTCCCCGTCATCCTCCCTCAAACGTTCCCCGAGAGCGGCAACAAACATTTCCAAAACGATTCAAAATGGCCTCCAAGAGGGCAGTATGGCTTCCAACATCACCCAAGATCCAAGAAGCCCCCAGGACGGCCCAAGAGGGTCCCAAGATGCTTCCAAGTCCGCCCAGGAAGCTTCTGCGACGGCCCAAGACGGCTCCCAATAGGCTTCCAAAAAGGCCCCAGAGGCTTCCAAGAGGTCCTCCAGAAGGTTCGAAGCTGCTACAACCATGATTGTTTTTGAAGTATTGTGGCATTTGTGTTTTTTCGGCCTTCCGACGGCCCAAGACGGCCTAAGATGCCCCCTCCCCAGGATGGCCCAATCGTGCATGTCGTGCCGAATGCATACTTCGTTGCGGCTCCAAAAGGTTCCCAGTGGCCTTGGCCCCAACCCGCCGCCAGCCCTGAATACCATACAATCAAGACAACTCACCTCCAAGAGGGCCAGCATGGCACAAGATGGTTTCCAAGACGGTCCCACAACGCCCCCAAGACGGCCCAGATGGTGCCTGCCACCCGGAAGGCTCCGGGCGGGGTGGCTCCAAAGGTTTTTCCTGTTCCAAATGGCTCTAAGATGGTCTCCGCGGTGGATAAGATGGCCCAAGGTGGCTTCCCAGGCGGCTAAGATGGCCTCCAAGGTCGCCCAAAATGGTCCAAGATGGTCTCCAAGACGGCCCGAGAGGGTCCCAGATGCCTCCAAGTCTGCCCAAGAAGCTTCAACGATGGCCCACGACGGCCCAAGAGGCCCACAAGACGCCTCCATGACATCTTCCAGGAGGGCCCGAAGAGGCCGACATCATTGGTTTTCCTTCGGTTTTGGGTTTGCTTCTTTTCGGCCTTCCGACGGCTCCTAACAGCCTAAGAGCTCGCCAAGATCGCCCCAAGATCTCCCAAGAGGTCTCCAATCTGACCGCATGACGGCCCAAGCCCGAAGAGGGCCCCAAGACGGCCCAAGAGGCCTCCAAGACGCCCAATATGGTCTCCAAAATGGCCGACGGCCTAAGAGGGTCCAAGATGCCTCCAAGTCCGCCCAGGAAGCTTCCACGACGGCTCAAGACGGCCCCCGAGAGGCCTCCAAGACGGGTGCAGAGGCCTCCAAGAGGTCCTCCAGAAGGCTGGGAGA
>CAUYUJ010004492.1:372740-442740 GCA_963575745.1 Prorocentrum cordatum
TCTAAGAAGCCCTCCCCCCTCCCTCCACCCCTTTGTGGGCGCCAAAAGGACCCCTTATCTTCATCTCCGACGGCTTGCCGTATTTTAGTAGCATTTTTCTGGCACTGGCAGTGAGCCAGCATCCAGGCCCGTCTCCTCATGGCGGCAGGCGCACAAGATCCTCCTCTTCTTCCTCGGGGGGCTCCGACTGTGCACATCTGTACATTTGCATCCATCCTGGGCCTGGGATGAGACTGGCTAGGATCGGTGCAGGTGTATAGTATGCGTCCTCTCCGCCCCCTCCTCCTCTTCCTCCTCCTTCTCCTTCTTCTCCTTCTCCTCCTCTTTCCCTCCTTACAATCGACCACTTCAATAACGTATCCTCCGTCGGATCCTGCCAGGACTTCGAGGCGGATCCGACCTGAGCTACGAGACCCCTTCCCGCCCCCTCGGGAGTCCGAGAAATGCACAAAGCATCCAGCTTCCCCCCCCCTTCCTCCCCCCCCTCCCCTCCTCCCCCCCCCCCCCCCCCCCTCCTCCGCCCCCTCCTCCGCCACTCCTCCCCCCTCCCCCACGGATGCGTGCGAGTCTGTCCAACAATCCCCTCCTCGTCCCACTTTTCCTCCTGCTCCTCCTCGTTCTCCTCCTCACTCTGCACTGTCCTCCTCCTCCTCCTCCTCCTCCTCCTCCTCCTCCTCCTCCTCCTCCCCATCCTCCCCATGCTCCTCCTGCTCCTTCTCCGTAGCCATTTTGGCTCAGGACTTTCCGTAGGCCCCCCGCTCCTGGACCCTGACCCTCGGTGTACCCTGCGACCCCAATCTGTCGTCGGGGCAACGCGGCGGGCGTGAGGGACGGGGGGCAGCGGGGCTCTTGGCTCACGGGAGTGGGGGGCGGCCGGGAAGCGTGGCGGCCTTGTCCTCTCCACGCCGGGGAGGTTCGTTCCCTCGGACCATCGGCCGCGCGGCGTGCCGCGCGCCGCCGACGCGTGCCGCGCGCCGCCGACGCCAGCTGGCCTGCGGGGCTGGCCTTCGAGCACTTCTTGGACGTGGTGGCGACGGAGCGGGCGGCCCAGGATCCGGGCGCGAGGCCGCGAGGCCGCGTCGCGCCCCTGTGCTGCTGCTCAGAGCAGCAGGGCGCCGCGTCCCCGGGCGTTGGCGGCGACGACGCAAGGCGGCCTGGCACGCGGCGGAGGCGCCGCCAGGCGGGCTCGCCCAGGCCAGCGGGCTCGCAGCTCGACGACGTCGGCTCCGCGACCGCGGCGCCGTGTACCCCGACGCCCATGGCGTCAGGGCCGCGCGATTCATCGCCCGTGAAGGTGTTGAGGAGGGAGGCGCCGTCGTGGCCTGACGGCTGGACCGCGCCGTGCGACGTCGAGACCCTGCTGGGGGATCTATACCCTGCTGCTGGTGGCAAGCAGGTCCGCTTCCCCGCGGTCCTCGAGAGCGGGCCGAGGCAGCAGAGGAGGACGCGGAGGATCGGCTGCACGATATCGGGGGGGGGGGTCGAACGCTCCCTCGTGCGGTGCGGGCAAGCGCTGCCGCAGACGCTGGAAGCGCAGCCGCCGCCGCCGCAGGTCGCCGAGCTCGAGGGGCAGGCGGAGGCCGTCGACGAGCAGGCGGCCGAGGGCGGGGGGGCCCCAGTGGCGGCGAGCGACATCGGGGCCGCAGCGGGCGAGCTCGCTCGGGCGCCAGACGCGCTCCGGGGGCGAGTGCGACCTGTGCGGCGATGGCGGCACGGCAGCAGAGTTCGGGTACCTCCTGGCAGCCACGAGCAGGGTCTGCAGCGGCTTCCGGCGTGCGGCGGCCGAGGAGGGCGATGCGCCGACCCCGCGCCCAGGGCGGGAGAGCCCCGCTTGCGGGGAAGACGAGCGGACCTCGGAGGCGGAACGCCTCGCCAGTGAGCTGGAGGTCCCGATGGGCCAGTGCCGCTGGAAGTGCGACAACGGAGCCACGACAGAGGATTTCGGCGAGCACCTGACGACCCCCAAAAAAAAGAAAAAAAAAGAAAAAATGAGAGAAGTGTATACAGGGCGGAAGGACAATCGTGAGCCCATGAAGTGCGCTTCTTTCTGCAGGCCACTCTGTGAGCGGAGGGCTCGTGAAGGTGTCCTCCACGAGGTGGCACGGCTGGACCTGGGGTGGCTCCACCCTTCTCCTTGCATGCTGAATGGGGATCTCTCCCCTGAACAGCTTAAATCTGCGCCTCCTCCTCCTCCTCCTCCTCCTCCTCCTCCTCCTCCACAGCCACCTTTGGCGAAGGAGTTCAAAGCATTATGGGCCACTGGTGCCCTCCCACAAGCCTCATACGGGCACCGAGCGTTCGGATTGTCACCTCGTCAACTCCAGCATCTACGGCGACAAGCTGGACAGATAGCGGCAGGCGGTCAAGGTGGCAGATGCTCGGCGACGGTACTGGCAGTCGAGGTGCGGGACAAGGAGCCTGGTATAGAGTTGCGCAAAAGAGTGGTTAGAGTGGCTTTCCACTTGGTGGTTGAATCCTCAGCTCCACCGGCGCGTCAAGCTCGCCCGGGACAAGATCAGAGCCCAGCTCATCAAGACGGGCAAGCGCAAGAGGTCTTACGTTAAAGGCCCCATCTCCATTATCCAGGCGACGCTCATGGACATCGGTCTGGTTCCAAGGAAAGCGACGGAATGGGAACGACCACTACCAGGTGGACAGCACCCCAGCGCACGCCCCTCCGCCAGCTGGCGCCGCCGGCAGCCCCCAGCCTGGCGTGCTCTGACGCCCGCAGTGCAGGCCGCCGCTGCGCGGTCCGTTGGCGCCCTCCGCGGCCGCCAGGGCATGCCATGGGCGGTTCGGCCTCCAGCGCGCAGTTTCTGGCCCTGCGCCCGAGCTCTGCGCCGCCCCCAGCCCTGGCGCGACAGCCGGGTCAGCGCAGCCCGGCGGCGCGCTGGAGCTGGCGCGCGCCACCTGGCGTTGCAGCGCGCCGCCGAGCGCCTCGCTCCCCGGGCTGCGTGTCCTCGGGGAGCTCCCGCACCTGCGCCAGCAGCCACTCCTCCTCCGCCTCCTCCTCCTCCTCCTGCCCGCCTTCATGGCCGTCCATCACCTCCTCCTCCTCCTCTTCCTCCTCCTCCTCCTCCTCCTCCTCCTCGGTCCCCGCCTCTCCCCGCCTCGGTCCCCGCCTCGGCCGGCCACGCGCTCGCTGTCCCGAGTGTGGCAGGAGGGGTAGGGGGTAGGCGGTCCACTCCCATTCCTCCCGCTGGCTCGGCTTAGCCTAACACGCGAAGTGTCCAATCCAAACCAATCCATTCCTCCTCCTCCTCGCGTCAGGGATATTCGGGTCTGAAGCACGCGGGGGGCAGCTGTCATGCCTGGGGGGGAGGACAACCAGCGGCGGCTTTCAGGTGCCAAGGCCCCCCTCCTCATCCTCCTGTTCTCTGTTCCTCCCTCGCTCTCTCGTCCTTCTTTTTGCATTGGGCGGGCACGAAGTCATGGCTTGTTGCATTCCTCGAGACATCCAAATTGAAATGCGCCGGCGTAGGCATGTGAGCACACATTAAGGCTGCTGCCAGTGCGGACTTAAGTAGCGCCTGAAAAGATTATTAACGATGAGGTGCCCATGTGGGCGCGGAGTATCTAAGCAAGCAGCCACTTGGAGCATGGGGGTACTGAACCAATACAGAGTACAAGAAACGTAACTTACTGAGGGAGGACACCGAACAAGAGAGGACGACACACGCGTACAACAAAAGTCGTAACGTAGTAAAAAGGCTTGCCAGCAACTGACCAATTGGAGTATCCCAGTGGTATGTTTCACCACATAGGTAAGCAAGGCAGCCATAGTAAAACTGACGCAGACGCAGTATGGTATCCCCCAGCCTCCCAACTCAAGACTCTGATGTCCCCTCCCATCCCTTAGGCCAAGCAGGCTGGTGCGAGAGCAGCCTTGAAGGAGTATACCAGGCTGGAACGGTCAGCGGGCTTCAAGTGAAATGGGCCTAAACTGAACGACAGTGTGGGTTTGCATTACGTCCTGCTGAGGCTATTTGGCTGGCCTGTTGGTGATAAGTTAAAGTCGGACTTTCCAGAACGTGCAAGTGCGCAAGTCGCCACTGTATTTGCACATGAAGTTTGAAACTTAAATCTGCTGAAGTACAGAAAGGGCTGGCCCAGACGGTAGTGGCTGGCCTAAGCTGCGGGCAGTGTAAAACAGAGAGAGAGAGAGAGAGAATGAGAGAGAGAGAGAGAGAGAACAAAAAGACGCCGTGCACGTCAGAGGTGCATGGGCAGGAAAAGTACGCGCCGACGCTACCGCAGCCAGGCGCGGTGAAACTATGAAGCCACCCAGCGTCGCCAGTTCCACAGGCAGGCGGTCTCTAAAATCTGTTCGTGCAAGCCCTTCTCGCCAGGAGGCTCCCAGGTGGACGACCCGGGAGAGCAACAGCAGCATGGGGCAGAGGAGGGGACGACTAAAACAACGGTATGAATAGCATCCTCGCGCCTCCACCTCTACCCTGACCGTGTCAAAACTGTAAAGCACTCTTTATCCCATAGTCTGTGAGGCTGTCGCGGTGAAACTGTCGTAGGGCTGTTTTTTGCTAGCAGTAGGCCCGCCCTTCGGTTCCTCGATGGGGACTAGCCTTCTCCGTACCATGGTCTGACGGTAGAGTGAGAATTCGTTGAGGTGGCTGGAGGTAAATGGGTATGTAGTGCGCTCGACCCTTGGGGAGCACCGTGGGTAGCCTTGCGTAAGGCTGGAGGACAACACTAGGCACAAAAGCTGGGTGCGGGTTGCGGAATAACATATAAGGCTAGCGCAAACAAAATGGTTGGCCTGTACTTGTAAGCCACTTGTGAGAGTCAGGCGTACGTACTGTGCGGACTGGGCTTAAGATATGATTGCCTTGGGCAGCTTGGCCAAACTGGGCGTCCGAGTGTGCCCCCCTCCCCATACCCGAATGCTCTCCACTGCCAACAGATCCCTCGTCCAAAGTAGTTCTACGTAGTCTTGGCCAGAGTGGCCTTGTCCTTACACGAATGGCGCCTGCAGTAGGGGAATCTGTAACAGCAGCGTGGGAGGTGTGCGAAGAAGTGAGGAACAGGCCGTGAGGCAACTGCTGGCAACAGTACCGCTGGGAAACGTGGGAATGGCAATAGGTGTAGTATGGCGTCCTCGCGAAGCCATTCCATGTGTGGTATGGGGTCCCCGGGGTGCGGGGAGGGCCCATACACACAGAGACCCATTGGGGGGTGTTGATTTGAAAGTACTGGCATGCGTGTGCAGACTCCCGCCTCCCATAGCTCACCCTGCACCGCACTAACTATGTGAATAGAGGAAGCTGGTAAGCCGTGAGGGGGGAATGAGAGCTGAGGGTCAGTAATGGAACATGCTGTGGCCACCGATGTCCTTGTGCCCCTACCCTAGGTGTGCTCCGTATGGCTTCTATGCGGGGTACGGGGCAGGTAATTCCAGGTGTGATGGCAGTGGTCATGTCTCGTCCATGTTCTTTTTGCTCCATGGTGCAAATGCGTGCTTAGGCTTGTCACTGAGTGGTACGACTGGTGCTCTTAGGAGTTTGGCCTTGTGCCGTTGCTGCACTGCTGGTTAGGGTTGACTCGTCATAGTTGTTGGCGTTGTGTACTGGGTGGTCGGCTGCTGGTATTGGGGTCGAGCCCATCTAAGCGTCTTCCATGGGTGACGGGTCGTAGGGGTAGAAGTAAGCAGTGATGGTCGCTTGCGTCTGTTGGGTGCGCTGGTTCGGTGGGATGTCCGGGAGTCATCCGTATTTAGCATGCGAAGTGCCTGGTGGTGGGCATATGGCAGGTATGCTGAGTTGTGGTGGTGGATGTGGAGGTGGAGTTAGGTCAGTTGCAGGGTATGCTGTGGCTTTTGGCTGTGCGGTGGTCTGCTCTGCACGTTCTCCTGGTGGGTGGTGTGTGGGCTCTGCTGCTGGTGGAACTTGGATGTCGATCGAGTGCTGGTGTTGGTCGGAGGGCGTCAGTAGACTGCTGCTGTCGATTGTGCATGCTAGTAGGCAGCTGCTGGTGTCGTCTTGGGTGTTCTGGGTAAGTGCATCGTATGTGCAGCTGATTCTGTTGAGTATCGCCTCGGTCCTGGGAAGCTCCTGGGGCCGTGTGCTACCCATGTTTGTACAGTAACGAATCATTGCGATACGTGCATGCGTTCAGTGGTCCAGTTGTAGTTGGTAGTATGTGTATCAGGCCGTTGGATCATGTCGTGGATCTACTGGTTGGTCAGTGCTAGGTCGGGGCGGAAGTCGGGGTCGTCGTTGTACCTGTTCTGCATCTCCTCCAGGGTGCCAGGCTGGGCATGTTCTTCTGGAAGTAGGTCGGTTTCAGTGGTGGTAGGGGTTGGTCGGCTGGCGTTGCTTTGTCGAGCGTGAGTCGGTATGTAGTAGGTTTAGCCATGCGTTCGTCGTAAGGTGTCAGCGGGCTGCATTGATTGACTGGTAGACGCAGTGGGTGTAGGAGCTTGTGGGGGTATTGTGTGTAGGCGAAGCATTGGTTGTTGACTTGGTCCAGGTGTCTGTGCCATGTGTCGATGAGGAGACGGTCGTTTGGGAAAGGGGAATGGTAAGTGTGCGTTTTGTCGTGCTCGTTGTGATAGACCGCCTAGGTATAGTCGCGATCGTCGCTGACGTAGGTTGTCCACCCTGGCGGACAATGCAAGTCATGGTGTGGGTGTGGTGGTGAGGGCTTAACCGTAGGTGGACGTCCCTCCGTGGTGTCGTCTTCTAGGTCGTACCACGGGTCTTCGTTGTCCACGTCGGTCGTGACTCCTGGTGTGGGCACCTTAGGCTGGGTGGGGCTTTGGGCTGCGGTGGCTGTCTTGGATGCTGCGTCGTATTTGGATCCTGTCGGTTTGGGCGGAAGTCGATGTACGCAGTAGAGGGGCTGGCAGGGTCGGTGGTATGTGTTTGCTGCAGCGTCTGCGCAGTGCGGCTTGGTGCTCGTATTCTGTCGGTTCTGCCTGTAGGTGGTCTTGAAAAGGGGTCTGCATGTCGTGGTAGTTCTCGTGATCCTCGCCGATGTGAGTACTTCTGTATTCTCGCAGGTGCAGCTCTCTTACATATTGTGCTGCACGTGAAGGGCAATTGACGGGGTGAGGCTGTGTCGTGATGGCAGTATTGATACCGCGGGGTGCAGGGGCTAGATGTTTCGGCTGACCGTGGGGTAGAGTGATCAGATCGTGGGCGGGCACTTTGGATTGGCGGATGTGGGGGCCTGTAGCTCGTGTCTGATCGGTTGCGTGCTGGGTGCTAGTGGTGGATGGGGTCGCCTCGTGGTGCCTCTCCATCGTTAGGCTGCTGTGTGATGCAGTCGGGGGCCTGTGCGGAGATCTACGTACGGTGGTTGCTCGTGTGTGTAAGGTGGCGTGATGGGTCGGTGGGTCCCGCCAGCGGCTGGCGTGGCCCACGGCGGGCGGAGCGTTGTGCTGCTCCTGACGCGTGTAGGGGGATCTGTCTGTAGGCTAGCCAGTGGGAGAAGCTCTGAGCACGTGTGGATGTTCTTGGTGCTGTTGGTCATCGAGCAGATGGATGGGTTGCCCGGTGAATGTGCACTTGCCGTATGCATGCCCCTGTTCTCGTCCATGGCGGTCTCGCACCGTGTGGCGATCCGCTGGCTGTAGATCTTGTAGAGGTTCTCTGTGAGGTCGCGTACGGTGACGTCGCTGTTGCAGTAGGCGTATTGAAGCCGTACCCTTTCCGCTGCGATGTCAACGGTAAGTTCGTGGCAAGGGCTGTTGATGATGGTCTGGTGGTGTAGGTTGTTGGGGTGTGATTGAAACTCCTTCTACGAATGGTTGTCCGTCCTGGCGTCTTTGCAGGGCCCTGAAGCGGGGGATGTCGTAAGGTCGGAGTGCCCAGTGGTTGCCGATGCTGCTGTGCTGCTTCCAGCGCAGGAGTGTGTCGTTACGCCGTTTGTATAGTTGCTGGGCGTACCCGTGGCTGATGTCGGCCAAGTGGGCAAGTTGGCGATAATTATGTGGCTCGGTCGGATTGTGTAGGCCCATCTTTCGTGAGTGGGCATTGGTAGGTACTCGTGGCCACCCCTCTGTGCAATGTGAACGAACCTGGTGTTCAGCTCCTCGTTCTTGACCTCGTCCAGCCTGTTTTTTTGACGTGTCCTCGTAGCGGTGCGGCAGAGTCGGGGTCGTATTGTGGGTCGGGTGTGGCAGTGCCTTGTAGTATTGGGTTCAGTGGTGTGCGTCGCTTGGTGGCAGGTAGCGGCTGTGGTTCGTCGCCTCCGTCGCTCAAGCATAGGGCAATGGGTTTTGCGGTATTGCTGTTCGGGTAACGTATTGTGACCGTAGGTTTGCTCGTTCTCGCCCTGGATGGGGTATGGCATACACACATCTAGTGCATTCAGCCAGTCGAGCCGTTGTGCACCAGCGTAGTCAGTTCAGTATTATGGATGCCGAAACGGCCGTCGTCCGCAGCAGGACTGTAAACTTGTTATGGAGTGCTGTTCATAACAGTAGGAAGCGGTAGAGCTCGACGGGATGGTCGAAGCAGCATTTGAGCATCAGGTGGCTGTGCATACACGGTGTGTCTCACCTGGGCAATCAATGTCAGGTATATTCGCAACTAGTGGGGCAACACCGCTAATATCAACCAAGTGCGTACAACATGTGATGCCACATCATTTTTTCTTGTGCCAGTAGGCATCGCAAAGTTGAGCATGCCAGCCTGCACGACTGGATGGAAGTTCTTCGCACATGGTTTTGGAAATGCCTTGTACGTTCCCCAGGTGTGCCCAGAAGGCTCCCATGTAGGGTACGGGGACTGCGTCGCAATGCCCCTCCCCTGGGTATGCCCGAAGGCTCTCGCTCACGGTATAGGGCCGGCAGTGCAGACTGGCCTAGGCAGCAGATGTCGCTTTAGGTGCTACTTGTGGTTTGCTCGTCGTAGTGTGTCGTCGTGGCTGTTGCGTTGCCGTGTGCTCTGCGTAGTGCTTCGTGTGCTGCGTCTGAGAGCCCGCTCTGAAACAGCAATGCAAGGACATAGTATGCACGTGATCAGTCTATGTTCGCTACGCAAGTAATGAAACAAATGAAGATCCTCCTCCTCCTTCTCCTCCTCCTCCTCCTCCTCCTCCTCCTCCTCCTCCTCCTCCCCCTATTCCTGTCACTATTTCGCAAACCTTGATCCTCGACTCTGGACCCTCCCCCCCCGCGTTGGGCGTCGATTCTGGACCTCGATCCTCGACTCTGGGCCTCGATTCTCTATCCTCGATCCTCGATTGATTCTCGACTCTTGGCCTCGATCGTGGATCTTGGATCCTCGATCCTTGATCAATTCTCGACTCTGGGCCTCGGTCCCCGATCTTGACCCTCGATCTTGGATCCCCGATCCTCGAGCATCAATCCTCGACCCTCGACTCTGGGCCCCGACGAGGAGGATGAGGAGGAGGAGGAGGGCCAGTGTAAACCCAAGAGTCATCAACGGTGTTGACATCCCTCCAAGCTTCCTCTTCTTAGGCCCCTACATCTTTTCATTTCCACTGAGGGAACTGCCTCGTTGTAAGACAACCGTTTCAAGACCCTGAAGCATGCCGACACATTGTTCTCGGGACTCCAACGCCACGGATCAACCTGATTGTTGCGTCTTGACGATCCTGACTCGTGCCAGAACGCCATTTCTGGGACTTCAGCACACCGAATCGATGAACTATTTCACCCTCAGAATCCTGAATCTTTCCAAAACGCCATTTCTGGTACACTGATCATGGTAATCCGTGAAACTCTTGCACATTGCAAAGTCGAATGTGCGCGGCGCTAAGGCGAGGGCCACATTTTGGAAAGGAACCGCCCTCAATCCGTGAAACCTTTGCGATTTTTTAAAGCGACTGTGCGCGGCGCTTATGCGAGAGCCACATTTTGAAACGGAACCGCCCTCAATCCGTGAAACCTCTGCAATTTGTGTAAGCGAACGTGCGCGGCGCTAAGGCGAGAGCCACATTTTGAAAGGAACCGCCCTCACTCCGTGAAACCTCTGCAATTTGTTAAAGCGAATGTGCGCGGCGTTGAGGCGAGAGCCACATATTGAAACCGATCCGCCCTCAATCCGTGAAACACTCACAATGTTCAACGAATGTGCGCCGCGCTACTGCGATAGCCACATTTTGAACACCACCCGCCCTCCGTCTGTGAAGCTGTGGCCACGATTTAAGCTTCAGAGTCATAGATGGTGAGGCAGTCTCAGGCGAAATGCCTGGCCCGCCCTAACATCTGGCCTCGGGGTGCTAAACGGATAAGTTTTTAAAAGGAGAAGGGTTGGATGATGATGATGATGCTGTTGTTGATGATGGTGATGCTGATGATGATGATGATGCTTATGATGATGATGCTTATGATGACGATGCTGATGATGGTGATGGTGATGGTGATGGTGATGATGATGATGATGATGATGATGATGATGATGATGCTTATGATGACGATGCTGATGATGGTGATGGTGATGGTGATGGTGATGATGATGATGATGATGATGATGATGATGATGATGATGGTGATGATGATGCTGATGATGCTGATGATGATGATGCTGATGCTGATGCTGATGCTGATGCTGATGATGATGATGAGGAGGAGGAGGAGGAGGAGGAGGAGGTGGAGGAGGAGGATGACGATGGAAGAAGAGGGAGTAGTAGGCGGAGGCGGAGGAGGAGGAGGAGGAGGAGGAGGAGGAGGAGGAGGACGACGAGGCCGAACCGTCTATCCTCGTTCCTCGATCCTGGGCCCTGCCGCCCTCCCAGCGCTGGGAGCCCGCCGCTCCACGCCCCTTCGGCTCGAGGCGTGGCCCGCCGACGCGCGCCCCCCACGAGCGCGGAGCCCTGCCCCCCACAGGCGCCCGAGCGCCCGCGCGCCTCGCCGCTGGGGGCACCGATGGACATCACCGTGGCGGGCGTGGAAGGGGTGCAGGCCTCCTTCGCCCCCTTTTCCTCCTCCTCCTCCTCCTCCTCCTCCTTCCTCCTTCCTCCCTCCTCCCTCCTCCTCCTCCTCCTCCTCCTCCTCCTCCTCCTCTTCCTCTTCCTCCCTCTGCCTTCTCCTTCCTCCTCCTCCTCCTCCACCTCCTCCTCCTCCTCCTCCTCTTGCTCTCCCTCCTCCCTCTTCGTCCTCTTCCTCCCTCTCCCTCTCTCCCTCCCTCCCCTTCCTCGGCACCTGCTCGTCCTCGTCCTCGGCCTCGGCCTCGGCCTCGTCGTCCTCTGCCTCCTCCGCTTCCCCCTTCGACTGGACGTGAGAGTGACCTTTCGCCCGAGTGGCCTGTGGTGCGGGCCCGATGGGGTCACCCGATCGCCGAGCGCGATGCGATGGGTGGCGAAATCCGAACCCTACCCTCGCCGATCAACGATTCAGGCAACTCGATGGGCGGCGGGGGCAGGGCTCGGAACTCATCGAACAGGTGGCGGAATCCGAGCCCTACGCCCGCCTCCCATCGCTTCTGGAGAGTCGATGTTTGCCCACGCACACAAAGCCGCACCTAGACAGCGCATGGGCACGGAAATGCTACGAACTCGCACACGCAGGAAAACCAAACCAAAACAACTACGCCATGCAGGGGGAAAGGTATGCAATCACCAGCAATCACTGATATTGGTGACCCGCTGTTCGGTACCCTGCAAGCGACAGTCTCCGTGGGGGAGTTGGGAGGGGAGGGGGCGGAGAGGAGGAAAGGGGGAAAGGAAGAATAGGGGCACAGGCAATCAACTAGAGGGCGCAGCGCTGCCTGACTGCCGCGTGCCAGTCTGAGGGATTCGGCAGCAGAGCTTGTCGAGTGCCGGGATCGTTGCCCGCCATTGCCAAGGCCTCAGCGTGTAGGTACGTCGTCCATTGTATCCGGGGGCGTCCTCTCGATCGCCGGGACTTCCAGTTTCGAGGTAAACAATAATGCGCTGGGCTAGCCTCGAACACCATGTGTCTCGGTAAACTTTCTGCGCTGTCCTGGGCCAGCTTGCCATATAGTTTCAATTGTCTCTCCAATAGAGTCGATGTCAAAGGCTGGACGCACGCGCGCTGACGTACCTCCGCGTTGCTCACGTGAGACAACCAAGCGGGGAGAATGATGAAGACTCGTCGTAGGCATCTCGCTTGGAAGCCATCTATCCGATCCCTGCCTGCTTTGAGTAGCATGCACGACTCGAGCCCGTATAACAACTTGGAGAAGACACACGAATCTAATATTTGTGTTTTCCGCTCTCTGGCCAGGTTGGCACGCTACCAAACAATACAAAGGGTTTGACCTATGCATTTTGATTCTCCCAGCCGCCGCTTAAGCTCTGCTCGTGGTCTGCCGTCTGTACTTACGAGGCCGCCCAGATAAACAGCATGTTCCTTGACCGCGATTGCTTCACCATCCGGCCCACAAATATTTCCATCAGACCGTACCCAGAGTAATAATGTTTTGTCTGAATTGAGTTCCAAGACATATTGCTTCCCAATTTCTACCACCAGGCTTAGATGCGCCTGAAGCGTGCTAGAGTCAATGGCCACGAGCATCGTGTCGTCTGCGTACAGCGAATCATGCGTAACCACATATGGTTTGGACGGGTTTGGACGGTCTTCCAGGTCGTTCCGAATTTCGACGTCTGTCTACAGTCTCTAACAGAACTGACATAACAATAATGAACAATTAAGGATACAGCGGACAACCTTGCGCAATGCCAGCGAATTGTGTCCATGTGGAAGACGTCGCGTTGTGGTCTGAAGCCGTATTGAGATTCACGCAATGTTTTTTCAGCTCTTCCACGTTTTAAGCCGTTGTAACAAGATGCTCGCTCATATCTTATAACCAACTGCTAATAAAGATATTGGCCGGTAGTTCGAAGGCAGAGAGGTGTTTCCTTTCTTGAAGGTGGTTACAACCGATGCTTGTCTCCACTCTTCGGGGATGTCTCTCTCTTTTTCCCAGCACGCATTGCATAAAGACGGCAATATCTCGAGCACGCCACTGCTTTCTAATAGTGATTTCCATAGTTTCGGTGGCAACCCGTCGGTTCCTGCAGCTCGCTGTATTCGAAGATGTTTGACTGCTTGTCTCGTCTCTTCTAGTTGGATCTGGCCGGCGTCGATACGCAACTGTGCTCGTTTGTTGTATGGTTGCGGCTGCGGATCATCTTCTTGAGGTGGTCGCCATTGTACTGTCGTCAAACATGTTGCCATAGTTTCAGCCCTTTCCGCAGAATCCACCAAATTCCCTTTGTATTTCTGAGTCGCCCACATTTGTGCGAAGCAGATTTGCGTAATTGCTTTATCGTTCCCATCCGTTCGTCTGAATGCTTTGTATGAGCCAGTGCTGCTTGTCTGCTTTCGCGGACTGCTTGATCGCTTTGTTCAGGGTCTTGGTGTCGGTACCGCCCTGTCGTGAATTGTTGCGCTCCTCGACGAGGTCCAAAGTACGTTTGGATATCCGTGGGCGTTTTCTTCTTGCCTCCCGGCGAGGGAGGGATGCGGCCGCAGAGTGTAGCATACATTGTGAAACTGCGATGGGCTTCTCGCTCAAGGACTCGTGCTGTGGTCGTTTCCTCCATGTTTCCACAGAAAGCTGTATGCATTTCTGTTTGGCGACCGGCTCCCTGAGCAAGCTGACGTCCAATTTGGATTCAGTACGCGCCCGGCCTTTCTTGGGAATGTCGATATCCAAGTCAACCATTTGAAGAAATTTATGTGATTGCAGATGTCGTCGCCGATCGCTCCAAACTGCAGTAATGGCGGATAGCCGCTCTGCAGGCACGACCACGTGATCCAGCTGCTCAAAACCTCCTGGTTCAATACGCTCAGAAGGTTGTATTCCAATGTTGTGGTACGTTATGGTATGCTCATCGCTTGTCTTCAAGGTATTCGCGACACATGCTTCGAACGTGCGGAATAGTTCTATAAGAAGTTCCCTGTTCGATGTAGGCGTCCAGACCGACACGGGGTTATGAAACACATGTTCTCCGAGAACTGCTTCTTCTCCACCGTACCTGTCCAGTAACCGAGCGTTGAAGTCACCTCATATGATGGTGGGTCAGTGCGACCAGCACGCCGAAGCAAATGCAGCAAGATTTGTATAGTAATCGCGACGAGTATCATAATCGTGCTCGTTTGTCCAAGCGTAAGCTGAGATTACTGTCAAGATACCCCCAGCAACTCGTATCCGTAAACTTGCCATGCGACTACTTCTTTGGATGTATCCTTGGATCGCATGTTTAGTCCAAGGCGCCTCTATAAACCCCACGCCCGCATACTCCCTGTTTGTGCTCTCATGCCCAGAAATGTACACGAGAAGCCCTCGAATTCGAAGACGGGTGACCCAAGGCAGTGCGTCTCTTGGAGACAAAGCACTGCGATGTCGAGGTCCCGCATGTGCTTGGTGAGTTCGTGCAGCTTGCACGGCAGGTCCACGTTGATGCTTTCAACATTCCACGAGGCGATCCTGCCGCACAGAAATGGAAAACATGGGAATACAATACATTTTCCAATTTTTGGTGTCGTTGTAGTAGCAATGCGCCGTATTTCCTAATGTCCTGCTCTCTTTCCTCCTTTCTTACCTTTCCCACTCCCTTTCCCAACCCGGCTGAGCGCCTCGTTGGCCTTGGAGACGAGGTGCTGCAGCTCCGGGCTGTTGATGAGGTCGCCCCATGTGCCCCACGCGCCGTACCAGCAGAGCTGGAGCTGGTCATTGGAGACCGTGGCCTGTACAATTGGTTCTGAGGCTGCCTTGAAGATTTGGTTCTGCATATCCACGCGGATCTCTTCCCTGGTGTAGTTCCACTCGAGGAAGACGTTCCGAAGACCAAATAAGAGCGACTCCGGCACGCGTTCTTCAATAGGCAGGTCGGGGCGAGTCCACATTGCATTCCCTTGATGCTTGATTTGCGCCTTACCGAAAACACTGACAAATTGACCCCTGGATGCAGCATTCTCGAGTTTGATGAAAATCATATTGTTGAAGTCGCCTTTCGTGAAGATGTCGGCGTATTCTGGTGTTTTTAAGCGGTCGAACTGATGTTTGAGAAAGGTGACGGCTGCATCCATATCTTCAATATTTCCCATGTTTGCGATAACTGCATTCGCATCCAAGTCTCGGTTCGTAAGTTCTGAAAGCTCGTGCTCCACTTCCAACAATTTGGTTTCAATGTCCGTAGTGGTACTTTGACTTGATCGTGCCGATGGTAAACCTGAGCTTTTATGTTCAAATGCGTCCAAACGAACCCGTCACGCAGCAACATCGTGTTTAATAGGGTCCACCGTATTCTTCAAATCTGCCTGGGATACCCCATGCAGTTTGATTAATCTGATGTCGTTCTGGATAGGTTGTAGTTGCTCACGAAGTATATCTTTGAATTGTCCCACAGGGAGCCCCTCGGTACTCGAGAAGTCTGGCTGCCGGAAGGTGTTCCCGAGCCGCTTGTCCTCCCCGTCGTCGACTACGTCATCGTCCATCTCTTGCAGGGGGATCCTGAGGCGGGCCCGCTTGTCGATGGGAGTGGCGAGGGGCACTACGGCCGGCGCTGCACCAGGTGAGGTCCCACCTCATATTCCACGCACCGGAGTGCCACGCTGTCGAGAGTTCATCGGCATAGGGTAGTCGGTCAAGAAAGAAAGAAAGATATGCAGTAGACCCCTGGCGTGATGGCAGCTTCTGAGCCTGGACGGCTTGAGCTCCCGGCCCATCCTGCCACCGTGTCCGGGCTGTCGTTCAGAGGTCATTTGGATGCAGTAGGGGGCCTTTTGTCAGCTAGACGTAAGAGTGACCTTTCGCCAGAGTGACCCTTGTTGCGGGCCCAATGGGGTCCCCCGATCGCTGAGCGCGAAGCGATAGCAGCGGCTTGCACGCCCAGTTTTGACCACCCCGCGTCCCCCGTTAAGCCGCGCACCAAAGGTCGCTCTTGCCTTGGGAGCCAATGCTTCGCCCCCTCCCCCGCCACCTGCTCGTCCTCCTCGTCCTCGGCCTCGGCCTCGTCGTCGTCGTCGTCGTCGTCCTCCTCCTCCTCGTTCTCCCCCTCCTCCGCCTCCACCCTCCTTCCTCCTCCTCCCCCTCCTCCTCCTCCTCCTCCTCCTCCTCCTCCTCCTCCTGCTCTTCCTCCTCCTTCTCCTCTCTTCCTCCTCCTCCTCCTCCCGCCGCCTCCCCCTCCTCCTGTTTCTCCTCCCTCTCCTCCTCCCTTCCTCGGTCTCGGCCTGGAGGCACCCGAGTGGGCCCCTATCCCGACCACCCGATCCCCCTCCTCCCTCCCTCCTCCTTTTTTCTCATTCTTTTTCCTTCTCACTCTTCCCTCTCTCTCTCTCTCCCTCCCTCTCCTCCCTCTCTCCTTCTCCTTCTCCTTCTCCTTCTCCTTCTCCTTCTCCTTCTCCTTCTCCTTCTCCTTCACCTTCACCTTCTCCTCCCTCCCTCCCCCCTGGGGTCTGAGCCCCCCCCGCCCGTTAAGGCGCTCGCGCAACCGCCTGAGGCAAGGAGCGGGGAAACAGATGGGGAGAAGATGGGGACTGGCAGAAGCGAAGCCAGAACGAGACAGCCAGGGCGCTAACGGATTAGAATGATGATGTTGATGATGATGCTGATGATGATGTTGCTGCTGCTGATGATGATGATGATAGTGATGATGATGCTGATTATGATGATGACGATGATGATGACGATGATGATGGTGGTGGTGATGATAATGATGACGATCCAGCTGCTGATGATGAGGATGATGATGATGCTGATGATGCAGATGATGGTGGTGATGTTGATGCTGATCTTGATGACGATGAGGATGATGAGGATGGAGATGAGGATGATGATGAGGTGGATGAGGATGAAGGTGAGGATGAGGTGAGCATGATGATCAGGATGACGACGATGATGCTGCTGCTGATGATGATGAGGATGATGAGGATGATGATGATGCTGACAATGATGATGATGCTGATGCTGATTAGGATGATGGTGATGATGATGAGGAGGATGAGGAGTATGAGGATGTGGGCGATGACGGTAATGATGATGACGATGATGACGATGATGATGAGGATGATGAGGATGATGATGATAATGATAATGATGACGATGAACTTGAGGATGAGGATGATGTTGATGATGCTGCTGACGATGATGATGCTGCTCATACTGATGATGACACTGATTGTGATGATGATGAGGATGAATATGCTGCTGTTGCTGATGATGCTGTTTCGGATGATGATGATGCTTATTCTGATGATGCTGATGATGAGTATGAGGATGATGATACGGCTGATGATGACGATGATGCTGATGATGATGATGTTGCTGATGAGGATGATTCTGATGATGCTGATGCTGATGATGATGATGCTGCTGTTTATGCTGTTTGTGATTATGATGCTGATGATGATGCTTCTGGTGATGATGATACTGATGATGATGAGTATTTTGATGCTGATGATGGTGATGCTGATGATGCTGCTGATGATGGTGATTCTGCTTATGCGGAGGAGAATGAAGAGGATGAGGCTGAGGATGAGGATGATACTGAGGATGATAATGAGGATGAGGATGAGGATGAGGACGATGATGATGATGATGATGATGATGATGATGATGGTGATGCTGCTGCTGATGATGATGATGACGATGATGTTGATGTTGATGATGATGATGATGATGATGCTGGCGATGATGCTGATGATGATTATGCTGATGATGATGATGACGATGATGATGACCGATGATGCTGCTGCTGCTGATGATGATGATGATGGGTTTCCACTGAGGGAAGTGCCCCGTTGGGAGGCAACCGTTAGAAGACCCTGGAACGTGCCAAAACATTATTCTCGGGACCCCAACGCCACGAGTCAACTTAGCTGTTGGGTCTTGACGATCCTGATTCGTGCCATAACGCACTTCCTGGGATTTCACCATCGCGAATCAACGTAGGTCTTGCGCCATGGCAATTCTGAATCGTTCGAAAAGACCATGGGAATCCGTGACACCCTTGCAATTGTTTAACGAATGTGCGCGGCGCTACGGCGAGAGCCACATTTTGAAAAGGAACCGCCCTCAATCCGTGAAACCCTTGCCAATTAAGACGAGTGTGTGCGGCGCCAGGGCGAGAGCCACATTTTGAAAACGACCCGCCCTCAACCCGTGAGACTGCTGCAATTTTTCAAGACGAGTGTGCGCGGCGCTAAGACGAGAGCTACATTTTGAAAACCATCCGCTTTCAATCCGTCAAAATCTTTCACATTCTTAAGACAAGTGTGCGCGGCGCTAAGGGTAGCACGCGGGGAATCTTTTTTTTTTGTGTGTGTGTGTGTGTTTGTGTGTGTGTGTGTGTGTGTGTGTGTGTGTGTGTGTGTGTGTGTGTGTGTGTGTGTGTGTGTGTGTGTGTGTGTGGGTGGGGGTGGGGGGGGAGGGGCGATTTGGAACCTTGTCAGAGTGGTGCCCTCAATGAGGTTCAAACAGATTTGGGCTCCTGTTTTTGGGGGGAATCGTCTTGTGCCCTCCCCAGCTCTTCACGGCTCTCCAGCCCTCTCTGGCTCTTTTTCCAGCTCCTGGACGGTCGGGTGTGGGCCTGCCGCGGCAAGGACGGGCAACGGAGCATGAGGCTTCAATCCCCGATGGCCGCGCCCTCTTCCTTCCTCCCTCCTGCTCCCCTGCGCGGACGACCTGTATGCACCGTACCGCGTTGGCGTCTCCCGAGGCTTCCTCGATCCTCCACCCAGGAATGGTACGGTGCATAGTTTTTAGGCCCTCAGAGCTGGAGGAAGGTTGCACCGTACCGCGTTGGAGCGAGGTCTGATGGAAGTCCAACCACGGCACGGTGCACTAGCGCCGTGCTCGTATCCTCGAGGTGTGGGGACGCGGGCCCCCCCCCTGCACCCGCCGCGGTGGGGTCTCGCGCGCCGCGGCCGCAGGCCAACACCTTCCTCTCGGTGCGCTGCGGCAGCCAGCGCAAGCAGGCGCCCGTCCGCCTTCTCCGCCGCCCAGCCCGGGCCCAGAGAGAGAGTCCTCCTTCTGGTCGTCGTCCTCGTCTTCCTCCTCGTGCTCTCCCTCGATGGGCGCTGGGCGCTGACGGTATGAGAGTCCTCTGGGCGCTGCCCCCCCCCCCCCCCGCCCCACCGTCTGGTGTGCGAGGGGGGACCTTCAGGCACGGCCGTTGGTGGGGCCGGCGAGCGGGACGAGGAGGAGACGACACGACCAGGGACCGAAAAGGGAGGCGAACCGAGGGACCGAGCGAACGAGGGAGGGACAAGAGAGATGCGACGGAGGGCCGCGGTCCCCGCGGCGCGCGGGCCCCCCAGGGTGGACCACCAAAGGGGGGTTGGGGGCGGGCAGGCCGAGGGGCCGAAGGGGGGGGAACCAGTAGGTGGTCCGCCGAGGGGGGTCTAAGTGGCCCCCCCTGCCCCGCTGCACCATGCTCACGTAAAACCACCTCCTCCTCCCCTCCCCGCCGGCCCCTTCAGGGCCACGAAACTTGAACGGTACGTATTCTTGTCCTGTTTGTCTCACCCCATCCGTGCCTGTGCCACAGCTGTCCTTTCCACGCTGCCGTTTCCAGCCAGATCCGTGCCCAGTGCCCGCTGTTAGATTCGCTGTTCACTTTACAATCCGCTCTTCAGAGCCGATCCATTTTTCCAGTTGGTTGCGGAGCATCATGGTCCGTTGCCACGGCTTTGCTATGTCCCGCCGCGTTTCGACAGCATCGGCTCCAACCTGCCGCCGCTGTTCATCCCGCTGTCAATCCGCTTTTGGTTTCGCCTTCGTGCACCTATTCCCGATCACCATGGCAGGATACGCTACTGTCGGGTCCGTCGAGGCAACAGCCCATCCGCCAGGACTGGTGACGGGGAGGGCGCACATCTACTGCAACAGATACATCAACAGGACCTTCAAGGATGCCGACCGCGCCGCCGCCTACGACGACGACGAACTTCGTGGCTTGCCGGAGCCCCCAGCGATCTCTCCCAGGCCGGGCCAGTGTCAGCGCAGCTCGCGGACCCTGCGCCTTGAATGCGCCCGGTTGTGGGTGTAGCCGCAAATGCCAGACAGTTGCTCGACGCAACATTCACATCTATGGTGTCGGCTAAGGATCCCGAGCTTCTAGCTACTGTGTCACGAGAGCCCTGGAGGAGCAGGCAAATAAGAGCAGGGGGGCAGTGGGGTCTGGTGACTGTGTCCCCAGCACTCCGAGGGGCAGCGAAGCGGATCTGGGATAACGAGAGTTCAGCGCAGCCAGCGCGCAACTCACCGACCCTCCCGCGCCGCTGACCGTCTTCGATCTCTTGGTGCATGACCTTCTCGTCTTGCCCGTGCATCCTCAGCAGCCTGGCAGGGCTCGGTCCCGATGCGCGCTCCTCCTGACGATCGTGCATTTGGCGGTGTTCAGTACAGTGACAGCGCGTGCGAGGAGCACGCCCCCGACTGTGTCACGGGATGCTCCGAGTTCCGAGAGCGCGACGATCGCGCGACAGAAGCAGGCGCCCAATGCGCAGGCGAGGAGGAACGCATCCGGGGCAAGCATCCACGTCGGCCTCGAGGCGCACTGCCAGTGCAGCGCCGCTGGTGGATCCCCGGCCTCCAGCGCCTCCACGACGCGTGGAGAGGAATGCATTCTGGATGGATGGCCATGGGAGTGGTCATGGGTCATGGTTGCCATCGCCAGCTGCATCGCTTGCATGGGCGCAGGCGGCGTCGGTGGCAGCGCGCGACGCCTCTGCGCTTTGGGGCCGAGCTGCGAGCTCGCATCGTTTAGATTATCATGGGGGACACGCCATTGCTGGTGGCAGGTGCCGGACAGGACCTCGACGGATCGTTCGATGACTGTGTCATCGACCTTCCCGAAGGCGCCGCCAGCGCAGCCGAGGGTGGTTCACCGTCGGCCCTGTCGGCTATGCCCGAGGAGACCAAGAGTGACCTCTCCGGCCGCATCCAACAGGTGATGTTAGCAGCCTGGTGTGAAGTCGCAGGGGCGGAGTGCTTGGCCCAGGAGCTCGAAGAACTGGGGCGCCGACAGACAGCGCGATATCAACGCGACGGTTGAATGCGCCGCGGCCGGCCTTGGCTGCAGGCCCTGGTAGTGGCGCCGGCGCCTCGGGGCGCGGCGCCAGCGTCGGGGCGTCCGCGCGCGGCGCCATTGCCGCCAGCGCGGGGCCTCCTTGGGCGACTGCACCACGCTAGTGGGTGCGAAGGAGGAAGGCGCGAGGAGTTGTATCTTGATCCAGGGGTGCGCGACGCATTCTTTAGCACTTGAGCTTCGACGAGGAAGCGTCTGGCAGTCTGGCGGCTGTGTCGCCGGCGCTCCCCGCAGAGCCGTGCTGGACATTATGCAGTCGTTGAGGCCGCTGTCACTGGGTGCGACTCGCGACGCCGACTTACTTGTCGAGGAAGGAGTGTCGAGGCTGTCGAAGGAGGTCGCAGCGGCCATCGTCGAAGAGCTCACCGCTGGGTCAAGTGCAAATGTTTCGACGGGCGACCGCTCGTAGGCGCTCGGAACGCGATGGGCTCCATGCGCGTCTTCAAGTGAATGTGCCAGGAGGGATTCGACGGCGCGATTGTCCGGGTCATCCGGTTTCGCGTGGCGCAGAGGGGCTTCCGCGACGCGAGCGCGGGGGCCCTTGGGATTTTCGCTCGGGCAGCGAAGCGGGCGTCGCAGCGCCGGCTGTCCCTGGGGGCGGCTCGTCGCCCAGACTGGGTGCGCGTCGCTGTGGGCGCCGAGGCGGCGTTCCTGCCGGTCGTGACCTGCGCCGACGTGCAGGAAAACGGCGAGGCATCCCGCGGGGTGAACTTTCCCCGGCCGCCTGGCAGTGCAGCCGTCCTCCGGCGGGTGCCCGGCTACGAGAGCTACGGCGACCAGACTGAGGGCTTGCGCTCCATCAAGCCGTGCGCGGGCTACAAGGGTGTGCCCCGAGCCTTCTCCGCAAAGCTGGCCCGGGCCGCGCGCTCGCCGGAGTGGGTCGAGCGCGAGACGCCGGCTGCCTGTGGCGCCGGCGCCTCGGAGCTATTGCTCGCGTTTTCCAAGCATGTCGACGCCCTGAAGATAGGGGCGCATCGACAGGCAAATCAGCCGCGTCGAGAGCGTGTTCGGCCAAATGACGCGTTATTATGGTGATTTCATCTTCTGCGGAATGCGCCGGCGCCGCAGTGCCGACGGCGCCGTGGTGCTCGACCAGGGCGAATATATCGAAGCCTTGACGCCGTTCAGACATGTCGACCTGGCCAAGGCAAAGGCTGATGAGCCGGCCGGATATCAGCCTCCAGACCCTTTTGTCTCCTTCCTGGGGGCAGCGACGTACGCCCGGCCCACCCAGTGCCACGTTTCCGCGTGCGTCGTCGCTATGCAATGAGCCAAGTACAAGCTGCCCATCCGACGCGTGATGCAGCTGAACTAAGTTGTTCTGGCCATGCAGAAGATAGGGCGCGCATCGCGTTTCCGCCGATGCACTTTACGGCGCGAGAAGAGCCGTGTACATTCGTCTCGGCAAGTGCCGCCGCGCCGGCAAACAGGTGTGCCGCTTGTTGGGCGCAGTGAGCCGATCGCATATTCTGGTTTGCAGATCTTCGTTCGGCTCCGAGCTGCTCTCAGCATGCGGCGCAGCCGGAGGGTGCGCGAACCCTGCAGATCTCGTCGTCGACGGCATGTTCGGCGTCGGCGGCCTGCTCGCGGACCTGGCGCGGCCGCCCTCAGGACAGCATGGCAGGCCACCTGTAGGGGTTAGCTGACTAGCTGGGCGCCCTGCGAATCGAGGATTTATTCTGGTGCGATGCTCGGGATATGCGGGCCGACCCCATGACCGAGGGCAACGCTGGCAGGGCGCTCATCCTCGGTGTGATGAGCGGCCAGAAGCTATGACTATGATGCGGTCAAGTTCAGCGACGAGAAGAGGAAGAAGGCCGTTCCGAGCTCCCACCACAGTTCCCTCACCCAGTGGTGAAGGGGCGACTCGTGTGGCTGTACCATAAGGTCGAGCACCGTAGCTCCGCTCGTCAGGATGCAGGTCGACCTGCCCAGCAGCCGCGAGATCGTCAAGTTTTGCGGGCAATCGCGGTCAACAGCTACGAGGAAGCTGAACATTCACTGGGGTGCTGCTGCAGCTGACTGTCAGCCAAGCAGCGGTCAGTCAGCAGAGCGCTCATCGCAGGCGTGTTTCGCGAGTGCGGTCAGTAGAGCGCTCTGTTAGCAGCATTGTGACATTGGCGAGGTCACGGCGGACTTGTTTGGGCGCCAGAATCGAACGGTGCGTCTTCTTGCCCACCTTGGCTGCCTGTGTCATTGCTGTCTTTCTCCCGCTGCCGTTTCCAGGTGGATCCGTGTCCCGTGCCTGCTGTTAGACTCGCTGTTCACTTCACATTCCGCTCTTCAGAAGACCTTTTTTTGCACATCTTTACTCGCATCCATGTCTCTAGTACGCAATCGAAGATGGTTCTCTGGTCGACGAACCTGTATTCATGGTGCGGGGTCTTGCTGAGGTGGGCTTCGGCGCTCCCCAAAAAGGTTTTGGTGTCGGCGTGGTGTTGGGCGTCGTGGATGTGGGCGTGGGGGTGGGCGTGGAGGTCGTCAGGGGAAGGTGTGGTGGTGTCCTGGAGGTTGGCGTCGGCGTTCCCCGAGGGTGTGTGTCGTTGTCTCGTGGCGTTGGTGCTGGGCGTGAGGGCGCTGCCGGGCATGCCGCGCAGCCCTTGCAGCGCCGTGGGGCCCGTCACTGTGCGAGCGGCCTTATCCTCGCTTCGGGGGGCCGTGGGCCGCGCGGCCCGAGGACGAGGGCGGGTGGGGATGGAGCTGGTGTTGGTTGCTGGTCGCCGCCCAGGCCATTCACCTCGTGGTCCCCGCCTTGGTGGCAGTGCTGCTAGTTGCAGTCGTGACGCTGCTGCCGGTAGGGGTCGCACAGCACGGGGTGCTGCTGCTGGTCGTTGGGTGGGGCGTTTGGCAGGGGGCGGAGTGGGGGGCCGTTTGGGCGCGGCTGTCCGCGACCCCCGGTGCTGCTGCTCTGGTGTCCGTCGTTCTGCTCCCGATGGTGCTGTTGGAGTGCGCCCTGCTGCGGGCGAGCGTGCTTCTGGAGTCCGTCGTGCTGCTCGCCATGCTGTCGTCGGAGTCCGTCATGTTTCTCACGGTCGTGCTGGTGGAATCCGTCGTGCTGCTCACGATGGCGCTTCTGGCGCCCGTCGTGCTGCTCGCGGTGGTGCTGCTGGGGTCTGTCCTGCTGCTCGCGGTCGTGTTGTTGGAGTCTGTCGTGCTGCTCTCGATGCAGTAGTGGACTCCATCATGCTGCTCGCGGCGTCGTTGCTGGAATGCGTCGTGCTGTTCATGGACATGCTGCTGGGGTCCGTCGTGCTGCTCACGATGATGCTGTTGGGGTCTTTCCTGCTGCGGACTGTCGTGCTGCTGGAGTCTGTCGTGCTGCCCCCGATGCTGCTGGTGGATTCCATCGTGCTGCTTACAGCCGCGTTGCTGGAATCCGTCGTGCTGCTCATGGACGGGCTGCTGGAGTCCGTCGTGTTGCTCACTGTGGTGCTGCTGGGGTCTGTCCTGCTGCGTGCAGTCGTGCTGCTGGAGTCCGTCGTGCTGCCCCCGATGCTGCCGCTGGAGTTCGTCATGCTGCTCGCGGTCGTGCTGCTGGAACCCGTGGTGCTGCCCACGATGGTGTTGCCGAACTCTGTCGTGCAGCTTACTGTCGTGTTGCTGGAGTCCGTCCTGCTGCTCACGGTGGTGGTGTTGAAGTCCGTCATGCTGCGCGCGATCGTGCTGCTGGTGTCCGTCGTGCTGCTCGCCATGCTGTTGTCGGAGTCCGCCATGCTACTCACGGCCGTGCTATTGGAGTCAGTCGTGCTGCTCACGATGGTGCTGGTCGTGCCCGCCATGCTGCTCACGATGGTGCTGCTGGGGTTCGTCGTGCTGCTCGCGGTCGTGCTGCTGTAGTCCGTCATGCCTCTCCCGATTCTGGTGGTGGATTCAATCATGCTGCTCGCAGTCGCGTTGCTGGAATCCGTCCTGCTGTTCGCGGACGCGCTGCTGAGGTCTGTCTTGCGGCTCCTGCTGGTGCTGCTGGGGTCCGTCCTGCTGCCCACGGTCGTGCTGCTGGAGTCCGTACTGCTGCTCAGGATGGTGTTGCAGAAATCCGCAATGCTGCTGACGGTCGTGCTGATAGAGTCCGTTATGTTGCTTACGATGGTGCTGCTGAAAGCCGTCGTGCTGCTCATGGTCGTGCTGCTGGAGTCCGTCATTCTGCTCACGATGGTTTTGTTGGGGTCCATCATGCTACTCCCGATCGCGCTGCTGGAGTTCGTCGTGCTGCTCATGGACGTGCTGCTGGAGTCCATCATGCTGCTCGCGATCGTGCTGCTTGAGTTTGTAATGCTGTTCACGATAGTGCTGTTGAAGTCCGCAATGCTGCTGACGGTCGTGTTGCTGGAACCCGTGGTGTTGCCCACGATGGTGTTTCTGAAATCCGTTGTGCAGCTCACGATCGTGCTGCTGGAATCCGTCGTGCTGCTCACGATGGTGCTGCTGGCGCCCATCATTCTGCTCGCAATGGTGCTGGTGGAGTCCGTCCTGCTGCCCCCGGTCGTGCTGCTGGAGTCTGTCGTGCTGCTCGCGATCTTGCCGCTG
Organism: Prorocentrum cordatum; assembly: GCA_963575745.1. NCBI lineage: Eukaryota > Dinophyceae > Prorocentrales > Prorocentraceae > Prorocentrum > Prorocentrum cordatum. Next base: position 398,253 of record CAUYUJ010004492.1, read on the forward strand.
GAGTCCGTCATGCTGCTCGCGATGCTGCCGCTGGAGGTCGTCATGCTGTTTGCGGTCTTGCTTCTAGATTCCGTCGTGCTGCTCCCGATGGTGCTGCTGGCGCCCGTCATGCTGCTCACAGTGGTGCTGCTGGAGTCCGCCCTGCTTCTGACGGTCGTGCTGCTGGAGTCCGTCGTGCTGCTCCCGATGCTGCTGCTGCTGCTGCTGCTGCTGCTGCTGCTACTGCGTCCGTCAGTGTGAAGCGTCAGGAGCAAGCAGTCGTGCCAGGTTCGGGAGCCATGCTGGCGTCAATGCTGGGGGATCTGCTGGTGCTCGTGACGACGTAGATGACATAGGTGCTGGCCTCGGTGCTGGCGGTCGTGCCATCTTCGTTGATGGTGTTGATGATGGTGCCGTCGCTGTTGTCTTCGCTGATGGGGTTGGTAGTGGTGTCGGTGCTGACGTGGGTGGATCGCGGGACGGGTCGTCGGAGAGGCAGTCGGGGAGGGCAGCGGATATGGCGTCGAGGTGAGCGTAGGGGATGACGTCGTGCAGGTGGTCGGCGAAGCGCACCTCTCGGAGTCGTGGTGTCCGTCGATGGCCGTGCAGGCAAACTGGTTTCGACGCTGTCGTGGGGAGGCTGGTGCGGGCATCGGTGCGGGCGTGGGTGCTGGCGCCGATGCTGGTGTTGGTGATGATGTAGATGTTGGCTCTGGTGCTGTAGTCAGTGCCACATTGGGTGCTGGTGTCGATGCCAGGGTTTATGCTGGAGTCGATGTCAGGGTCAGTATTGGTGTCGCTGCTGGGGCCAGTGCTGGCGTGAGTGTGGGCGTCGCTGCTGGGGCCGATGCTGGCGTCAGTGTTGGCGTCGATGCGGCCTCCTGTGCTGGAGTCGGTGCTGTGCTTGGTGCTTGTGTCAATGCTGGCTTCAGTGCTGTCGTGAGGGGTGGTTCCGGTAGTGGCGCTGGCGGCGGTGTCGATGATGGCATGGATGCGTATTCCGATGCCAGATTCGGTCGTGTACTCGGTGCAGTGCTTGTTGATGCTGGCGTGGATGCGGATTCCGGTGCTAGAGTGGATATTGTTTTTGATGCGCTCGTCCGTGCCGGGGTCGATGCTGGCGTCGGTGCTGGCGTCGGTGGTGATTCTGCTGCTGGCGTCGGTGCGGATTTCGTTGCAAATTGTGCTGGGGTCGATGCTGGCAACAATACTGGCTCGTACTGCTCACGATGGTGCTTTTGGCGTCCGTCGTGCTGCTCATGATGCTACTGGGGTCCGTCCTGCTGCTCACGGTCGTGCTGCTGGAGTCCGTCGTGCTGCTCCCGATGCTGCTGCTGGAGTTCGTCATGCTGCTCGTGGTTGTGAGTCTGTCATGCTGCCCACGGTTGTGCAGCTCGGGTCCGTCGTGCTGCTCAAGGTTGTGCTGCTGGCGCCCGTCATGTTGCTCACGATGGTGTTGCTTTAGTCCGTCCTGCCGCTCACGGCCGTCCTGCTGGAGTCCGTCGTGCTCCTCCCGTTGCTGCTGCTTGAGTCTATCATGCTGCCAATCATGCTGCTCACGGTCGCGTTGCTGGGATCCGTCGTCCTGCTCACTGACGCGTTGATGAGGTCCGTCCTGCTGCTCACGATCGTGCTGCTGGAGTCCGTCCTGCTGCCCACAGTCGTGCTGCTGGAGTCTGAAATGCTGCACGCGGTGATGCTGCGGAAGTCCGCAGTGCTGCTGACAGTCGTGCTGTTGGGGTCCGTCGTGCTGCTTACGATGTTTCTGCTGAATCCGTCGTGCTGCCCACGGTCGTGCTGCTGGGGTCCGTCGTGCTGCTGACGATGGTGCTGCCGATCTTGCTGCTGGAGTCCGTCGTGCTGCTGGCGATGGTGCCGGTGGGGTCCGTCGTGCTGTTTACGGTCGTAGTGCTGGAGTCCGTCGTGCTGCTCACGATGGTGCTGCTGGCACCCATCATTCTGCTCGCAATGGTGCTGGTGGAGTCCGTCCTGCTGCCCCTGGTCGTGCTGCTGGAGTCCATTATGCTGCTCACAACGATGCTGGTGAAGTTCGCCGCGCTGGTCAAGGTCGTGCTGCTGGGGTCCGTAGCGCTGCTCATGATGGTGTTGCTGGAGTCCGTCATGCTGCTCACGGTCGCGCTGCTCCAGTCCGTCGCGCTGCTCACGATGGTGCTGCTGGAGTCCGTCGTGCTGGTCACGATCGTGCTGCTGTGGTCCATCATGCTGCTGGCGATGGTGCTTCTGGAGACCGTCATGCTGCACGCGGTCGTGCTGCTGGAGTCCGTCGTACTATCCCCGGTGCTGCTGCTCGAGTGCACGGTGACGTTGCTGGAATCCATCGTGCTGCTCACGGACGCGCTGCTGGGGTCCGTCGTGCTGCTTACGATGGTGCTGCTGTAGGCCGTCCTGCTGCCCACGGTTGTGCTGCTGGAGTCCGTAATGCTGCTCACGCCGATGCGGCTGAAATCTTCCACGCTGCTGGCGGTCCGTGGTGCTGGAGTCCGTCGTGCTGCTTACGATGGTACTGCTGGCGCCCATCATTCTGCTCACAATGGTGCTGCTGTAGTCCGTCCTGTTGCTCATGGTCGTGCTGCTGGAGGCCGTCGTGCTGCTCCCGGTGCTTGTCACTGGAGCTTATCTTCAACGCTGGAGCTGATGCTGGGGTTGATGCTAGCATCGATGCTGGCGTCGATGGTGGGGCCTGTGCTGGTGTCGATGCTGACGAGGGCGTCAGCCTGGGCGTCGGGCCCCGCTGCGCGCCCGACGGGGCGTTAGGCTGGAGGCACTGCCGCCGGGGCTCAAGATGGCCTGACGTCCTGCCTCCTCTCCTCCCCCGCCGCCGCAGCAGCCGCCATCCCGCTGGTCTCCTTCCCCCCCCCGCCGCCGCCGATTCCTGGGCCTCCGTCGCCTCCCATAGATCCAGGTCGCGGTCCTCCTCCCCCTCCCGCTCTGCTCCTTGGCCTGGGCGTGCTCCTGGTCGCACGCGTCGGCCGGGATGAAGGGCAGGAGGGTCGAGGGAGCCCTGGTGCTTGTGTTGCTGGTCGTAGTCGTGGTGGCGGTCGTAGTCGTTGTCGTCGTAGCGGTGCTGGTCGTGGTTATAGTTGTGACTGTTGCTGTAATCGTGGCTGAGGCCGTCGTACATGTGGTCGAGGCTAGTCTCGGCTGGAACCTGGATGACAATGTACTTGTACTTCGTGCTCCGATGCTCGGCGGCACGCGAGGGGGGAAATGAGAAGGAGAAGGCCTTCTCAGAAGGCGGCGGGGCTTCTCACAAGCCCTCGCGCCTTCTCACAAGTTTTCTGTGCCTTCGGGGCAGGCTTGGAAACCTTCTCAGAACGCCAGGGGTCTTCCGAGCCTTCTGAGAAGGCCCGCCCCTTCTCAATTCCCCTCCGGCTCACCGCCAATATGTGTCTGGTTCTCCTTCGGGTGCCTGCGGATGGCCGCCTGGTCGCGCTGAAGTTCTGGTGGTCGCAGGAGCTGTAGGGGTCGAGGTCGGCGCTCCTCTCGTGGTGTGTGGGTCGCTGTCGCAGTCAGGAGGCAGCTGGTATCACCGCATCGCGGTGGCTGCCGTCTCCAGGCCGCGTGTGCAAGCCGCCCCGCGAGCGCTGCGAAGCGGCCTCGCGCCGAGGCGTGGTCGAGAGTGGGCGTGGCCGTCCGCCTCGTCGATGCCGCTCAGCTCGGCGGCGGCAGCTGCCGAGTGCGCCGCGGGCTCCGCGGCCGCCACGGCGCGGGCGCTGCCTGCGGCCACCGCGTGGGCCGGGCGCTGCGCGCGTCGGCGCCCGCGGGAGGCCGGCGCCCCCCCCCCCCCCCCCCACCGGGCGCGGTGGGGGGTGAGCCCCCGCTGGTGGCGACTTCCAGCTCGTCCTCGTCGTCCGCCTCCTCCTCGTCTTGCTCCTCCTCCGCCTCCTCCGCCTCCTCCTCCTCCTCCTCCTCCTCCTCAGGCTCCTTCTCCTCCTCCTCCTCCTCCTCCTCCTCCTCCTCCTCCTCCTCCTTTTGTTCGTTCCCCTCGTTGCCCCAATCGTCCTCGTCCTCCTCCTCGGCCTGAGTGGTCTTCCATGGGTGGCCTCGTGCTCAGGGGTCTTTTGCAGATCTAGCCCCCTCGGGCCTTCTGCCCTCCCCTGGCGCCCCCGCCCCAGGGGCAGGCGTTCGCCGTCGGCGCTGCGGTCCAGCTGGGTCGGTGCCGCACCGCTCGTGCTGCGTGTCGGGGCCCTGGTGCTCAGTTGCTTCGCCCTTGTTTAGGGGGCGGCTGGTATAAGAGAGTCTTTTCCGCCGTCGGGGGCGCCTGCCCCCCGGGCGGCTGCAAAGTTTATACCCCTGCCACGTAGGAGTATACTTCCCAGGGGCAGGCGTCCCCGACGGCGGAAGAGTTTATTTTATGCCGTTCTTCGCCCTCGGACTTGTGGCGGGGGCCCCAGCCCGTGAATGCTCCAGTCACACGCGTCGGTCTTTGCAAGAGGTGTTTCAAGTTGGCAGCCTGATTTGCCAGGTCAGGCTGCTTTTCAAGGCCTCCATCTGCGAGGAAACTGCGCACTGGTTGAAGCCCCTGGGGTAAAACAACCAATCATCGTCGTCGCACCCTTCCTGCTCCCAAGCCCTCCTTGGCTGGGTACTCGTCTTGCACAGATCGCTGCTGCTCCTCCTCGTCCCCTCCCCCCGCCTCGTCCCCTCCTCCTCCTGCCTCCTTCTGCCTCCTGCCTCCTGCCTCCGACTGCCTCCTGCAACCCCCTGCCTGCCTCCTGCCTCCTGACTCTGCCTCCTGCCTCCTGCCTCCTCTGCGTCGACTGCTGGCTGCGCCGGGCCTCGGGCCCGAAGGCGCCTGCCTCGCGGGCGGATGCAGCCGCTCGCTGGCTCCGCGGGGCCAGCGGCACCAGGGAGGCGTGTCTTCCCCGCCCTCTCCACCTCCTCCGCGTCGTGCGTGCGAGGCCGTGCGCGAGTTGTGCCAGGGTTACGTCGGGCCTGTCCCTCTACAGGGGGAATCTTCAAAAAGATAGGAAATAGTCTGGGGACCATTTTTGGAGCATTGGGATATTTTTTGGGGGGGTATTTTTTATTTTTCGTTCAAAATCCCCCTGTAGGGGGACAGGCCCGACCTAATGCCTGGGTACCAGAAACCTTGCGGACGCCAGTGTTGAGGACGCGTGAGACTGGAGTTTGCCAGAACTCTTGCTTGCCCTTGCATTTTGACGGCCTCGGCGTGAGTTTCGACGGTCCAGGTTTCGCGAGATGTGTGCAGCATGGGCTCGCGTCACACTTCAGACTGAGGCCCCTCGTTTTTCTGACGGCCCCCTCAGGCAAACTCGAGTCTCCCAAGCTCATTTTCGATTTTTTAATTCAAAAACCCGTCCTTTTGTTAAACTCAGAAAATCAGGGCTGGACCTAAACGGTGTTTTGGCGATTTCGTGGGCCGTTTCCGTTCCGATTTCGTTCTGTGGTGAAGGCGGATCGAAGACACAACGAGGGAAAAAACGAGAGCAAAACGAAAACGAAAAACACCGTTTAGGTTCAGCCCTGGTTGAATTCGAAAACCCAGTCTCACGTCTCCCCAGCAGCTGCCCCGACTGCTTCTGCGGCGAGGGGCGGTAGGCTGGGCGCCGACCCGGCGTGTCCCGCGCTGTGGGCTGTGAGCCCGCGCGCGGGGGAGCCACGCCGTGGCGCTGACGTAGCAGTGGCGTCGGGAGTTGCTGTTTCGCCATCGTCGCAATCCTCCTCCTCCTCCTCCTCCTCCTCCTCCTCCTCCTCCTCCTCCTCATCGTGTCAGGAGGAGGAGGAGGAGGAGGAGGAGGAGGAGGAGGAGGAGGAGGAGACGTTCTCCTTCTCTCCTCCTCCTCCTCCTCCTCCTCCTCCTCCTCCTCCTCCTCTTCCTCATGGGGGGGCCGCCAGATCAGCCCGTGGGGCCACCTCGGGGCCGCCGGGGCCCACCTGGGGGGGCGCGTTCCCAGGAAGGGCTGATGCGTGTGACGATGATATGCTGATCTTGATGATTCTGGTGGCGAGATAATGGCGATGATGTGATCAAGTTGATTGTAATGGCCTCCGGCCAGTCCCGCCGATCGGGGGGGCTCCGGATTCGGTGATCTTCGCGGCACTGTGGCCTCCTCCCTCCTCGATTCTTCCGGTCCTCTTTCTTCTCCTCTGGGGGGGTGCCTCGAGCGGTCCCTGGGGTGGGTCCGGGGAGGGTTCCGAGGGGAGGGTCCTGGTGGCGGTAGCCGCTAGATCTGAGGGGGTCATTGGGACCCCCCGAAACATCTTCTTGGGGATGCGCAAATCAGCAAGAAAACGCCAGATGGGGGACCGCCCCCTCCCCCCCCCCCTCTTCCCTGGGGGGGGGGTCCGGATGCGCAAAACATGAAGAAAACGCCAGATGGGGGACCGCCTCCCCCTCTCCTCCTTCCTTCCCCGGCAGAGCCACCCAGGCGACCCACCCCAAGCAGAGCTGAAGCTCTTGCTTAAGCTCAGAGCTGAAGCTTTTGCTGAGGCTCCTTGTAGTTCACACGCCAGATCGGCGGATTTGAACATGCATGCAGTCGATTGTGATACTGCACAAGGTAGTGGTGAGGACGCACGTCAGGATGAGTGAGGAGGAGAGGTGGGGAGCGTGGTCATGAGGGGTATGAGGACGACGAACGAAGACGACAGTGATGGTGGCAATTATTGTTCATAATGTGTATCTTGGTGACGATGATCGTGGGCAATGTTCGGGCTACTCTGTGCTTGCTGGTAGTGATGATGGTATTGCATTCGTCGCGACGATTATGGTGATTTGCGTTTTGTTTTTACGCGGCAGTGTTGTTGAAGGGCGTGGGACACATCTGATACAATTATACGCCATGGCCTTGGCCTGAGCACGATGCTGATATGTATTCACCATCCCCGGATTTCCCTGCTGGGCCGATGGGTGACCTACCAAGGTATTTCCCTTACCCCATGGCACGGTGGAAGAGGGGGCAAAGGGGAAGCGGAGAGGAAGATGCAGCGGGGGGGGGGGCGTGCCGGAGGGGGTGACAAGCCGTCTCGGAGTGGGTGTGTTCCGTGCTGACCCCGAGCCCGAGGTGCCCTTCCGGAACGGGGAGACCCTGAGCTTCCCGAAGGGCGAGCTGCCTAAGGCCTACACCGTGGACGTGCTGAGGAAGGTGGGCACGGCGCAGGTCAGCGTCGCGGGCATCAGCGCTCTGGGCGGCACCGTGAGGCACGAGCAGCTCGAGATCCCGAGCCTCGAGATCGCAGGGTCGCCCTTCAGGGCGAGCTTCACCGCATCGCTGCAGCAGGAGCCCGAGCCCCGCGTCGAGGGCTCGAAGAAGCACTTGGCGGCCGCGCGCGCGAAGGAGTACCTCGAGAAGCACGGGGTGGAGCGCGTGCTGCACAGCATGTTCGCACAGCTGCTGGAAAGGCAGCCCCTCGATCCCCTCACGTTCATGATCGACCACCTCGAGCAGGTGCAGGACGAGGCGGAGGGCCGGGAGGTGGAGGAGCGCGACTTCGAGCTGGAGCCTGGTCTGGGCGACTTCGCCCTGCCGGGGCTCGCGGACAGCGACGAGGTGCCCAACCTCAGCAAGCACCACAGCTTCATGGTGGACGTGCTCCGAAAGGACATGAGCATCCTCGAGCGGCTGGGCGACAGGAAGACCTCCCTCGGCGTCTCGCTGCTGCAGTGCATCAAGCCGGGGATCGACTGCCAGGGTCACGAGCTCGTGAAGGCGGCCTTCGGGAAGTGTCGGCACCTGTGGCTGCTGGAGTCGTGCCCTGGGATCCCAGAGGGAACCGTGACCATGGAATGTGCGTGCTCCTGAGGGCAGGCAAGCACCCACAATCCATGTCCACATCTCCCAGGGGACCCGGGGCAGCGCTCCAGAGATGGTGGGTGCGGAGATGTTCTGACGGCGAAGGTGGCAGGAATCAGCGCCGGAGACCAGGAGTGCTTCGAGCTCTTCAGCGAGGTCTTCAACCCCGTCATCAGCCAGCTGCACCCGGGCTGGTCCCCCGAGAGGTCTCACTGCTGGGACTCGGACCCCGACCGGATCGAGGACGTCACGATCGACCCGACTGGTCGCTACGCCGTCTTCGCGAGCATGGAGACCCGCCGCAACTTCCAGGGCCTGCGCATGTCGACCTGCTGCTCCAAGGACGAGCGGCGCGCGGTGGAGCGCATCGCGACGTTGGTCATGGAGACCGCCACCGGGGAGCGGCGGCGGTGCCTAAGATTAAGTCGGGCCTGTCCCTCTACAGGGGGAAGATTCAAAAATAGTCAAAAAATAGTCTGGGGACCATTTTTTTGATATTTCTGGGCTTCTTTTGAGTATTTTTGGGGAATTTTTGGGGTATTTTTTGAGACCTCGCCAGAGTTGCCTCTGGTGCCGGCCCACAGGGCCTCGCCACCGCCAGAGCCGGCGCGCGTGCGCGCTCGCCTGGACTCGGCCCTCGCGCGCTGACCCCCGAAGGGCGCGCACCAGAGGCCCCTCTCGCCCAGGGCCGCTCCTGCGTGCACTCTGGATGGGACAATAGTGCCCCCCCCCCCTCTTCCCACTCCCTCTTGATCCGCGGGGGGGAGGGGGTTGGGCACGTGCTGTCGGAACGGGTCAAAAGGGTTCGAGGAGGAGGAGGAGGAGGAGGAGGAGGAGGAGGAGGAGGAGGAGGAGGAGGACTGACTGACTGACTGACTGACTGACTGATGAATCGGACCCAACGTGTCGTCACGACCTTGCAGCTACACTACCTTGCAGAGTGTACTAAATCAGTCTGACATCTGGGTCTATCTGGGAAGCCCCATCACTCGCACAGGTGCGCAAGCGTCACAAAATACGCATTGGCCCTGCAGGCAGGCCACTCCCGCACTCGGTCAGGCTGGCCGCCTGCGGGCACTCGAGAGTCGAAATTGCTACACAGTGCTCTGCTGTTTACCTCCGAGCGGAGGCTTGGCCAAAATATCCCGCCAGGCGTTCGCGTGCAGTCAGCGTAGACATACGCATTGGCCCTGCAGGCAGGCCACACCCGCACTCGGTCAGGCTGGCCGCCTGCGGGCACTCGAGAGTCGAAATTGCTACACAGTGCTCTGCTGTTTACCTCCGAGCGGAGGCTTGGCCAAAATATCCCGCCAGGCGTTCGCGTGCAGTCAGCGTAGACAAAACATTTAGATTGCCTCGCTTCCGACAGATGTGCCGCCTGAGTGTAGTCTAGGCTCCGATAATTTTCCTTTACGCCCCCTGCCCTTGCCCTTCTGCGGACGTGGTGGGTCTGGGCGAGGAGTGAGAAGGGTCGAGTCGAAGTTGGAACGGAGGACAGGAGCAGGCTGGCTGGGCTCACGTCTTGGCGGCAGTCTACCTGCTGCCACCAGATCCCTATAGCGGGCGCTGTCTCTAAAAACTGGAGGGGCCGAGAGTGTCTCTCGGCTCAAAACTGCTGGCATTAGTCTAATGTACCGTCGTGGCGCTGTGTCTTCCTCATCTGGCACCAACTCGAGGATCGGTGCCTCTTCTCTCAGCTCTTCGTGTAGACTAGCTTCGTGAGGCCTCGCTGCAGCGGGCCCCTGGGTGCTCCCCCCAGCTTGCGCTGGCCCCCCTCCCTCTTGATCTCCTTGATCAGGACCTCCCGTACGGCCCGCAAGTCGGGCACGTGCAAGTCGAAGGAAAAGATCAGCCGCACTTTCTCCTTGCTCTGCTTCGGCTGCTTGTTCGTCTTCGCCTGGTAGTGTTTGACGCACGTGCCCAGCATCTCTGGGTCCTCCAGGCACACCACCTTCTTCCAGAACTCTCCTAGGATGGCCTTGTCGTCTGGCGGGACCACCTCTGCTATGTTCTTGATCGCCGCCGCGATGACGACGAGGTGCGGCGGGCCCAGCGCTGCGAGGTCGACATTGGAGTCGCTCGCGTGCTGCTCTTTCAGTTTCTGCACGTCGTCGTTGTACTGCTTGCCCGCCTGCGTCGAGATGGCCGCCATGGGCTTGTCGGCGTCGAGCTCCCAGCACTCGTAGACCACCGCCTTCATGTCCTCCACGTCCTTGGCCACGGTGAGCGAGAGCTTGGCCGTCATGACCGCCATCTCCTCCAGGCGCTCGTAGTCCTTGTCGCGGCCGCTGCCCTTGCCCTTGGTCCTGGACTCCTTGGCCGCACGCGTCGCGTCCCTGTCCACCTGGAGCGTACGCTTGCCCGCCCACGCTGGTGCCATCTCGAAGTCGTTGGTCGAGGCCGCCGCCGCTGCCCCAGCCGCTGGCGCCGCGTCGGGCATAGCCCTCTGGTCGGGCCTGGGTCGCAGTCGGGCGGGCGCAGGGGCCCGTCGGAGCAGCTGGCTGAAGAACTGCTCTGGGGAAATGGCTACGGAGGTGCTCGTAGAGACGTTGTTTGTCGTTATCTGCATATCCACACAGTTGGCATTTCGGGGCGAAAGGCTCGATCGGTCGCATCGTCCGAGTTCTGTCCGACGGGCAGCGTCCTGTAAGGAGCCCCCTCATCAAGTGCCGTGCCGCCGTACTACGCTCTCCGAACACAATGCCACAGTTCACACACTCGTTAGTAGGTGTGAGTAGGGACGCCACGTTGCTCAGTTTGTGTTTGTTACGCATGTGTGACATAAGCGCCTTACGTGTACTGAAGCATGCACCACACACAGGGAGAATCATGTTCTGTCGAGGGTCGTTGGCTGACATCACATCCTGAACACCCCCTGCTGGATCCACTGGCCCCGCCTGCAAGTCGGCAGTCGCCGTCGTCGGCGCAGTGTCGCCACACTCGGAGGTGGTATGCGGCAGGTCCACTATCTCACATTTCCATGGAGCAATTTCCGCTAGCACCGTCTCCTCCTCTGCTACATCTGCTGCTGCTGCGTTGGCTCCTGGGCTTGGGAGGCCTGGGGGTGGGATGGTACGGGCCCTGAACGCCTGTCGGAGCTCCTTGGGGTCGAGGACTCTGAGGGCCTCCTGGAAGTCTGGCTCGAAGAAATTTCCGGGTCGGATGTCCAAGTCATTTAAGTTACTTACAAACATGTCCGTGCGGCACGCCTCCTCAAGGTCCTTAATTATTCTTTGCGCCCAGGCATTACACCGTGGATGGAGCGTGCCGTCGTCACAGACCGTCGGCTCCGGCTCCATAGCAAGTTGTCCGAAAATGGCTGTAAGTACTTGCTGGTGCGCCACGGGGTTGAGTAACATTTTTCTGATCCAAGTGAGGCGTCTGACGATTGCTTCCATTTGTAGTGGCAGGATTCGCCAGTGTCGTAAGACTTCATAACTCGTGAGACTCCGAACCGTACCGTCGGGCTGGTAGGTGGTGGCTTTGCCACGCATGGCCCTCCGAGCTAGTCCCGCAACCGTCATCGTAAGAGTCCTATACTCGGCCTTAGTCGGTAAGAAGCTCTCGATACAGCTGAGCCCAGTATTGACTACCTTACAGATCAGGACCGCCCGTTTCCACTTGAACGGTACCCCCGCTTTGTACCAGAACCCTCCCATCTCCCTGTATGCCCTCATCATAGCATGAATACGTTGTGGCAGCTCCGCTCCGTACGTGTGCACAGTGTTGATGTGTGGTCCTAAGTATCTAGCCGACTGCACCGTGCGTCCTGGAAGTGCATGTTGTTTTGTGCGTAACTGTCTGTACTGTGCCGTCGTACCCCTACCCTGCAGTCTGACAAGGTTCTCTTGTTTGTCGCGGTTCTGAGCCAGGCCGAACTGCTGAAGTCTCTCGTCGAGCATGTCATCAGCCAGTCTGGCTTGTTGGGAAAGGTCCGCTGCAGCCTGATCCGAGGTGCTGACCAGTAGTTTCTGCAAATCATCCGCGTATTTGAAGAGACCTAAGTACTGTGATTGTTCGAAGAACGGGCAGCGTGCAATGAGCAGGTGATCCTCTGGCAGGTTCTCGAGACATGCTATTTTCCACTGCTCGACGGGGGGGGCAAACAGGGCAACAAAATTGTAAACCATGAATGGATCTCCGATGAGGCCCCCACATCCTGGTCGTATCATTGTCGGCTCCTCCTGATCCCTGCATGGCACTGTGAACGCACACTGTCTGTACCTCTGCTCCCCGACCTCCCACAACTCCTGTGGTAGCAGTGTCTGTGTAGCAGCATCCATTCCCGTCCAGTGTCCACTCGCAAAGGCGTTCGTCATGTCCTTCATCACTACTGAGTAGGACGCCCCTGCCCTGGAGAGCCTGTCCTGGGTGACCAAGCTGGCTAGTACTGCTCCCTCCCGTCTCCGTCCCTTCACAAAGCCGTAGTCCTCATCCCTCCAAGGTCGTCCTGCTCCTCTCTCTAGTTGGGCGGCGTAGTAGCATTTGCCTAAGGGGTCCAGGACGTGGTAGACTCTCTTGCCTTGGGGTCCGAGCTTCCCGTTCTTTCTGACAGCTGTGGCCTCACTGATGTGCCAACTAACTGGGGTCTTCTTTTGGACACGGATCTGTCGGAAGGCTTGTTCGAGTTGGATTCTGAAATTCCTGGGAAAGACCTTGCCCTTCTCCGTGCCCACGCCAGCTCTGTCCTGGACCTCGGGAGGTCTAGTGAGCAACATGCGCCACGCCTCTGCTGGGGCCGAGCCCAGGGGGTGTGCCCTACGGAGCCCCGAACGATACAACTTGCGTGCCACACGTTTCATGTCGTCCTTGGCGCCGTCTATGGCCTCGTTCAGGGCTGCAAAGTCTAGGGGGTAGGTGGTGTTCCTCGACTCCTCAAGCATCTCCTCCCTCGTAGTGGGTGCCGCCTCCATACCTCCCTGTCCTCCTGGCAATCTCCAGAACTCCTCCCACTCCTGTCTGGTCGGCATGCTCGTCCTCACACTGCGGTAGTTGTGGCGTCGTGGTCCCAACTGTGTACCCGCGAGTAACCGACTGAGACGTCCCACCTCTGCTATATCCCTGCGCCTCCATGCTTCCCACAGCTCCTCCACCCTCTCTGCTCCTATCCTCTGCTGCGCCTCTCTCCTCATCCTCGCACACTTCTTGGTCAGGGCTTTGAGGCGGGATGCTACATTGATCATCTGTTGTTCCGTGCCCTCTCCCTGGAGCTCCCGAAGGTCCCGTCGCCTGGCGAGGAGTGCCTGGCGGTCCTGCTGGAGTCGGTGATACGTGTCGTCCCGCGCAGTATCCTTACAGAAGTGTTTCTCGGCCAATCTGCAGACAATCTCAGAGAGGGCTCCAATGGTGTCGTTGCTATCTCCCTGCCTCCTGATCTCGTCCAGCTCCTCCTCTCTCCTGGCTACCTCCTCCTCCACCTCCCTAACAAAGTCGGTCCTACCCACATTTCGGCGCACCCCTTCTACCAGAGCCTGTCGGTTCCACCTGGGTCGTTGTCTGACTTTCGAGTAGTAGTGCCGATGATTCATGGCCACTGTGACGTGGGTGGGTATGTGATCTCGGAGTCCGCGACTGCGTATGACCTGGAGTCGTCGTCCCATACGGCTGAGTGGTCCCATCGTTGTAGTCCGTTCACGCCACTCCTGTGGGATCAGTATGTAGTCGATCAGAGAGGCATGGGTCTCCGTGAAGTAGGTAGGTCGCCATTTATCTTGTGTGCCCACTGCAAATAGGTGATGTCGTTCGGCCAGCTCGCGGACGCGTTGGCCCGCGCCTCCAGGTAGGCGCTCCGGGGCCCCTCCAGGGCCGACCGCCCAGCTGTGCCTTGGTTCACCCTTGGGGGTCTGTCCTAGGCCGTCATTGAGGTCACCTCCGATCACGATTGAAGTATTCGTGCCACAGCTCGTGACCTGTTGGTCGATCCAGTCAGTCAGGGCAGTCACAATACGCATGTACTGTTGGCGTTCCCGTGCGGTACGTGGTTGTGGAGGATAGTAGACACATATATATTTGGTCCGTTGTTTACCCAGGGATAGTGTAACTGCTACTCCTCTACCGTGTAGTTCCGATGGTGGTTCTGCCGTGTCTAGTAACTGCGCATGTTTCCATTTACCCCGCCAGAGGATCATACACCCCGTAGACTTATTGCTGTAGGCAGCCCCCTCTCTCCATCCTCCCTCGACAAACCTGCACCCCCCTTCCCCTTCGCTGGCTATGTAGCCCATCTCCATGGACTCACCTGGGCGCCGGCGTCTCCCCGTCCCCGCCAGCCCCACTACGTCGAAGTTCCTCGCCTCTGTGCATATCTCCTGTAGTCGGTCCGCTGCACAGTGCATGGGGTTGTAATACAGCACTGCGAGAGAGGTAGCCATCGCCCCGAGCCGCCCCCTGAAGTAAGGTTTTAGGGGCATGTATGTGTGAGCAGGGGAGGGGTAAGTGTCCTCCTACAGTCCTGCAGCCACCCTGGGGATCACCGCTTGACCTCGCGGTGGCTTGGAGGAGGAGGAGGAGGAGGAGGAGGAGGAGGAGGAGGAGGAGGAGGATGAGGAGGAGGAGGAGAAGGCGGAGGCGGAGGGGGAGGTGGAAGATAAGGGAGGAGGGGGGGGGAGGGATGGGTCAGTTCCGTCGGAAGGTCAATAATCGCCCTCCCTTGATAAGTATCCCATCTAGTGGCCGAGGAGCAGAAGGGCACCTACTACCCCCTGCGCATGTCCCAGAGCCACGAGCCGAAGCCGGGCGGCATGACGGTGCACCAGGAGGAGCGCCTGCGCGGCGTGGGGCTCCTCTTCGCGGAGCCAGACTCCAGGATCAAGCTGTCGGCCGGCCTGGGCCGCCACTGGCCGGACGCGCGCGGCGTGTTCGTGGGCGAGATGCAGGGCCTGTACACGTGGTGCAACGAGGATCGAATGGCAAACATCGCGTCAAACATAAACCCTCGGAGTTCCGTGCGGATCTCGTGGATCTGCGCTGGAGCCCGCTGTCAGCGATGGGGGCCCAGATCAGATCCCCCCCGGATCGGCGCGGACCGTCGAGAGCTCATGTTTCATATGTAGTTCTTGCTCGTTCTTTTTAGAGGAGGACCATTTGCGGTTCTTCGCTCGACAGCACACCGCCATCGACCTGAAGAAGCTCTGGGCGCGCCTCAAGAGGACGGTGGACAGCATGGAGCAGGGCGCACAGCAGCGCGGGTACAGCTACGCCCGCAGCGACCGCCTGGGCTACGTGACCACAGACCCTTCCAGGCCTCTCGGGACTCTGTTGCTTGCTGCCGCTCGTTCTGCACCGCCCAGACATCAGATGGCGAAAAGCAAAGGTATAGAGCAAACTTTTCCGCTGTCGGTGACGCCTGCCCCCCAGGTGGCTGCAGCGTTTATGCCCCTACGGCGCCACGTTGGGATGTGAACTTTCCCGCTGCCCTCCCTGGGGCAGGCGTCCCCGACGGCGGAAAAGGTTAATTTTCTATTCCGTCCTTCGCCCCCGAACAGAACACTTCTACTGCGTGTGCGTCGGCCCCGCAAGGACGACGCGCACGCTCAGACATCCTTATACGACGAGCTCCGTGGCGGGCGCTCTCTGGTTGTATCGCTCGGGATCGGATATACTGTAATACAGCCCCCTGTCCTGGTGTTGGTGCCAATTTCCAGGCCTCCGATCCCTGTCGTTGCTCGTCACCCCTTTCTTCAGATGTCCGACGCCTTGCCTTTTCGAGCGCACGGTCCCCAGAAGTCCCGACCCTTTCCCCAGGTCCGGCTTTTCATCCCGAGTCGTTCTTGGAAGGCCCCGGGGGCCCGGCGAGGGCCCCCGCAGGCCGACAACGGCCAACACACCGCCCGTCGTGTTCCGTGTTCACGGCGCGAGCGTGTCTGGGAGGAGGGAGCGGGGAGCCGGGCGGGGCTAGGCCTCCCAGATGGGGTCGGAGTAGATGGGGTCGGAGGATCGCGCCGCATCGCCGATGCATCGGCGACGCGGCTCGATGTGGAGCCCGACTTTCTCCACGCCGACGGCGCTCATACGTTGCCCACGTCGCCAATGCATCGTCGATGCATCGTCGGTGCTCCGACCCCATCTACTCGGACCCCGTGGCGCAAAATAGCGAGGTCTTCCGCGCCGACATTCGTGCGTAATCTGCCCGCGAAAGGTGGCGCGTAGGTGCCCCCACTTCCAATGTAGCGTGCCGCGCTGGCGGCCCGCGTAAGCCACCGCGAAGGGTCGCCGCGTCATCTCGCGTAAGACCTGTTTCTGATCGTCGCTCATTTGGGAGGCCTTTAGGGGCGAGGGAAGTCGTGCGGGCGGAAATCGGATCCGTGTGGGCGGAAATCGTATCCGTGCGGACGGAAATCGGGTCACCGAAACATAGTCCAGAACCAAAATTGGACCCGCGCAATCTTCATTGGATCCGACGGCGGTTATCTCATACGCGGTGGCTCAAGACCTCAAACCGTCGTTCCGGGCCCAAGGGGAAACCATTTTCGCCCTGGGGATGCAGACGGACACTCCTCGTCAGCATTCCCGCTGGCAGATGAATCCACTGACTGCATGGGCGGGGGAGGCCAGGGCGGGGCGGGTGCGGCCGGACGGGGGAGGCTGGGGTGCGCGCTGCGCATCTCGGTGTCGCTGCGCATCCCGTTGCTGGCCGAGGCCGCCGACCTCCCTGGGCTGTGCCGGACCTTCGGCCTCCAGTCCACCCAGGACGGGCTCGGGGGTCAGGGGAGGAAAAGGTGCCGATGACCGATGCCGCTACGGTCGGACCGAGGTATGAGACTCGACCAGACGCAAGAGTGACCTTTCGCCAGAGTGACCGTCCGTGCGGGCCCAAAGGGGCCCCCCGATCGCTGAGCGCGAAGCGGTAGCAGCGGCTTGCGCGCCCAGGTGTCACCACCCCGCGTCCCGCGTTCAGCCGCGCACCAAAGGTTACTCTTGCCTAGGGTCACTCTTGCTTGTGACCGAGTAGGGTACCCTACTGTTCTTCGTGTTTGTTGGATGTTCTTGTGCATCATGGGGGGAGGGCACCCTCGAGTGATCTTCTGGTTTGGGGTGTTTTGGCCAGCGGAGGGTCTCATGTTCTTGGTCCCAGGTCCACCGTGCCCCTGCTTCGTTTTCGCCTTTTTAGGCCTCCTGGGAGGCCCTCGTCGCTGCGGCTGAATTCGCCTCGAGATTTTGGTCAGAGCGCCGGTGTCGGCACCTTTTGTTCCCCCCAGGGGGCGGCCAGGGTGGGGGTGGTGACCAGGGGGGACGCTTTCGGACGTTTTCGGTTGGTCGGCGGACGTTCTCCGACGTTTTCGTTGGTTCTCGACGTTTTTCTGGTCTCTGCGTTTTCTGGTTTCGTCGGCGAGCGGCCGCCAGGCCCGAGTTATGGCCCGAAAGCCAGCAGGCGTCGAAGAGGGGGGTGACGACTAGGGGGGGGGGGGTAGATCATGGCGGGGGCCGCGAGATCTCCCTGGGCTTCATGGCCCTATTTTCTTCTTCTTCTTCTTCATCTTCTTTTTCTTCTTCTTCTTCTTCTTCTTCCAGTGCGTCCCCTGGTCTCAGGGCGGACGCAAGGGGGGACAGGGACAGGAGGGGGTTCGAAATCTGCTGCATGAGGCTGGTTTCCGCACTGCCGCCGGGCCTATTCCTCGATGCAGATGTGCCAGAACAGCCGGCTGCGTGAGTGTTTCTCTACCCCGCCTTTTGCTGTCCTGCCCCTTCGCCTCCCCCTCCTCCTCCTGCTCCTCCTGCTCCTCCTCTTCCTCCTCCTCCTCCTCCAACTCCTCCTCCAACTCCTCCTCCTCCGCCTCCTCCTCCTCCTCCTCGGAGGAGGAGGAGGCGGAGGAGGAGGAGGAGGAGGAGGAGGGGGAGGAACAGGGAGAGCGCCTAGCAAGGAAAGCCAACCACCGCGGACTAGGAACACATCAAAAGACATGAGAGTAAGGGGAATAGTAAGACATCTAATCTTACGAACGGTAGTGCTATTCAGAATAATCGTACTACTAATCTTAGTGCGACGCATCATACGAACAAGCGTTGCAATCTGGATACTGATAGCAACGGCTAACTTCGGTAGAGCGGTTGACAGGGCCACTGCTCGGGCTGGACAGTGATCACGTCGGTAGAGCGCTTGACAGCAGTAGCAAGATTCAGTTTCCTCCATCTTCGACATCGGTGCCGCAATCGCCCCGGATGACAATTTCATGTAAATCGTGGTTTGGTACGGCACGGAGTGGGGCCACTCATATCACTTCGCGGAGCTCGGCCGCGACATGGCCGAGCATGGTGGCTGTGAGGTTCTTCCTGTCGCGCTCGAAGCATCGCAATGGCTTCGCAATGATTTCCAGACGTGCAGGCGTGCCCGAGCGCACGCGTGTGTCGCCGATGTTTTGGCACCCCAGCGAGAAGCGTTACGACGAATGTAATGTTTTCCCCGTCTGGCGGCCCCGCTCGGCGGCAGGTCCCGAGTGTCCAATGAAGCTTGATGTTGGTTTCCAGTCTTCGAGGTTGAGCCTGAAACAGTAACAGCACTGACTAGCAGTAATAATACAATGCGTACGAATGCGAGTCATAATGATATTAATCGTACGGAGCACACGATTGCGACGCATACTTAGCGACTAAGAGAGCGGGTGCAAACACATTGAATAATATTACTACCAAGGCGAAGAAACTGTTACGACGACGGAGAAGGAAACCACTACGAATCTTATGATCTACGGAGTATAATATAACAACAACCAAGACGATTGCGAAGAGTAGCATAACGAAGAGGATAGTTGTATTAAAGGGATTCGTATCAACACGAATAGTACGACTGACCACACGACGATTATGAGTACTATTAAAGTATGCGTCATATTACAAGCGGAATGCGATTACGAAGGAAATTCGAAGACTAAGAATATGAGCGCGAACTACAGGAAAGCGAGTCAACACAATCTGATTAACCTAGCATGAGCAGGACACATCATTTTATTACTAACAGTGAGAAGCGGAGGAAGAGGAGGAGGAGGAGGAGGAGGAGGAGGAGGAGGAGGAGGGGGAGGGAGGCGGAAGGAGGGAGACGGGAGGACGGAGACGAGAGGGGGGTGGAGGGAGGAGGAAGAAGGGAGGAGGAAGGAAGGAGGAGGTAGGAGGGAGGAGAGAGGAGGGAGGAGGGAGGAGGAAGGAGGGAGCAGGAGGAGGAGGAAGAGGGAGCAAGGATAAGATAGGAGGGAGGAAGAGGAGGAGGCGGAGGATGAGGATGACCATTATAAACTTGGGGCCATAAGCGATGTTGGAACGCATCCTACATCCAAGTTCCCTACCAGTTCCCACTGAGGGACGTGCCCCACCCTGAAGCGTGCCCAAACACCATTCTCGGGATTCCAACGCCACGAATCAACGTGACTGTTGCGTCTTGACGATCCTGAGTCGTGCCAGAACACCATCCTTTTGACTTCAACACCGCGAGTCAATGCAATTGTTGCTCCCGGTCAAACATGAATCGTTCCAAAACGCCACATCTGGTACGTTGAGCATGGGAGCCCGTGAACCTCTTTCACATGTTTACAACGAATGTGCGCGGCGCTGAAATGAGAGCCCAATTTTGAAAAGGAGCCGCCCTCCATTCGTGAAGCTCTTAAGAATTTTAAAGACGAATGTGTGCGGCGCTCAGGCGAGAGCCACATTTTGAAAACGACCCGCCCTCAATCCGTGAAGCTCTTGCAAGCCTTTAAGACGAATGCGCGCGGCGTTGAGGCGAGAGCCACATTTTGAAAATGGTCCGCCCTCAACCCGTGATGCTCTTGCATTTTTGACGAATGCGCACGGCGCTGAGGCGAGAGCCACATTGTGGAGGCGGCCCGCCCTCAATCCGTGAGGCTCTTGCAAGTTTTAAAGACTGAGGCGAGAGCCACGTTTTGGAAGCAGCCCGCCCTCCATCTGTGAAGCTATCATTTTAAAACAGAGAATCAGCTCCAGGGTCATACATGGCGAGGAAACCTCGGGGAAGACGCCCGGTCGCCCCTTTCGATTGGCCTTGGGGCGCGACAGGGAGGAGTTATTGATGAGGAAAAGAATGGGGGAGGAAATGGGGGATGATGATGCTGATGAGGAGGAGGAAGAGGAGGAGGAGGAAGAGGAGGAGGAGGAGGAGGAGGAGGAGGAGAAGGAGGAGGAGGGCACCCTGCCCAGGAGCGCGCGGCTTGACTATCGGGGGCGTATTGCCGAACTGTATGCGGTGTATCGTCGATTCCAGGTCGATGTTCCGGTTCTCCCCCCGAGCCAGTCCCCCCTATCGTTCCCCCGAAGTGGTGCGGTCGGCGGGGGCGGATGCCCGCGAGTCCGGGCGCCCGCACAGGAGGTCACCAGTGCAAGCCACGGCGGCGTGTGGAGCGTCTCGACCAGCGACTGCCTGGGCACGAGCGAGGTGGAACTCGTGGCCAGGATCCAGGGGACGCCCACCACGTGCGCAGCTGCACCAAACACCTGGCCAGGCCCAACTTGGTCCCAGGACTGGTGCACATGATTTCCTGGCACTGTCAGGGTTGGGGCACGCACCATTCCCAGTTGCAGCACTGGCCTGGACAGGCTTAGTCGGTGTAAACGATTGACTCTTCGTGTGTCCGTCCCCGCCAGTCCATTTAGAAACGGTGCCAAGGTGAGTTCTATTGATCAGGGAATTGTAGGTGCAAGCAGTGGGATAAAGAGGAGGGGCAGCCGTCAATTCGAAGCTCGTGATCAGCTGGAGCAGACTCAGGAGTCGACCGCGCATGCTTTCTCTCAGATTTTTTAATCAGGGAGCCTCTGGCAGCTTACTTGGGCCATCTTGGTCCAACTTGTAAGGCCTTTGGGGCCTTTTTGGGGCCCTCTTGGGAGGGAGACCTTGGAGGCCTCTTGGGACCATGTTGGAGGACATCGGTCGAAGAACGCGAGGTCCCAGTTGCCCTCTTCCCTCTGGAGACCAAACAGTCGCCTCTTGGGGCCCTCTGGCGGCGTTTTTGGGCGCTCTGGGGTCCGTCTTGGGGCCGTCTTGGGCCTCTCTTGGGGCTCTTTTGGGCCATCTTGGAGGCATCTTGAGACGTTAGACTGCAATCGGGAGCGAAAAGGTAAGAATACAACTAGTGGTTTTGCTTAGAATTTGGACTCTCGAAGGCGTCCTTGGGAGGCTCCGTAACCACTTGGAACCGTCTTGGGGCCTCTTGGAATTATTTTGGAGGCTCATCTTGAGCCATCCTGGACTATCCTGCGCCAAGAATGCTCCCGATATGCCGGACACTTTGAACCCATCATTCGTTTTTCAATGATTTTAACTGCGAGCGAACGGGGGGTCCTTCATTTGCCCCGCTCCCCCTGGAGCCCGAAAACTCGCCTCTTAATGCGCTCTTGGGGCAGTCTCGAAGCCCTCTTTGGCCCCTCTTGAGGCTCTCTTGGGACATCTTGGAGCCATCTTGAGGCCCCGGAAGCTCATCGGTCGGAAGCGAAAATGCGATAATATATGTTTTCTCCCAACCATCTTGTGGTGTTGGGTCCTCGTTTTGAAGAGACAGCGCCCCGCGTCTCACTCCTCACTCCTCCGCCTCACCCTCCTCCCTCCTCATATCCCTGCCTCTGCTCTTCGCATGTCATCATCGTCGTCGTCATCAACATCATCAGCATCATCGTCATTCTCATTGTCATCATCATCGTCATCACCATCATCGTCGTCATCATTATCAGCATCATCATCATCAGCAGCAGCATCATCACCATCATCACCATCATCACCATCATCACCATCATCACCATCATCATCATCATCATCGTCATCATCATCATCATCATCATCACCATCGTCATCATCATCGTCGTCGTCGTCGCCGTCGTCGTCGTCATCATCATCACCATCATCACCATCACCATCACCATCATCTTCGTCATCGTCATCGTCATAGTCATCGTCACCCCCGTTTCGGCACAACCCTCAGACGTTTCGTGGCCCCATAGGGAGGTCCAGCAAAGGCCCCAGTGGCACCGTTTGCATGTGGGCGTCGCTCCCGTTTCGGCATAACCCCTCACACGTTTCGTGGCCCCACGGGGAGCTCCAGCTAAGGCCCCAGTTGCACAGTTCGCATGTGGGCGTCACCCCCGTGTCTGCACACCCCTCACACGTCTCGTGGCCCCATAGGGAGCTCCAGCTAAGGCCCAAGATGCACCGTTCGCATGTGGGCGTGTGGCACCGTTCGCATGTGGGCGTCACTCCTGTTTCGGCACACCCCTCACACGTTTCGTGGCCTCGTAGGCAGCTCCACCTACGGCCCCAGAGGCACCGTTCGCATGTGGGCGTCACCCCTGTTTCGGCACACCCCTCACACGTTTCTTAGCTCCATAGGGAGCTAATGCCCAAGTGGCACCGTTCGCATGTGGGCGTCGCTCCCGTTGCTGCACATTTCTCACACGTTTTATGGCCCCATGGGGAGCTCCAGCCAAAACCCAAGTGGCACCGTTCGCATGTAGGCGTCGCCCCCGTTTCGGCACACCCATCACGCAATTCCTGGCCCCACAGGGAGCTTCAGTTAAGGCCCCATTGGCGCAGCCCGCATGTGGGCGACACTCTCGTTTCGGCACACCCCACACACTTTTCGTGGCTCCACAGGGAGCTCCATCGAAGGCCCCAGCGGCACAGCCCGCATGCGGGCGTTGCCCCATAGTGAGTTTCACCTCAGATCGTACTCACAATTGCGGTACTCACAACTGCAGATGGTTGGGTTCTTCACCAGGCTGATCGATTTCTTTGCGATTTGCAGGGGTTTTGGTTTCTTGAGACATCCTTGGGAGGCTCTTTGGCTACTCGGGGCCGTCTTGGATCAGTCATGTAGCCTCTTGGAAGCATTTTGGAGGCCATCTATCGGAATCATAGGATATAGTGTGCGATCTTAGGCGTCATCTTGGGCTCTCTGGAGCCATGTTGGGCCACCTTGGGCGCTCTGACCGCTCCCGGGGCGCCCCGTCCAGACTTGGGTGGAGCGGGGTAGGGGGAGTGCTCAAGCCACCGCCCCCAATTGACGGCCGTCTCGCTCACTCGCACCCGCCCTCCCACCACTGAGGACAGCACAACCCACCCCCACCATCAGAAAGGACTCCACTCCCGACATGTTAATCCAGGACCCCCTGGATCACCAGGTCGGGAGTGGGGGTCCTGGCTGGGAGTGGCCTCAACCACTACCGTAGGTTCACGTCGTGACGACTGGCGGCGACCCTGCCGCCGGCGTTCAACGTTGAACCCCGCCAGCAAGCCAGAATCGGCCGATGTTGAACGATCCGGCGTCTCTGAATCGGCTCATTGTTCAAGGTTGAACGATCCCCGCGGTGTCAAGAACCAACGTCGGGGTCGACACGACTCGGACGGGGCTAGGGCGAGGAAAAAGTCTGTTCCAGAGCGTTCGGGACGCTCTCAGAGCGTGCCAGAACGCTCGGAGCAAGCCGCGGCACCCGATACATCCTCCAGAGCCGCCGGGATCTCAGAGACTCTTGGTTTTCATTCACGAGGGGGAACACACACAGACACAATTCATCGTCGACTCCCAGGAAAATATCGGAAAAAATGGGAAATGGGGGGGAAGACGAAAACTTAGAAAATGTCGGAAAATATAGGGAATTCTGCTATTGTGTCTACTTATTTGTGTGTCTCAGAGATTCTTGATTTATCCTCACCCGATTTTATCCTCGTCCCGGCTTCGTCTTAAGGACACGACCCTCCGTACACCCATCAGGAATCTCAAGAAAAGGCGTAAATTTTGCTGGACTCCACATTTCGCTCAAGAGAATCAAGAATCTGGTCGGGACCCCGGGTGTTCTCTCGGAGCTTCCTCTCTTCGTGAAATGTTCGTACACCTGCACCTGGACTGCTGTCTGAGAGAACGCCTGGCGCGAAGCCGATCTTCTTGGCGCGAGATTTTTTGAACTCCGAGCTGGGGTGTACAGTCAACCCGCATAGTAAGGATGGGCAACCTTCCCGACGGTACCCTTGCATCCTTGCCTCCTCGGCCCATCCTTGGCCGCTTTCGTTGGCCGCGCCCGGTCGGGAAGCTTCGAAATGGGCTCCCAAAAGGCCCCTGCATCCTTGTCGCGCATCCTCACTGTACTGGCTTACTGTACTGGCTCAGCAAACGCCTGGAGCGAAGTCGCTTTTCCCGGCGCGAGGTTTTCCGAGCTCCGAGCTGGGGTGTAAGCTGAAGTCGGGCCTGTCCCCCCACAGGGGAATTTTCGACGAAAAATGAAAAATACACAACAAAAATTGTCAGAAAATAGTGAAAAATAGTATGGGGACTATTTTTTCCGCATTTTTTGATTTTTTTGGGGCATTTTTTTTTTTTTTTTTTTTGTTTTGTTTTTTTTTTTTTCACAATTTTTTTATAAAACATTTTTTTTTGTTTTTTCGTCGAAAATCCCCCTGCAGGGGGACAGGCCCAACAGAAGTGTAGGCAGCACCCGAGCCCCAGCCACCTCGGGCGCGGTGCGGGCGCCGGCCAGGCGCGCAGCGCCCGCGCCGTGCGCCGCGCGGGCCGGGGCGTGATCGTCGTCGTCGTCGTCGTCGTCGTCGTCGTCGTCGGCGTTTCTGCCTCGCGTGCCCGACCTCGCGAGCGCGGCGTCCTCGTCGTCGTCGTCGTCGTCCGTCGTCGTCGTTGTCGTCGTCCGTCGTCGTCCGTCGTCGTCCGTCGTTGTCGTCGTCGTCGTCGTCGTCGTCGTCCTCGTCCTCGTCCTCGTCCTCGTCGTCGTCGTCGTCGTCGTCGTCGTCGTCGTCGTCAGTTACGAAAGTAAAAGGATCGCGGGGCGCCCGCGCATGCTCCAATATTTTTCCACAATTTGAGGGATGGTGGGCTTGCGCCCCTGGGGCAATCTGCTAACACCCCTCGACCCTGTCAACACCAGAAAAAACTCATCGCGGGGCGCCCGAACATCATCCAGCTTTTCCCGAAAAGTGCACGGCGTATGATTCCCAACCGTCCTGAGGTGTTGGGTCCTCGTTCTGCAGAGACAGCGCCCCGCGTTCCTTCCTTCTTCCTCCCCCCCCTCCTCCCATCATCATCGTCATCGCTATCGTCATCATCATCATCATCATCATCATCATCATCATCATCATCATCATCATCATCATCATCATCATCATCATCATCATCATCATCATCATCATCTTCATCAACATCATCATCACCATTGTCATCGTCATCATCGTCATTATCATCATCATCACGATCATCCAAATCAGCATCATCATTCTCAGCAACAACAACATCACCGCTGTCATCACCATCACCATAACCATCATCATCAACATACTCGTCATAGTCATCATCATCATCATCATCATCATCATCAGCAGCATCATCATCATCATCATCATCATCATCATCATCGTTATCATCATCGTCTTCACCACCAGCATCATCGTCATCGTCATCAGCATCAACTACATCACCGCCGTCAACACCATCATCACCATCGTCGTCATCATCATCGTCATCATCATCATCATCATCATCACCATCACCATCACCAGCATCATGTCACAACCGTCATCATCATCACCAGCATCATCATCATCATCATCATCATCACCATCACCATCGTCATCATCATTATCCTCCTCCTCCTCCTCCTCATCATCATCATCACGATCATCGCCATCAGCTTCGGCACACCCCTCACACGTTTCGTGGTCCCATAGGGGGCTCTGCCTAAGTTCCCAGTGGCGCCGCCCGCATGTGGGTGACAGCCCAGTTTCGGCACACCTCTCGCACGTTTCGTGGCCCATAGGGAGCTCCACCCAAGGCCCCAGTGGCACCGTTCGCAAGTGGGCGTCACCCTCGTTTCGGCACACCCCGCACACGTTTTGTGGCCCCTAAGGGAGCTCCAGCTAAGGCCCAAGTGGCACCGTTCGCGAGTGGGCGTTGCCCCTGTTTCGGCACACCCCTCACACGATTCGTGGCCCCACAGTGAGCTCAAGCTAAGGCCCAAGTGGCACCGTTCGCATGTGGGCGTCGCCCTCGTTTCGGCACACCCTTTACACGATTCGTGGCCCCACAGGGAGCTCAAGCTAAGGTCCCAGTGCCACCGTTCGCATGTGGGCGTCACCCTCGTTTCGGCACACCCCTCACACGATTCGTGGCCCCACGGGGAGCTCCACCCAAGGCCCTCACGCGTATCGTGGCCCCATGGGGAGCTCCCGCTAGTGTCCCAGTGGCATGCGACGGGTCGAGCGAGCTTCAGCCTCTCATTCAAGGTCGCGCTCGAGGCAGGACGAGGCACAGGCAGCGGTCTGGGGTCCGAGGCAGAGCGGATTTCTCCATCGGAGGAACAAGTATGCTCAATGCGTCCTCCCGGCCTCCCTCTTCCTTTCCTCCACCTCCTCCTCTCCCTCCTGTTCCTCTTCCTCCTCCTCCTCCTCCTCCTTCCGCTTCCTCGCTCCTCATCGCTCCTCCTCCTTCTCCTCCTCCTCTTTTTCCCAATCATCCTGTGGTGTTGGGTCCTCGTGTTGAACAGACCCTGCGTCCCTCCTTCCTTCCTCCTCCCACTCCCTCCGCTCACCATCAGCATCGTCACCCTCCTTTTTCGGCACACCCCTCACATGTTTCGTGGCCCCACAGGGAGTTCCACCTAGGCCCCAGTGGCGCAGCCCGCATGTGGGCGACACCCCCGTTTCGGCACACCCCTCACACGTTTCGTGGCCCCATAGAGAGCTCCACCTAAGGCCCCAGTGGCGCAGCCCGCATGTGGGCGACACTCTCGTTTCGGCACACACCTCACACGTTTCGTTGCCCCAGAGGAAGCTCCACCTAAGGCCCCAGTGGTGCGGCCCGCATGTGGGCGACAAACCCTTTTCGGCACACCCCTCACACGATTCGTGGCCCCACAGGGAGCTCCACCGAAGGCCCCAGTGGCGCAGCCCGCATGTGGGCGTCGCCCTCGTTTCGGCACACTCCTCTCACAGCTCGTGGCCCCACGGGGAGCTCCACCCAAGTGCCCCGGTGCCACCGCCCGCATGCTTCCCCCACACCGATTTCGGCACACCCCTTACACGTTTCGTGGCCCCACAGGGAGCTCCACCGAAATTTCCAGTGCCACCGCCCGCATGCCCCCGCCCCCCGCTCATTGCGGCACACCCCTCTTACGCTTCGTGGCTCCATAGGGAACTCCACCGAAGACGGTATGTACCATTGTGGTTCTCACAACTGCATATGGTTGGGTCCTTCGCCAGGCTAATTTTTTGGCAGGGTGTGTGGGGGCTGGTAGAGTGAGGGAGGGAGGGGATGTGTATTCATCAGGAGTAGTGATAAATCCTTCCCCGATCGGGAAGAGGGGGTTGGAAGACACAACGCCCTAAACCATCTCAGCCCTCAAGGGCTGGTGGGACTTGGCCCTGCCCAAGGATCAGCAGGGGCTGCGCAGCCCTAGTAGCCCTCGAGCAGCGCCTGGAGAGCAACGAGCCGATTTACGACGCCATGCCGGGCCTGGGCAGCCAGCCCTATCCTGGCTTCTCCTCCGTGTCGTGCCCCAGCAGCATGCCAGACCTCAAGGAGCACCACAGCGCGATGGCCTGCGTGCTGAAGTCCTCGCCAGCAATTTATGAGCAGCTCCGGGACCGGACTACCAGCGCAGGCGTCGGGCTCGCCGCCTGCATCAAGCCTGGGGTCGACGACCCCGGCCACCCCAAGGCGGTCAGCGCCGGCATCGTCGCCGGAGACGAGGCCTGCTACAAAGAGTTCTCCGACTTGTTCTATCCAGTGATACGGGGCCCCAACCTCCCTCATCCCCTCCCTCTCCCGGGAAAGAGGAGAGGAAGATGAGGGTAGAGGAGTGAGGGGGAATGGTTGAGGTATATCATTGGGACCCGCAGGTGATCAACCGGCTGCACGGCGCCGTCGTCCCGGCCTCGGGGCACCCGTTCGACGCCGACATGAGCAAGCTGAGCCTCCGCAGCCTCGACCCGCAGGGCGGAAGCGTCGTGTCCGTGCGAGTGGAGCTGCGCCGCAACGTTCGCGGCCTCCGCCTGGCCCCGTGCATCTCGCACCCCGAGCGCCGCGAGGTCGAGCGCTTGCTGGTGGCTGGCATGGCCGCCCTTGGCGAGGAAGGGCGGCATGGGGGCAATCAGGCGTGCGTCCGTCGAACACCGACATAAGCTTTCGCAGGTCCGCGCGGATTTCTTGGATCTGCGCTGGAGCCCTCTGGCGGCGCCTCTGGCGCCGCCCCCTGGTCCGTTCCGCGCGCCAGGGTAGTGGCCCCAGCGCAGATCCAAGAAATCCGCGCGGACCTCTCAAAGTTTATGCTTACGCCAGGTTTTTGTCCTCTAATCCTCAGCCACGCGCAGAGGGGGGTAGGTGGAGGGGGGAGGGCTTCTTAGAAGCTGCTTCTAAGAAGGCGCGGGCCTTATCTATAGATCTAAGACTGGTGCCTTCTAAGCAGCAGCCTCCTTCTAAGAAGCCCTCTCCCTCCCTCCACCCCCTTGTGCTCGCCGCCAAAGTCCGACGCCCGCGATCAGGGCATTCATGAGCACGATGCGCTACCCTGCGGCTGGACACACTTGTCGACGCGGCCGCCCGCGTGGCTGCCTGCCCCTCCATCGCTCTCGGCCCTCACGCGGCTGGGCACGACGGCCCCCTGGTCGTGAGTCAAGCGCGCGGACCCCGCCCGCGCCCGCGTGTGAATCCAGCCGCGTGCTTGTGTGTGTGTGTATGTGTGCGTATTTCCAGCCTCCTGGAGACTGTTTTTTAGGGTCCAGCGATCACCCAGGTTATCGGGCTTGCCCCCCCTCCCCCCCAGGGATAACCTAACTTTGCCGGTTGTGCAGGTCCGGGGGGGGGGCGCGGGCATATGCAGGGTTGCCCACAGCGCGAAGGTTAGATTATCGGGCGGCTCCCTCCTCCTCCCCCCCCCCGATAACCCGGCTTATCGCCGATTCCCCAAAAACGGTCCCCTGGTAGATGGACAAGATGCCAGAGATGATCCGCGCAGGCGGGTGGGTCCGAGGAGGGCGAGTTGAGACAACGGCAGTGGGCCTTCGCGGGCCCCCCCCGTCGCCACGGCTGGACGCAGCTCGGAGAACTTGTGCGTTGGGATCCTGAGGCGTCCGGGGACCGATTTCGAGCTGCCGCTGTCTCACCTCGGCTTGCTCCGAATGTGGGATCTGGCAATGACGAGTCACGAGCGGGAGGAGCAAGAGGCCATGATCATGCAGCCGCTCCAAGATCTCCAGTATTTCTCTAGAACCTCGGATACTTTCTGTTGCTCCGCGAGGGATCCAGAAACGAGGGCCGCTAGATACTCCAGAATTCCTGCAACATATCCAGATTCAACCGCATCAGAGAGACACAGAGAGAGAGAGAGAGACATAGGGATACATATATATATATAGACATATGTCTATATATGTCTATACGCATATATATAGATATATCGAGAGACAGACATATATTTATAGAGAGAGAGAGAGATAGTGAGAGAGAGAGAGCACCTCCTCCTTCTCCTCCCTCCCTCTCCTTCTCTCAATCTCTCGTCGTGCTTTTCTTGGAGGACGATCAGGGGAATGACGAGGAGGAGGAGGAGGAGGTGGAGGAGGAGGAGGAGGAGCAGGATGAAGAGGAGGAGGACAATGTATGAGCAGGAGCAGCAGCAGTAGGAGGATAAGCAGCAGCAGGAGGAGTTGAGTTGCGGGCACCGAAGCAAGGAACCATCCTCCACCCCTGAAGCTCTTGCAAACTTTTGAGACGAAGGCGCGCGGCGCTCGGCCGAGAGCAACTTTCTGAAAGTCACCCGTTCTCCATCCTTGAAGTTGTTGCGAACGTTGAAAGATTTATGTGCGCTGCGCGAAGGCGGAACCACATTTTGAAACGGACCCGCCGTCCATCCCTGAAACGGATGCAGGCTTTTAAGACGGATTTACGTGGCGCTAATGCGAGAGCCACATTTTGAAACCACCCGTTCTCCATCCTTCAAGTTTTTTTTTGTCTCCATAAGTTGAAGTTTCAGGATCATCAATGGTGAGGAAGTCTCAGGGAAAACGCCTGGCCCACCCTACTGACACGTGTGGGCGTGCACCAGGGAGGAGGTATAAGGAAAAGAGATGGAGGGGGAGGAGGAAGACAAAGAGGAAGAGGATAATGGGGAGGAGAAGGGGGAGGATGAGTAGGATGAGGACGATCAGAGTACACCCTACATCTATCAACCGATGCTGCAATATACCCTCCCGTCCCAAATCTCCTCCTCATAAGTCCACAAAGGTCGTCCTTTCCACAGCGGGCGCCACCCCCTGAATGACGAGCGGCCAGTGGTCCGCGAGTCAGACGAGGGCGCCTGCTGTAAAGGATCTTCCCTCAACTTGAAGGACGCCTAGTGTAGCCCTATTTTGAGAAGCGCATGTCCTCCATCCGTCTTAGCGTTGCAGGATGTCAAAGTCGTGGACGTATACTCCGCGGAAGTCCCACGCGAAAGCTCTTCAAGGAGGCCCAGGGATAGCCGGACTTTGAGAAGAACATTCCCTCCATCCGTCTACGCGTTGCAGGATGTCAATGTCGTGGACACATGCGTCGCGGAAGTCTCACGCGAGAGCCCCGCTTCGAAGGATGAGCCACTCTCCACAGGTATCAGCTGTTGCACAAGATGTAACACCTGGTCGTAGAGGTCGAGTAAGGGTCACGTGAGTGTAGATGGTGGACTTTGTATTCGAATGCGCGCCAGGCTAAGGGGAGACCCCAATACGGTAGGGGCGTTTGTTCAGGAATTTGCCCAGGAGACTGCACACCCTGGAGTATTCCTTATTTGATGAGGGTACCGGTGATACCCATGGCCGATCCACGATCGGCTTCCAGACCCTGGATTCCTTATCGAAGGGTTCCGCGTCCAATGCCCCCACCGGTCCGTAGCCATTTTGGCTCAAGGCAATGAACCGTCCCGACGACCGCGAGTCTTTCGGGGCGAATTCTGAGCGCGAGGGAGGTTCCGCTTTGAGGCCACCTTCCTTTCCAACTTGCGAGTGCTGCCACCGCAGCACCCTCCAGGACCTGCGGGTCACGCCTTCTTCCGAGTCGGTGGGTCCGCCCCCGTCGACTCCTGCCTGCCGCACGCCCGCGGCTGAGCAGCACGCCCGCCCGCTCCAGCGATGGGGCCCAAGGCCGAGCCTGGCTTCGTCGTGTGCACGGGCTGCCGCTACCGCTGGAACTTCCGCAAGAACGCGGAGTGCTGGCAGTGTGGGATTGGGCTGGAGCTGGCGCCCTCGAAGCCTTCGCCCCGCGTCGGGGTCTGGGCGGATGGCGGCGGCGGCGGCTCCCCGCCCGCGCATCGTGGAGGCGGCGGCGGAGGCTCACCGAGGGATGGCGCCAAGGGCGGCAAGGGCGGCAAAGGCCGAGGTGCAGCCTCCCGTGGCGGCGGAGGCGGTGCAGCCTCCCGTGGCGGCGGCGTCGGAGGCGCGGGCGGCCGTGGTGGAGGCGCCTTCCCGAAGGCCCCTTGGTCGGCCCTGCCCGAGAGCGAGCTCGACGCGCTCCTCGCCTGCGGGGGCCCCGCCATCGCGGCCAGGCTGCAGGAGGCGGTCCGCGACGCGCGGTGCTTCGTCGCGCCCGCGGCCGCCCCAGCGCCAAAGCCACTCGAGCAGCGGCTGCAGTCGGCCACGGCGAAGCGGATCAACCTCCGGCGCCAGCTCGACGAGGCGGCGGATGCGCTCGTGGCGGCGGATGACCACCTCGCCCGGCGCCGCGGCTGGCGCGACGAGGCTGCGGTCAACCTCACGGAGGCCAAGGAGGAGGAGAACGCCCTCTTGCGCCAGCGGGCCCAGGCGGCTGGCGTTGTGGGGGCACAGCCCGA
This sequence comes from Prorocentrum cordatum, assembly GCA_963575745.1. Classification (NCBI taxonomy): domain Eukaryota; class Dinophyceae; order Prorocentrales; family Prorocentraceae; genus Prorocentrum; species Prorocentrum cordatum. The sequence goes on from CAUYUJ010004492.1 coordinate 429,791, forward strand.
CGGAGCGAAGCAGCTCACCTTCAACTTCGACGCGGAGTCGTTCGACAACTTCGCGGAGCTGGAGGAGGGGGCGCAGGCCACCCTCAGGCGCCTCTGCGAGGAAGGGCTCCAGATCATGCAGGGCGCGCAGGCTACGTTCGAGCGCAACTGCCAGGAGCACCAGCAGCGCATCAAGCGCCAGATCGAGGAGGAGGTGGCCAAGAAGCGCAAGCGCTCCGAGGAGGGGCCTGCAGCAGCCGAGGCCGCTGGCACCCCCGAGCAGGGTGCTGCCGCCCCGCCTCAACCTTCAGGACAGGCGGCCGCCCCTGCTGCCGCCGCCGCCCCAGCCGCAGGCGCTGCGCCAGGAGCTGGACCCCCCCCAGCGGCCGCTGTGGAGAGCCGAGCGGCAGACGAGGCGGCCCGCCAGCGCGCAGCCGACCAGAAGGCCGCTGCGGCGGCCCCTCCACCTGCTGCTGGCGCTGCTGCTGGCAGTGGCCAGACCTGCGGGTAGCACCCTGCTGCCAGGAGGCGGCCCCGACGGTGCGGCGCCGCCCGCCCCAGTCGGGGCTGAGGGGGCAGAGGCGGCGGGGCCCAGCCGCCCCGAGGCGGCGGCGCCATCGAGAGGCGGCCTGCACGCCTACCTGGCGGCCAATGAGCAGGCCGACGCCTGGGAAGGGCTTCCCTTCAGAGTGCCGCTGCTGCGCCAGGACCGGCGCTTTGATGACGCGCGCCACGACACCAAGTTCGAGGCACTCAGCAGCAGTCCAGAGCCAAGCGCTGCGGCGGACTTGGCTGGGCCCGACCGAAGGACTGGCAGTCCTCAGCCCAGCCAGGGGCCCATAAGGAATAGTGGGTACCCATTTCAAGTTGACCAGGCTACGGGCGAGGGCGTGAGACCCCCCGAGGTTCGGAGACCCAAGGCGGCGAGCAGCCGCCCGCCTGGCGGCCGCTCGGCCGCCGCGGCAGTCGTGAAGCCTGCGGCACAGCCTCAGCCTGGTCGACCGCAGGTCAAGCCCCTCCAGCTGGCCAAGCTGATCAGGCCAGTGGGAGCGAAGCGAGCCAGCTTCGTCACACTGAACGGCTCGACCTGGACAGAGACGCAGGTGGAGCTGGAGCGGATCCAGGACGAAGGAGGAGGCGACGACGTCATCCTGGTGCAGGAGACACGCTTCACCTCCAGCCAGAAGGCGACTGACGCCTGCAGCTGGGCCAGGCGCAACTGTTTCAGCGCTGCCTTCGGCAGCGTCCACAGCACGGGGCAGGCGGCCCAGGCGGTCTCGGCGGGCGTCGGGGTGCTGACGTCAAAGTCTAGGGGCGCGGCGGCTATCGACCACGACTGGCACCAGCACAGTGCCCGCATCCTGGCCCGACGGGTGGCCTTCGGCGATCTCGTGGTTACGGTGGTCAGCGCCTACCTCGAGCACACGACCAGGATGGCTGGCTACAACCTGGAGCTGCTGTCGGACCTCCAGGAGTTCCTGTTCAGCCTCCACGAGCCGTTCATAGTGGGGGCCGACTGGAATATGGACCCCAGCGTGCTCGCCGCCTCTTGGTGGCCACGGGCTGTGGGCGGGGTGGTAGTCGCGCCCACGACCTTCACCTGCGGCGACCAGATCTACGACTTCTTCGTGATCTCCACGGCGCTCGCCGGCCTCAGCCCGAAGGTGGAGGTCATCAAGCCCACTACACTGAACCCGCACGCACCAGTGCGGCTCACGTTCAGCGAGCTGGGCAGCAACGCCATGGTCTGGGTCCTCAAGACCCCCAGGGTATTCGAGGTGGGCTCGGAGGTCTCGGCCGAGCAGCGTGAGATATCCCTGCAGGCGGCGACCCAGATCAGCTGGACAGCCCCCATCACCGACAGAGACGGCGCGCCCGATGCGGCGATCAAGGAGTTCTTCGAGGCCGCGGAGCTCCACCTGATCGACCAGTTCGGCATCTACGAGGGAAAGAGGTACCAGGGCAGGGCCAAAGGTCCCCGCACCGTCAAGAAGAAGCTGGCGGACCTGCAGCGCACGGAGGCTGTCAGAAAGCTCAGCCCCATCACCAAGTGCTGGCTCTGCCTCGGGAGGATCGCCAGGCAGCTCAGGGCGGCTGCTGCGGTCTGCTCACCCCCTGTGGGGCACGTCGGCTACATCAAGCACCTGGTGCAGGTGGCAAAGAGCTTGGGGCCCAAGTTCGAGCAGGCGGGTTGCACCATGTTCGAAGGCTCGAAGCTTGACTCGCTGATAGACGTGATCCAGGAGCCCACCGAGCAAGGGCAGGCCTTCCTGCAGATGATCGAGAGCACGACGGAGAGGCACCGCAAAGAAGACGCCAAGGCGGCCAGGCTGCGCTGGAAGGACTTCGTGGACGAGGCCTTGGCGAAGGGGGCAAAGGGCGCTCACGCAGTCATAAAGGACCGTGACCAGGTGCTGGACTCGGTGACCGCGCACTGCCCCGACAGCCTGCCGCTCCCAGTTGTTGGCCAGCAAGCCCTGGACCAGATCCTCATTGAGTGGAAGGCCCTTTGGAAAGGTGCCGACGGGGAGTGCAGGTCCAGACCAGCCGACTGGATCTGCTCCATGGAGTTGCCCCCTATCACGGCGGGCGACATCCTCGAGGCGGCGAAATCTTTCCCGAAGCAGACCGCTCTGGGCTGGGATGCGTTCCACCCGCGGCTGGTCCTCTCCCTGGGCAGGCCCTTCGCCGAGAGGATGGCAGAGGTGCTCACGGCTTGGGAGCAGCAGCCGCAGCCCACAGCCTTCTTCACCACGGTGATCGTCTTCCTGGGGAAGCCCGACGGAGGCCGCCGCCCGATCGGCATCATGAGCATGTGGACGCGTATCTGGAGCAGGGTGCGCCGCCGCTACTGCGCCAAGTGGGAGGCGGACCACCCGCTCCCCGAGGTCTGGGGCAAGGACGCGAACACCTGCTGTGACAGGGCGGCCTACCTCCACAACCTGGGGCTCGCGCTCGCCCGCCAGCTCGGCTTCGAGGCAGCCTCCGTCTACTTCGACATCAGCAAGTTCTACGAGCGGATCGACCATGACCTTCTGCGCCAGGCCGCGGAGGGCAACGGCTTCAGCGTCGGTCTGCTCAGGGCCCTCTGCGTACTCTACGCTGGGCCGCGCCGCGCCTCGGCGGACGCCGCCATCAGCGAGCCCATTGAGGTCAGCGGCGCCATCATCGCGGGCTGCTCCTGCGCGACGACGCTGGCCAGGCTCATGCTGCACGGCCTCCTGCTCCAGGCCAGGGCGCTGCTGCCAGTCGGCAGGGTCGTCAACGTCATCGACGACATAGCAGGCCACGGCATCGGGTCGGCAGCGACGCTCAGCCGAACGATCGCGAGCTTCGTCAGCGGCGTGGTCGAGATGCTGGCGGACAGGCGGCTGCCCATCAACTGGAAGAAGACGAAGGTCCTGGCCTCCACGGCGGGCCTCCAGCGCCGCCTGCAGCGGGAACCCGACTGGCGGCTCGCGGCCGAGGCCTTTGTCTCGGGTCACCGTGACCTCGGCGTCGGCGCCACGGCTGGCAGCCACAGGCGAGTCGCGACTCAGGTCGGTAGAGAGCTCGCGGCGCTGCGGCAGGCCAGCAGGCTCCACAAGATCTTCGGGCCTGGCCTTCGGCAGGCAAGGGTCTTGCGCGCGGGCCCCTCAGCCAAAGCCCTATGGGGCTCGGCCTGCAACGGCATCCCGCCTGGCCGCATGAGAGCCCTGAGGCTGTCAGCGGCCAAGGCGACGGGCAAACTGGCCCCTGGGGCTGCGCTGGGCTTCCTGCTGCAGTGCTCGCCGCGAGGCTGGCGCCAGGACCCGCTAGTGGTGGCCACGGGCTTGGCAGTCCTAGCGTACACCAATGTCCGCTGGGCAGGCCAGGCCTCCGCGGCGGCGATCCAGGCCTGCATAGCGGAGAGCGCCAGGATCGTGAGGCTCCAGCGCCCTTGGGCTGCCGTCAGGGACCCGATCTCGGCCTTGGTGCTCACGCTGCAGGTCATCGGCTGGGGCCTCAGCGACGACGGCGACTCCCTGCAGGACGAGTTCGGCTGCTGCTACTCCGTCCTTCGGTACTCCCCCGCCTTCCTTGCGGAGAAGGCCAAGGAGGCGGCCAGGAAGGCGGCAGCCTTCCAGGAGTACGACGCCAGGCCTGATACCCTGTGGCCGTGGCAGCTGCCGCCAAACTGGCGGGCCATCAACCAGCTCCTCGGCGCCGCGCCCACGGAGACGTGGTCCAGCCACCACTGCGGCTGCCTGCGCAGGCTGGCGTCTCTGTCTCTATGGCCGCAGGCCAGGCTGGCCAAGCGTGGCACCGACATCGACGACCGCTGCCTGCTCTGCGGCGAGGAGAGCGGGACTCTGGCCCACCGCCACCACAGATGCCCTGCCTGGGAGGGCTGGCGGCGAGATCGCAGGCCCGCCGACTTGAAGCGAGCTGTCGAGCTGGTGAGCACAATGGGCCACCGCTACGAGGAGCTCTTCTGCCAGGGCCTCTTCGTTGACGCCCAGTACCTGGTGCAGAGGCCGCGCTGGGACCCTCGCTGGGGGCGCCGCTCGCGTGGCTGGGACGAGGGCGCGCTCGTGGTGCCCGCGGGCTCCCTCGTCTTCACGGACGGCTCCTGCGTCAACAACGACTTCCCGATGGTCAGGAGCGCCGGCTGGGCAGTGGTGGTTCTCGCGCCCGACGGCGAGTGGTTGGCGCAGGCGTGGGGGGCAGTGCCGCCTGCCCTTTTGCCCAGCCAGACGGCGAGGGCAGGCGAGGACTACGCGGCGGTGGTCGCCCTCACGGACATCGTCGGCCACTACCACCTCATGATCGACTGCCTCGGCACGGCCGGGGCTTGCAAGGACGTGAAGAGGGCGGCGGCCCCGACGGCCCAGTTTGCCCACTTCTGGGCGAGAGTCGGCGACGCCGCCGAGGGGGTGCACGTGAAGCACATCCCCGCCCACCGTTCTCGGGCGGCAGTCGAGCAGGGCGTACTCTCGGAGGTGGAGCTCTACGGCAACCGCCTCGCGGACCAGCTCGCGAAGGCGGGCGCGGCGCTGCGCGCCACCGCCGACGAGGAGGCCCTCCTGCTCCAGGGCTGCCTGGCCCGCGCCCGTGACGCGGCGCGGTACGCCGCCGAGTTCGAGGTCCAGGCTACGGAGTCGGGCTTGCGGGACTCCTGGCCCATCAGCTCGCTGGAGCTCGTCGACCTCACCCCCTACATGGCGGCGGAGCTCGACGGCGAGACCGACCTCCTGCACGCCGCCGCGGCGGAGCCCGCCCCTGGGACAGGTGGATTCAGCCCGCCGACGTCGCAGTCCCAGGGGCGCGGAGAGCTCGAGGTGATGCGCGACGCGGAGGTGCGCGGGGCTGCCGCTTCAGCGACTGGCTTCTTGAAGGAGCCCGACGCCGAGCCTGGCGATGACGTCGGCGTTGCGCAGCCCTCGGCGGCTGACGGCGGCCCCCGCCTCGCCACGGCGGCGGCCCTGGCAGCGGTGGCGGCAGCTGGCGCCTCCAGCTCGCGGCCTTCGCCCGCGAGGCGCCGCCCCGCCTCGGCCGAGTCGCCCGCGGAGGTGCTGCGCCGTGTAGCCCAGCGCAGGGCGCAGGAGCATCCGAGGCGCCGCGAGGCCTCGGCGCCCGCGCCCAGCCCGCGCCTGGCGGCGGCGGAGGCGACGAGCAGCGGCCCAGCCCCTGCGGAGGCGGCAGATGCGACCCGTCCAGCGGGATGGAGGGTCAACGGCCACCTCCTCATGGAGTCGCGCGTCGAGGGCGACGTTTCCGAGCCCTTCCTGGTCTGCGCGGCCTGCTGGATGTACTGCCGCCTCCCCAGGTACGCGCACCGCGGCCTGGGCAAGCCGTGTGGGGCCAGCGCGGCGGCGGGGCAGCCCAAAAGCAAGAAGGGATCCAGAGCCCAGGCGCGGTCGGACTTCGCACGTGGGATCCTGCCAGCGTCGAAGGAGCCGATCGCGCCGCTGGCCTCGCCAACGGCAAGCACGCGCCTGCGCTGGGCGGCGGCGCTCCAGGCCAGGCAGGGCCACGGCTCGGAGGTGCAGGCGACCGAGGCGGCGCCCGTGCCAGCGCTGCGGCAGCCTGCTGCAGCCCCGCCCACGCCGCCTGCGGCTGGCGCTGGTAGCCTGTTGGCTGCGCCGCCGAGCGCCACGGCGCCGCGGCGCCTGGCAGCGGCGGCCCCGCGGGCGGAGGCAGCCGAGCCGCGGCGGATCCGCCCAGGGCTCGAGGGCGTCCTCCGAGCCCACGGCTTCGCGGACGCTGCGGCGGCCCGCGAGCGCGGGCGAGCCGCGAGGGCGGCGGCCGTCCCGCCTGCTTGAATTTGTTTGCATGAAACCGTGGACCTTTGTCCGCGCCCACAGAGATAAAAACAAATGCCCCCACCGTCTTGGAAAACTCGCCATCCACTCGCGCAGCTCAGGACAAGTTGGAAGCCCATTATGCACGGCGCCAAGGCGAGAGCCCCTTTTTGAAAACGACCCGCCCTCGATCCTTTTTTTTTTCCCTACCTAGGTTCTGCCTAGAAGGGTTCTTACCGTGTTGGCTTAAATGGCCGGGCAGTGTTCCACGCCCCGGGCGGTTCTCCCAGGATCCGCCCCGCGGTTCCCCCAGTGACGTTCCCTTAGCTTAGCGTTGCTTATCTCATCTTAGCTTAGCCTAGCTTAGCTTAGCTTAGCTTAGCCTAGCTTAGCTTAGCCCAGCCTAGCTTAGCTTAGCTTAGCTTAGCTTAGCTTAGCTTAGCTTGGATTGGCTTAGCCTAGCCTAGCTTAGCTTAGCTTAGCTTAACTCAGCTTAGCCTAGCTTAGCGCAGCGCAGCATTAGCATAGCATAGCATAGCATATCATAACGCAGCATAGCATAGCGCAGCATAGCATAGCGCAACATAGCACAGTATACCATATCATAGCATAGCATAGCGGAGCATAGCATAGCATATCATAACATAGCATATTTTAATTTAGCATAGCGCAGCGCAGCATGCCATAATATGTCATGCCATATCGCATCATAGCATAGCATAGCATAGCATAGCATAGCATAGCGTAGTATACAATACCATAGCATATCACAGCGCAGCATATCATACCTTAGCATATCATAGCATAGCATTGCATAACATAGCGCAGCATAGCATAACATAGCATGGCATTGCACAGCACAGCGCAGCGTAGCATAGCATAGCATAGCATAGCATAGCCGCTACTGCTACAACTGCGACGATGAGGAGAAGGAGGAGGACGGCGTTTACTGTTACTACTAATATTGCTCTCCTCGGGGCTCCAACTCCTAGGTAGGGTCGCTCTGGGATAATGGTTGTGCAAAACGACGGGGTGCGGCGTCAGCAAAGCGAGAGCCCCAATGTGAAAGCCGCTTGTGATTCACGCATCAATGCAATCTGAATTCGTCTGCTCCTTGAGGCCTGCTGCGGCGACGAGGACGATGAAGATGAGGATGTGGATGCTGTTGCTGCTGGTGGCGACGGCGAGCCTGGGAGCTCTTGGGGAGGAACTGCAGCGGTTGGGAGAGTCTGGGAGCGACTGGGGCAGCCCAGGGAGCGCATGGGGTCAAACTCGGAGTCGGCTAGGGGCGCCCGAAACGCATCGACCGATTATGTTTTTGCAATCGTTTTTTGTCGGCCTCCTGTGCCCAGGGGCTCTTCGGGGCCAGGGGGTGCATCGGCGTTGAGGATCAGCATATGCGAGCAGATTTTTTTATATAGGATGGTGAGGGTTGGGTCGGAAGGATGTGCACCGACTTACCCTTCTCGCATCGCATTGAAGGTTGGGTCCGGTGAGTGTGCGCCGAGCCGTGTTTTAAGATGATGAAAGTTGGGCCGTATTTGTGTACACCGAATGATCTATCCGTAAGGGCTTCGCCCCCTGCCGCCGGCCCCCTCTCTCGGATAATGGGCTATGCAAGAGCGAAATCATGAGGCTTCGGCGCCGCCGTGAAGCAGCACCGGCAAGAGAAATTGAGATTCTGATGATATTGTTGAACACAGTGTTGCACTTTGAACCTGCCCCCGTATGCTGTGCACGGAGGTTTCCCACATAATTTCGGACATGTGGCGAATCCAATGGGTTTTTGGACCCTGGCCCCGCCGATCTGCGTGAGGGGTGCCGCCGAATTTCAGCAATGTTGCAATTCCAATGGGTTTTTCGACCCTGACCCCGCCGATCTGCGTGAGGGGCGCTTCCGGATTTCAGACATGTGGCAAATCCAATAAGTGTTTCGATCCTGACCCCGCCGATCTGCGTGAGGAGTGCCGCCGGATTTTTATAAATGTTGCAAATTCCATAAGTTTTCGACCCTGACTCCGCCGATCACGGGGGTGCTGCCGAATTTGAGAAATGTGGCAAATCCAGCGGGTTTTTCGATTCTGACTCCGCCGATCTGCGTGGGGGGCGCCGCCGGATTTTAGAAATGTGGCGAATCTCATGTGTTTTTGGACCCTGACCCCGCCGATCTGCATGAGGAGTGCTGCCGAATTTAAGAAATGTGGCAAATCCAATTGGTTTTTCGGCCCTGACCCCGCCGATCTGCGTGAGGGGTGCAGCCGAATTTCCGAAGTGTGGAACATCCCATGTGTTTTTGGACCCTGACCCCGCCGATCTGCGTGAGGGGTGTTAATTTCGACCCCCCCAGAAATTTTGAGACCCTTCCTGGGAGGTGCTAACCAGGGCGGTTTTCGGCTCCCCCCCTCGCGCGGTCTATAACAAGGAACAGTAAGCAGCATAAAGCGATACTGCAACAGTGGAAACTAGAAACTGGAACTGGCGCAGGGAACAGCAAAACCTGGTCCTACAGCCTGGTGGCCCCACAACGGGGCCGGCGGATCTGGCATTGGATGGTAAGGGTTGGGTCAGATCGGTGTGGCCGAATAGTCAGCTTTGCATAGAAAGGTAAGGGTTAGGTCGTATGGATGCACGCTGATTGGCCGTTTTCTAGCATCGGACGGTGAGGGTTTGGTCGCAGGGGAATTGGGCAGATTTGTATGTTTTGCGTCGGGTGGTGAGGGTCGGGTCGAATGGATGTGCACCGAATGTTGTTCAGCATCGGATGGTGACGGTTGTGTCGCGTGGATGTGCACAGTGCTAAGGTGTGAGCTACATGTTGAAAACGAGCCAGCCTTAATCTTTGAAGCTGTTGCAGGCTTGTAAAACGAATATGCGTGGCGCTGAGGCGAGAGCCAGATTTTGTAAACGACCCGGCCTCCATCCTTGAAGCGGTTGCAGACTTTTAATGAGACGAATGTGCGCGGCACCAAGGCGAAAACCACATTTTGAAAACAATTCGGCGGGCTCCATTTTTGAAGCTGTTGCACATTTCAAGCATCATGCTCTTAATTGGCGATGAAATATCATGTGAAACGCCCAGCCCAACCTACGGACACGTCCAGTGGAACGACAGGGAGGAGTTATCTGCAAGGATAAGGAATGGAGGAGACGGAGGAGGAAGAGGAGGAGGTGGAGGAGGAGAGGGAGGAGCGTGGACAAAAACCGCAGCCAAGCCAAGCTGCCTCTTCTGCTGTCGTCGTGGGGGCTGGTGGGAGGAGTCCGCCGGCGAGTACCTGCCCTTGGCCTGCTCCCAGAGCTACCCGCCGCGCCCCGGCGGCGTCACCTGGGCTGACCAGTCGAGGCTGTGCGCGGAGGACTCTTCGGGGGGGGGGGTCGTCAGAGCAGCAAAAAGTGCTGATACGGCCGCCCGTCTCTCGCCGACGCCGCGGCTGGCTTCGCTTCGAAGGCCTGGTCAGAGCGCACCCGAGGAGAGGTCCTTGGAGTACTGGTGTCGGTATCTTCTGTGCCTCCCACAGGGGGGCGCAGCGATCAAGGGATTGAGCGCCACGTGCTCAGCCAGAGGGGACGGAAATCCTGAAGGAAAGGGGAGGCAGCCTTCTGTGGTGTGTCTGGTGCGATCCAGTTTGTAGGGCGCAGCACTATATATACACATATATATAGATATAAATAAATATTCAGATTGTCTGAGCGTGGTCAAACAATGCACCCAGCCGCCAGAGTTGCAACTAAGTTACTTCAGGCCGTACGCTGGCAGGATGAAGTTTTTTTCAGCAAGGAGCCAAATGGGTTGAGAGTGTCCAGAAGGTGAAAGCCCATCTGGACCCACATGAAGACGGCTTGGATTTCCACGAGCGGTGGCGTCGTCTCGGGAACTCTGCCGCCGACTCTGCTGCGCGCGCTGGAGCTGCCATGCATCCCTCTTGGTGTGAGGGGGAAGAGATGAAGCTCCAACGCCGCATCAAGGTCGCTAAACAGGTTTGTCGTTTAGCAGCAGAACTTCTCCCACTATGGCCCAAGCTCGACCTGTCCGAGGTCCAGCTTGTCCGCCCTCCTCGGCCCGAGCTGGCTCCTCTTGCCCCTGCTCTTCCTGGCCATGTGTGGGAGAAGCTGCGAGGTTTTCACCTTTGCCTGAACTGTAATCGTGTGAGCAGAGGACAGCAAGAGCCTTCCCCTGGGCAGTGTACTGAAGTACACGGCCTGACGGCCTCCTCGCTCAATACACTCCAGCACGTGTGCATCTCGCTAATGTGCAGTGACGGTGCGATGCTCACGGTGTGTTTGAAGTGCAAGAGTTATGCCAGCCATGGGCAGATTCGAGGCCTGGCCGTGGAATGTAGCAAGAGACCAACCCGCCACACCCTGGACAACTGGAGGTTGGTCTGCAAGGGCCGACACCCCAAGCGCCCAGGGGTCCTGGTGGAAACGCGGCCTTGGTCGCTTTTATAACTGTTCTCGAAGCCGTCCTGGTTAAACATTCCTCCCCCCTCTCCCTCCTGCTCTCCTCCTCCTCCTCCTCGTCGTCCTTCTCCTCCTTCCCGTCCTCCTCCTCCTCCTCTTGACTCCCTCTCTGCTTGCTGGCCGCGGGTCTGGTGCCCCCGCCAGCTCTCAGGGGGATACCCTGAGCGCAAGTCCGTCCGCCACAGAACGCTCTACAGCCACCGCCAGGCCGCGCAAGCCACGGCCCAGGAACCACGAGGGACGACGCGGACGACGGACGACACGACGACGGAGCAAGGGACACCCGCGGAGGGAGAAGGGCGAGAGAGGCCACGGAGCCAGGAGACACAGGAGAGCAGGGGGAGAGGGTCGACGACGGGGGGGAGGGCAGCGCAGAGAGCAGGAGGAGGAGGAGGAGGAGGAGGAGGAGGAGGAGGAGGAGGAGGAGGAGGAGGAGGAGGAGGAGGAGGAGGAGGAGGAGGAGGAGGAGAGGAGGAGGAGGAGGAGGAGGAGGAGGAGGATAGGAGGAGGAGGAGGAGGAGGAGGAGGAGGAGGAGGAGGAGGAGGAGGGAGGAGGAGGAGGAGGAGGAGGAGGAGGAGGAGGAGGGAGGAGGAGGAGGAGGAGGAGGAGGAGGAGGAGGAGGAGGAGGAGGAGGAGGAGGAGGAGGAGGAGGAGGAGGAGGAGGAGGAGGAGGAGGAGGAGGAGGAGGAGGAGGAGGAGGAGGAGAGGGGGCAGGCGCGAGACACGCGCAGCGGCCCGGGCGGGCTTGCAGGGGCAGGAGAGGAAGGCGGATGGGGGGAGGGGAATGGGGGGCGGAGGTGGTAGTGGGGATCGTGAGGGGCGTGGCAGCTTCAATAGAGGTGGTCGTAGGGTGGTGGTCGCACTGGTGGTGGTGTCGCTGGAAGGCGGCCGTGTTGGCTGCGATCGTGGTGGTCGCGTTGGCGGTCGGCCTTCTGGTGTAGCTGGAGGTCGCGGTAGTCGTGCTGATGGTCGGTCTGCTGGTGGACGAAGTGGTCGTGCTGGCGGGCGTGGAAATTACTGGTTAGTCGTGCTGCCAGAGGTCGTGCTGTTTGCAGTCGCGGCGGACTACTGCCCGAGGGCGCTGAGGACCATCTTGGCGTTGCCCGTCTGTAGGGTCACCGAGATCTCGCGCCAGAGGCGGCCCAGGAGCTCGCCCCGCTCGTCCTCCTCCAGGTCGGCGCCGTAGCTGCGCACGAAGGCCGCAGCTTCTTCGGAGGGCCTCCCCCCCGCCTCAAACACCATGGGGATGAGGTCGAGCCTTTGTCGCGGGGGGTACCGCGCCCTCTTGTTGTCGACCTCTTGGGCCGCCGCCAAGCCACACCTGTGGGACCAGGCCTGCCCGCGCGGGGCATACGTTGAATGTGTGCAGGTCACGGCCCAGTCCACAAAGATGTGGCGTCCAGTGTTTGGTCGACGGTGGCCACGTCGAGCTTGGCCTCCTCGAGGCTGCCATTGGGGAGGCGACGATCCCATCCTGGCACGTGTTGCTCAGTGGGGCAGCGTATCCGGTGAGCGCTGCGTGCCGCTTGAAGCCCGCTTGGAGTGCCAGTCCCGCAGTCGGCTGTGCGGTCGTTCCGAGACTCCCCCACTTCGCATTTTCTCGCGTGCCACCCGTTCTGGTCGAGGGGCTGGTTGCAGGGTTGCCCAGTGGTCTTCTTCTTGTGCTTGCACAAGGTCCCCTCTGGGCAGACGGGCATGTCCAGCCGCATCTTCAGATTCGTGAGGAAGTGCTTGTCTGGCTGCGCGGCGTCGCCGGCGTGTCGGGGCAGCAGGAAGGACCCCGCCCCAGTTCTTCCGGCCGAGCGCAGCGAGAGGCGGCCGTCCTCGTCCAGCAGCGTGTCCAGGAGTCGCTTCTTGCTAGCCTCCGAGGCGGCTTTCCCCCAGTGCCCCTGCTGCTTGCGCTGTGGCTCCCGCATGTCGTCGAGCAGGTTCAGTGGTTCTCCTCCGTGTGCGCTGGCGTCCCGGAGCGCCTGCTCTGTCTGGGCGAAGGCCTGGAGGGTGCGCGGGCAGCGGGCGCGAAGCTCCTCCAGGGTGTTGACCCCTAGGCAGGTGGCCACTTCGTGCAGGCAGAGGGCCCTCCCTCCCTCGCTCCCTCCCTCCCTCCGTCCCTCCTCCCTCCTCCCTCCTCCCTCGTCCCTCCTCCCTCCTCCCTCCGCCCTCCTCCCTCCTCCCTCCTCCCTCCTCCCTCCTTGCTCCCTCCCTCCCTCCTTCCTCCTCCCTCCTGCCTCCTCCCTCCTCCTTCTCCTCCA
>CAUYUJ010004492.1:447740-515314 GCA_963575745.1 Prorocentrum cordatum
TGACAGAGCGTTCTGATGAATGACGTGGCCATCGAACGGCCGGCGACGACGCCTCGAAGGCAACAGTGGGGGCCTTCCATCCATCCTCCTAAACGCAGGAAGCGGCCACATCTGTGCGCGAGCGTGCAGGGCCTGACGATGAACAGAGGGAACCCATGCATCTCACACCTGTGTCTGAGCTCTTTGAGACAAGTGTTCTCGCAAGACTTGCGAAGGTCACAGGGCGCGCTGCATGGTAATTCACCTTTTGCCAGCCCAGCCTCTGCAGTGGCGGCCTGTCTCCAGACCGCGTCAGCCGCTCCGCGAAACCAGCCAGCGGCCCTGTGCCTTCTGGGGCGTTGCTGTTCCCAGTTCAAGGCGAGGGGCCGCCGACGGCGGCCCCGAGCTTTGAACCGGGAACAGAACGCCCCAATCGGTCTGTAGCCGCCCGTCGGCTTCGACGGGGGGGGGGGGGGCCAAAGTGGCGGCCGACGTCTGCGGTGGCAGGCAGCCTCGAGACTCCATGGCCGAGAATATGACGCTCAAGCGCTCGAGCGCAGCATCCGATAAGAGAGAGAAGTGCGCGCAATGAAACCCGTTCACCGCTGCCGCCAAGGTTCCTTTGTGCGGTTTGGAAATCTCACGGATATCGCTATCAGACATGCGGGGGGGGGGGGGGGGGCGCGCAAGACTCCGTCGACCTGGGCCCCGCTGCCCTGTCCCCACATGCTGTTGAAACGAACTCCTTCCGCCTGAAGCAACGGCGCGGGGTCACTGACCGGGCGCCCTGCGGCGGAGAGGGCGGGGGGTGGCGCCCGCGGCGTAGGATCTCTAATGAACTGGTGGGCCCTCCTAGCTCCCTTGCCCCCCACCCACCCCCGCGCGCAGCCGGGCGGGCCCGTCTGCGCAGCTCTGCGCAGAATACTCGGCGTCGGCAGCCTGGGCCGCTGCATGCGCCTGAGTGCAAGATCAGCGAGCGACTCGATGTCCCCATCCGGTGCTAAGAAGGCGGAAACCTCCTGGGCCGCGCGGCCGAAGTGCAGCTCGCCGTCTGTCTTCGAGGCCGAGATGTTGGGCGGGGGCTCCGCCAGCAAGCCGCCCGGCCTCGCGGCGGTGGCGTGTGCGCCTCCGCGGCGAGAATGAATCAAAGCGCGAAGCTGTTGCCCTGACCATCTGATGGGTCGGTGAGCTGGGTGGCCCACCTTCCCGTCTTTAGCCAGAATCGGTTTCCACGCAAGCTGGGGGCCGAGGCCTCGGGCGCCGAGCTTAGGGGGGGGGGGCGCCGACGGGGGGGGTGGGGTCGCGCTCGGCGTGGTCGACCCACGGTTACGCGGCCCCAACAACCTTTTAGCCCCACCCAAGTCCTCTTCTTTCAGACACTGCTCTGCCGAATCAACGAGGGCGATCTCTCCGGCCCAGATTTCCCTGGGAGAGGGTCCAGACACCTGCCTACAAGGTATGTGAGAGCTCCGTGTCCAACAGCGTCTCGATCGATTTGATGCCCTTCTCTTGGCCAAACCTCCAGAACACAGGAAATAGTCGAAGGTGGTGGGAGGGCCAGCGGGGTAATGGGTGGTCGCCGCAGGGAAAATGAGGCTGCCCTTCAGCTCGGAGGCGAACGAAGAAGACTCCAGCTGGCTCAAAGTTGAAATCGGCCCCGAGCGCCCGCGGCTGGCCGACTGCCGACGGCTTCGCACCTAGCTTGGCAAGCAGGCCGAGATTGGAATCGCTGAGACCTTCTGAGTGGTGAATGTAGGCGGGCACAACATCAATGGGGGGGTCCCAGGGAGGTGGACCGAGCAAGCGATGCATCACCCAGGCGTCGCGATGGCACCGTCGATGGACAGGCGACCCATCCAGGAACGCACGAAAATGGCGACCCCGCCCACTGGAATCCTGAGCCTGTCTGGGGCTCAAATTGATTTCCATCCTCTGCGAATGCACCGTGCACTGGCTTGCTCGATGTTCCTCATTATAACTCAGACGGTGCTGAGCGAGCACAATGTGGGCAGAGCAATTTTCCAACGGACCCTTCAACGTGCCCCGTGAGTTGGCATTCGTGGTACGGGTCGCGAGGGGCACCATGCCATCAGCTGAGGGGCCATCCGAAGAGTGCTCGCTGCCAGCAAGGGGGGCTGGCAGCGGAGGGCTCACGCTGCAAGCCGTGTGCAGCGACGTATTCAAACAGGCAGAGCTGCACGCGCATTTGCGTTCCCGAGAGAAGAGGCTCGCGCTCGGGCGCTCCTGCGACATTATTATCGAGCTCGCCGGGCTTAACGTGGGTGCGAGAGAAGGCCGTGGCGGGGGGGCCTCCTTCCGCGTCGACCTTGCGCGATGGCTTACCAAGGGAGAACGCAGGACATAAAGCCTTTGGCAAGGGGAAGTCCAGCGGGGCGCTGGCTGATGCATCTGGTTGCTTGTCGACATGGGGCGGCTTGTCTAAGGCCCCCCTCTCGCGCCCAAGGTGGGCTCGTGCAGCGGAGGGGGCCTTCTGGACATGGGCAAAATATTCGAATCCCCCCCTGGAGGGCGCAAAGCGAGCGACGGACCAACGGACCCCAAGCGACCCGCGAGTCGACCGACGAGAAGGGGTCTCTATGGCGTGCTTCCAGGGGGGGCAGATCTGACTGAGGGGCCACGCCTGCGATGCGACCGGCGCGCTCGCGGGCAGAGCCAGCTGCCCGGGGCCAAAGTCGGACCCATGCCGTTGGCCTCGGTGCCCGTCGTCGCCGCTGCGGCGGCGCCGGGCTGCGGCGGGGCGCATTGCCTGTCGACCTTTGGCCCCGCGGCTGGGCCTGGAGAAGCTGGCGCAGGATGTCCCGCGGCCGCGGGAGTCGCGGGGGCTGGGCGCTCAACCGCAGCAGCTCCAGCGCAGGGCTGCGCGGCGGCTGGCGGAGCACCTCCACCGCCCTGCAGCTCTGCCTCCTCGTCCTCGTCGGTGCGCCTCCGCTTGGCGGCCGACCAATTGAGGTGCGCCGCGTGCGTCTGCCTGTGCTCGTTCGTCTTCTGCGTTGCATCCGCAAACGACGCGCCTGCCATGGGCGAGAGGTCCTGCTTGAGCTGCTGCGCGCGCGACTCAATCTCCATATTGTCCTCTTCGTCGTGGTCGAGGCCGTCGCGTTCGAACAGATCGCGCGCGCTGATATAGAATGACTGCGCGAGACGATTCTGCTCCATGATGTCCTTCACAGAAAGCTTGCGCTGGGCCGAAGGCAGCTTGTCCTCGGAATTTCCTGGGTTTCGAGCAGGCGCTGCGCCAGGGAATTGTGCTCGGCCTCTGCTGAGATGAGTTCGCTACGCAGCTCCAGGACCGCCGTCTTCTGCTCGGCGAGCTGGCGTTCCCAGGCCACTTGCTTCTCCAGCGCTGCCTCGAGTTTCTTATTGGCGCCCCGCATCTTCCAGTGGGCCTTGTTGAGGCCGACCTGGGCGTGCTCTGGAGCTTCCTCCGGCGCCGTGATGGCCTTGGCGGCCCGGCGATATGACTCGGCCAGCTTCCCATCGCCGAGCTCATCGTGCAGTGCTGCCGTGGTTTCGTACTCGTCCGCCGAGAGGCTCGCGGTCGCAGCGCCAGCTCCCAGGGCCTGGTATTGTCGGCCGCCTCCCTTAGCTTGGCCGCCGCAGCCTTTGCCGAGGAAGGGCCCTCCTCCAGCTCTCCATGGGGGCACCCTGGTGTCCCGCGCGGAGCTGCCGGGGGGGCCGTTGTCGTGCCCGAAGAGCTGATGGGCCGCATTCTCTGCCAGGCCGAGGACTGAAGAACCTCGCAGCATTCTTGGCGCAACCACGAACTCCGCACTTCCACCGCTTGATCTGGACTGCGTCGGCACCAGCGCCAAGGCCGTGCTGGGGGCCAGGGGCCAGAGGGGCGCGTGGGCGCCGCCGCGACCGCCGCCGCTGAGGCCTTCGGTGGCGTGCGGGAGCAGCCACTGAGGCCTTCGGTGGAGCTCCTTCTGGGGCTGCGAAGCGCTGTGCTGGGCGGGGGAGATGCGTGCGAGCACCGCCGCCGGGGCCTTAGCTGGGTCTCCTGCTGGAGCCGCGAAGCGCTGTGGTGGGCGGGGGAGACGCGTGCGAACGCCGCCGCTGCTGCCTCAGCTGGAGCCCCCTACAGGGCCCTGGGGCGCTGTGCTGGGTGAGGGGCGTGCATGCGAACGCCGCCGCTGAGACCCTCGGGGGAGGTCTTTCTATGAAGCTACGACGCGCTGTGATGGGCGGGGGGGCAGCATGAGGGCGCCGCCATTGAGGCCGTCGGTGGAGCTCCCTATGGGCCCACGAAGCTTTGTGCTGGGCGGGGAAACCGCGTGCGGACACCGCAAGTGAGGCTTTCGGTGGAGTTCCCTTTGGGGCCACGAAGCGCTGTGCTGGCTTGGGGAACCGAGTGGGGACGCCGCCGCTGAGGTCTACTTTGGTGGAGCTCCCTATGGGGCCACGGAGTGTGCTGGGTGTGCCGACATGAAACGCGGAGCCCAGAGGCACGGAGGGGGGGGGGATGAAGGGGGAGGATGAAGAAGACGAAAGGAGAAGAGAGGAGAGGAGAAATGAGGAGAGGAGACGTTGGGCGCTGTCCCGTCTAAGCGAGGACCCAACACCACAGGATGGTTAGAGAGAGAGAGAGAGAGAGAGAGAGAGAGAGAAAGAGAGAGAGAGAGAAACAAAAAGAGAGAAAGAAATATAGACATATATACAGAAAGAGAGAAAGAGATAGAGAAAGAGAGAGAGAGAGAGAGAGAGAAAGAGAAAACAATTATTCCAACGGATGGACCCCACATGAAAACTTAATTTTGTATGGGCTATGTACACTATCAGAATGATGCTGCTCCTGCTGACGCTGCTGCTGCTCCTCCTCCGCCTCTTCCTCCTCCGCCTCCTCCTCCTCGACCGGCTTTCATTTCAACCACCTCCTCCCGCCGCCGCCGTGGTTGGAACCTTCCTCCCCGCTCGCTCCTTTTCCTCCTCCTCCTGCTGCTGCTGCTCCTCCTCCTCCTCATCATCATCATCCACCCCCTCCTGGTCCCCCCTTCCTCCTCCTTCTCCTCCTCCTCCTCCTCCTCGTCCTCCTCCTCGTCCTCCTCCTCGTCGTCCTCCTCATCATCCTCACGTCTCCTCCTCTTCCTCCTCCTCCTCCGCCTTAAGCAGCGTCCATTTCAACCGCGTCCCTCTGACGGCACCGTGTTTGAAATCCCCGCCTCCTCCTCCTCTTTCTCCTCCTTCTCCTCCTCCTTCTCCTAAACCTCCTCCTCTTCCCCCTGCTACCCCCATGAGGACCATTCGGCGCGTGCGGGCTCGTACGGAATACCCCTCAAGGGCATTATCCTCGTCATCCTCCTGCTGCTGCTCCTCCTCTTCCTCATCACCCTCACGTCTCCTCCTCCTCCTCCGTCTCCTCCTCCTCCTCCTCCTCCTCCTCCTCCTCCTTGAGCAGCGTCCATTTCAACCGCGGCCTCCTGACGGCACCGTGGTTGAAATCCCCGCTTCCTCCCCCTCTTTCTCCTCCTCCTCCTTCTCCTCATCCTCCTCCGCCTCCTCCTCGTCGACCAGCTTTCGTTTCAACCACCTCCTCCCGACGCCGCCGTGGTTGAAACCTTCCTCCCCGCTCGCTCCTCTTCCTCCTCCTTCTCCTCCTCCTCCCCCTCCTCCTCCTGCTCTTCCTCCTCCTCTTCCTCCTCGTCCTCCTCCTCGTCATCCACCTCCTCCTGGTCCCCCCTCCTCCTCTTCTTCCTCCTCCTCCTCCTCGTCCTCCTCCTCGTCCTCCTCTTCCTCCTCATCCTCACGTCTCCTCCTCCTCCTCCTCCTCCTCCTCCTCCTCCGCCTTGAGCAGCGTCCATTTCAACCGCGTCCTCCTGACGGCAAAGTGGTTGAAATCCCCGCCTCCTCCTCCTCTTTCTCCTCGTTCTCCTCCTCCTCCTCCTCCTCTTCCTCCTCCTCCTCCTTCTCCTAAACCTCCTCCTCCTCATCCTCCTCCTCCTCCGCGCGAGCGGGCTCGCATGGAATGCCCCTGAGGGTCATTCCGTGCGAGCGGGCTCGCTGATGCCGATAGCCGTTGGAATTCCAACTCTTAGGTGGGACCCTCTGGGGGCCACAGGAGAGGTCCCTTCCGCGCGAGCGGGCTCGCATGGAATACCCCTGAGGGTCATTCCGTGCGAGCGGGCTCGCTGATGCCGATAGCCGTCGGAATTCCAACTTTTAGGTGGGACCCCCTAGGGGCCACAGGGGAAGTCCCTTCCGCGCGAGCGGGCTCGCATGGAATGTCTCTGAGGGTCATTCCGTGCGAGCGGGCTTGCTGATCCCGATAGCCGTTGGAATTCCAACTCTTAGGTGGGACCCCCTAGGGGCCACAGGGGAAGTCCCTTCCGCGCGAGCGGGCTCGCATGGAATGCCCCTGAGGGTCATTCCGTGCGAGCGGGCTCGCTGCTGCCGATAGCCGTTGGAATTCCAACTTTTAGGTGGGACCCTCTAGGGGCCACAGGGTCAGTTCCTTCCGCGCGAGCGGGCTCGCATGGAATGCCCCTGAGGGTCATTCCGTTCGAACGGGCTCGCTGATCCCGATAGCCGTTGGAATTCCAACTCTTAGGTGGGACCCTCTAGGGGCCACAGGGGAGGGTTTCTTCCGCGCGAGCGGGCTCGCGTGGAATGTCCCTGAGGGTCATTCCGTGCGAGCGGGCTCGCTGATCCCGATAGCCGTTGGAATTCAAACTTTTAGGTGGGACCCCCTAGGGGCCACGGGGGAGGTCCTTTCCGCGCGAGCGGGCTCGCATGGAATGCCCCTGAGGGTCATTCCGTTCGAGCGGGCTCGCTGATACGAATAATAATAATACCAATATTAATAATAATAATAATAATAATAATAATAATAATAATAATAATAATACTAATAATAGTAATAATAATAGTAATAATAATACTGATACTAATACTAATACTGTTAATAATATTAATACTGCTACTAATAATAATTATAATAAGAAGAATACTGCGAATAATAATAATAAGAATAATAGTGATAGGAATCATAATGCTAATACTACTACTAATAATACTAAAAATACAATGATAAGAAGAATAATACTAAGAAGAAGAATAATAATAATAATATTAAGAAGAAGAAGAGGAGGAGGAAGAGGAGGAG
Source organism: Prorocentrum cordatum (assembly GCA_963575745.1). Taxonomy (NCBI): domain Eukaryota; class Dinophyceae; order Prorocentrales; family Prorocentraceae; genus Prorocentrum; species Prorocentrum cordatum. Next base: position 454,840 of record CAUYUJ010004492.1, read on the forward strand.
GAAGAGGAAGAGGAGGAAGAGGAGGAAGATGAGGAAGATCAGGAAGAGGAGAAAGAGGAGGAAGAGGATAGGAGGAGGAGGAGGAGAAGGAGGAGGAGGAGGAAGAGGAAGAGGAAGAGGAAGAGGAGGAGAAGAAGAAGAAGGAGGATAACAATAATCAGAAGAAGAAGAAGAGGAGGCGGAGGAGGAGGAGGACGACGACGGACGACGGACGACGGCGGACGACGACGACGACGACGACGACGGACGACGACGGCGACGACGACGACAACACCGACGACGGCGACGACGACGACGACAACGACGACGTCGACGGCACCGGCGGCGGCGGCGGCGACGACGTCGAGCACCGGAGCTTTCCGAAAGCACGTCAGCACGACACCACAATCACAGTCACACGCACACCCCCACCACACCCACAGGGGGGGGGGAGGACATTGGGTCACCCCACACACCCACATCAACTCACCACACCCGCACCACATCCACAGGGGGAGGGGGGGGGACCATCGCGCGGGGGGGGGGCCCGATGGCCTTAGCACTGGGGGGGGGGCAAAACCCTCGACCATCTATGACCACTGTGGCTTGGAGGCCGCGATCGGCAGGTCTTAGGCCCTCATGGGGCCAACCTTCTGGTTTGTCCTGAGGCCATGTGGGGCCATGCGGGGATGGGAGAAGTCAGTGGTGAGTATCGGCCCTGTACCAGCGAACGGCACCGTTTTTCTTTGCGAGCAGAAAGACGTTGAACACTGGTGTTGTATCGTGTTCCCCGTTTCGCGAGGGGGCTGCGTATTGCTGCGCGCGGAGCAGCGTTTTTCGAACGTGACACTGCGCGCGTGCCCGCTGCGCTGCACGGGCGGTGACGGATGCGACATGTTCAGGGCGAGGCCAGTTGGACACCAGGACTGTGCCCCTCCTCGGTGCCGGTAGTGTCTCGTGCCATGTCCGGAGGTTCTAGCTTGTATTGGCTTCGGGCAGGGTGGGGTTGGGCATGCTGGGCTGACAGGGCTGGGGGGGGAAGGGCCGCGCGCGCACTCGCAGCACAGCAGGGCGGCGCGCAGAGGGAACGCGCCGGCGCGGCCGCCGCCTGCGCGGGCGCGGCCTTTGCATTCCCTGATCAGTCAAGGCGTCCTGTGGTTATTCGGTGCGTAGCGGGGCGCCCCGCGGTGCCGTGTGTCGTCCAAAGTTCCCTTGGGCGAGACTGTGGTCGTTGGTGTTTCACGGTGGCCTCGCTTCCGGGTGAACCATTGCATCTCATCACCATTGCTCCCATCGTGGCCGACACGCGGAGACGTCTGAATAAGAGGGCGATCAGCGAACGGAATAGTTGGGCCTTCCGGGAAGGATGATGTGTTCTTCTTATGATACCTTGTCCCCGGGCTTTAGCCAACCGGATGCGCTGGCCAAGTGTTGCATTTTGGACGCCCGAGAACGTTGCACTCTTATATCGAATCCTCGTGACAAGCTGCGACAATGACGGTTTCGAGGCAGTGGCAGGACAATGGCTATCACAGCGGTTGAGGGACAGACCAGCCAGCTGGATTACGCCCTTGAGCCGCATGAACAAACCGACGTTGCCCTGCCAGCACCATGGCGCTCTCTGCCGCTCCCGTGCTGGTCGAGCTCGCGATGGCAAGTTGTTGCCCCGCTCCGCGGCTCAAGCGCAGGTCCAGCTGCGACCCTCCGAGCCCACACCGCCTCTCGCTCACGTCCGTGCAACCAGACATCTCAGCATGCGCTCTCCCGTGCTCCTGGCGGCGACCTCTGCGCTCCGCCTCGGCGCGCGGGCGCTGACGCTGGGCCAGCAGGGCGCCGACCCTGACATGGCGCGGGCCAGCTCCGGGGTGCCGGAGGCCTGCCCGGCGGCCCTGGGGCTGCCGGACTGCCCGCCGGGCGGCGGCGCGGCTCCTTCCGGCTGGCTGCTTCGACTACGGCCTCCTGGCCGAGGACATGGCCGAGCTGGGCTTCGGCGCCGGGGGCTGCGCCCGGGCACTGGAGGTGGCGGGCGGTCGCGTGACGAGGAACAATCCCCTGGCCATCACGCCTGTCGAGGGAGGGGTGCCTCGCGCCAACGTGTCCCATGCAAAGCCGGTGATCTGGGTCCACATACACAAGTCCATGGGCACTTTCATCTACTCGATGGCAATGCTGAACCACGAAAACGTTGTCCGGCCGAGCTTCCACGGGAACTGGTGGCCGTACGACACGCCCGACGCAGTCGACAAGGGAAAGGCGACGCATGCCGATTGTTCAAAGAGAGCCGAATACTTTGCTTGGTCGAATGTCACATGGGCTCAGATCGAGCACACCATGGACGAATACAATCTATGTCACAATCATTTTAATTATGGCACTCTTCTTCGAGATCCAGACACACTCGCTATCTCCAAGGCGAGTATGGAGATGTATACACCGGATGAGACGATTGCCTCCATGAGTTGCCTCGTGAGGAGAGGAAACGATACCGATCTGACCCATGCTTGCAACCATGCAGCTCCCCTCAAAAACGATTGGAGACTGTGGTGGTTCTACGACAATTTCCTCGTCCGGACGCTTGGCGGTTATTCGGTATGGTCGCTCCCTGCAGGGGAGATTACCGAGGAGCATGCGCACAAGGCGATCGAGCGCCTGTCGAAGTTCGAGGTCGTGATGTTCGCGGAGGACTTCAAGGATACAGCATATCTCGAGACGGCGATCGGTTGGCGCCAAGAGTTCTTCGATACAGCATACAAGAGGCCTTCCACTCATGTGGTCGAGTTCACCGACGAACAGAATAAACAAGCCAGGCTCACCAACAGGTTCGACTATATGGTGTACGACCACTTCAAGAGGATCCCCATGCAGAAGCGCGTCAACAAGTTCCATTGACTCGCCACCGTCGTGTCGTCCTACCTGTGCAGGCGCATCGCAGCGTGAAGGTTTCGCGGGTGCGCGAGCCGAGCCTCTGACCCTGCGGGTGCTCGCAGTTCGTTTTTTGTTCCCGCGATAGGATACGGAGGGTATGGCCCCTGGAGCAGTGATCTTAGCGCATCGGTGGTTGTTGTTATTTCTCACCATCGCGAATCGCTGTGCGACAGAAAGGGGCGGGGTGGCCTCGTGTAGGCGAAGCTCATTGGGGCAGACCTCCACAGGGCGAGCGCAGATCAGCGGGGAGAGAGTGGGGCTGGGAATCTGCGAGAGCGCGGGTCACCACATTTTCGTTGGGCCTTGTTCCTCGAGGCGCCTCGAGGGGAAGCGTAAGACTCGAGCTCGCCAGAACTCGGATCTCTCCCTCCTCCTCCCTCCTCCCTCCTCCCTCCTCCCTCCTCCCTCCTCCTCCCTCCTCCTCCCTCCTCCTGTCTCCTCCTCCCTCCTCTTCCCTCCTCCTCCCTCCTCCCTCCTCCTCCCTCTTCCCCCCTCCTCCTGCCGACGCTTTTGTAGGGGCCCTCTCCGATTTTTTTTGACGGCCCAGTCTTTTGTGGGATGCCTGCAACGGGATCCCCCGCGCCAGATTTTCCAGGCTGGGTTTCGCCATTCTCCTGACGGCCCCGGCAGGGTCACCCCGATGTTCCCCGAACACGAGTCTTACGTCTCCCCAGCCCAGAGGCACAAGGCATGAACATCCGTTGCGCCCCAGCGTCGCCGATGCATGGCCGACGCATCGGCGAGTCCCCGGACCTCATGTGTGAGGCCTTCGGGTCAAGCTTGGCGGCGCGTCCCGGGGGGGAGTGAAAGGGGGCAGACCTTCTCAGAAGGCGGCGGGGCTTCGGACAAAGCTCAGAGAGCTCAGAAGGCCGGGGGCCTTATGGGCCCTCTGACACCCAGACATCCGGCGTCTCGGTTTTCTCGAGGCACGGGGCCCCCGACCTCTCGACCGCTTCCCCCGGGACCGGGTTTTCATCCCTGGCCGTTTTTTGACGGCCCCGAGGCCTGGTAAGGCCCCCGAGAGGCCGAAAGCGAGGAACAATTTTTTTCCGCCTCGATTTCTTCGAGGCGCCGGACGTCTGGGGAAGGCCCGCCCCCCTCTGCCCGCCCGCTCTGGGCGCGCGCCGCCGCGGGAAGCGCCCCCGGGGAGCTCGGTCCGCCACGGCCGCCCCCCGAGGCGCAGGGCATGCACGTCCGCTGCAACGAGGAGGACCACCTGAGGTTCATCGTGTCGCGGCCGGGGGGAGGCCTGCAGGCCGCATTCGGCGACGTCCGCCGGTGCGCGCAGGCGCGCAGAGGTGGAGCAGCGGCGAGGCGTCCTGGCCTGCCTGTAGGCCCAGCAAAGGGTGTTCTTAGAGCACTGCTGACCGAGGCGTTCTCGTTTTCACGCATGGGCTTTGGGTCCTACGAACCTTGGTTTTATGATTCGAACATTCTTTGGTTCTAAGAAGATTTCGTGGTAGGCCTATAGGTATGCCAGGACGGTCGGTCCCTGCTCAAAGAGGAGGAATAGATGCCGATGCCGATGCCGATGCTCCCAGACCCCCTCGAGTCATTCGGCTTCCGGGGGCCCTTACCGGGCCTCGGAACTGTCAAAACACAACTCAAGATGAAAAGCTGGTCCCAGGGAATGGGTCGACACCTCTAGGGGTCGACGTCATGAGCAAATCAGGACGTCGGGGGTCCAGGCATGTCCTGGTGAGCCCTCATTACCACGGTTGGGTTCTCCTCGGAATTCTGGTCAGACTGCACCCGCTGCGCGTGTGCTCTCGCACTGCTGCCGCCGCAGCGCCCGCCGCGCGGACACTCAGAGGAGGAACAGATGTCGATACCGCTGCTCGTTTTGGTGAGCCCTCGTCACCGCGGCTGGATGCTCCTTGGAGTTCTGGTCAGACTGCGCTCCAGGAGAGAATCCGTGGAGCGGCGGTATTGGTACCTTTTGCCCTCCCCCCCCTCCCCCACCCGGACATCTGGCGTCTCGATTTTTTCGAGGCACGGGCCCCCGACCTCTCGACCACTTCCCCCGGGACGGGGTTTTCATCCCTGGCCGTTTTTTGACGGTCCCGAGGCCCAGTAAGGTCCCCGAGAGGCCGCAAACGAGGAAAAACCTCTGTCTCGATTTTTTCGAGACGCTGGATGTCTCGGCAGGCGCTGGAGGCGCAGCTCAAGAGCGAGGGCTACAGCTACATGGCCGATGATCGCCTCGGCCGCCGTTGATCAAATAGGTACCTGCCCATATCCAGACATGGCCGCGTCGTGGCACAAATCACGACGGGAGGTTCTTGGCCGTTCTCGGCCTCCAGGGGCCTTCGCCAGACCCTGGGACGGTCCACAAGAACGACTCGGGATGAGACGCCGATCCTGTGGGAAGGGTCGGCACTCTCGGTATTCCCAGACCTCCGACGATCTTTTCACTCGCGGCGGTTTTCCTTCGTTTAGGCCTCTGGGGGGTTGCCTTCCCAGGGCCATCAAGAACAGATCTGGCCAGGTCAGGTCAGGTTTAGGCCTCTGGGCCGCGGATTGAAAATATTCACATCGGAGGATGTCTGGATTTACTAGCCTTCTCCCCTCAAGTCCCACCACCACTCACACCTTCACCTCGCCTCTCTTTCCCCATCTAGTTTTGCCAATTCAAAGTTAGTTAAATCGGGCGTGTCCCTCTACAGGAGAATATTCACAAGTACTTGAACAATTCGTCAGGTGACGTTTTGTTGAGTATTTCTGAGCATGTTCGAATATTTGTTGTCTATTTTTAACTCTTCGTCCAACATCCCACTGTAGGGGGACACGCCCGGCCTAAATTCAAAGGGGCAACGTTAGGGGGGATAGGCTTAGGGTTGAGTGCATCGACCCCCGAGCGCCCATTCATCGCCGATAGGGGCCCGTTGGCCCGCCCCGCCTAGGACCGTGCGGATTCGCTCTCGGGGGCCTACGCTACGCTACGCCCGGTCGAACAAGTCGGCCCTGTGCAGGGCTCGGGGATTGACATAAGCAGAAAACAACACAAACATAACAATTGTCAGAGCTGCACGCCGTCGTACTAACGACGACGCGGACGGCCTCTTGTGCCACGCGGCTGGCTGGTATTCAGCGCCGCGCCGATTTATCGGCGATGTATCGCCGATTCCTGGGCGATGTTTCCCCCTCTGAGCCGGGCCCCCCTTACGGTGCCCCTCAATGGGGGCGGGCCAGGCATTAGCTTTGACGAAGCCCTCCAGGCTACCTCACGGTGGACCCGGGGAACTTGGGGAACGGCCTCTGCTGCTCGGTTGCCATGAAGCTGCCGATGCTGAGCACCCACCCCGACTTCTTCCCGGCCTGCAACCAGGCTCGGCGCGGGGAGTACAGCTCAAGACTCTGAGGAGTATGATTCAAGACTTTGGACTAAGGACCGCTTTGGGCTCAGGAGGGGCTGCAGTTTTCTGAGCAGTTCTTGGGATTTGGGTCAGGAAGCCTATCATTGGCCGAGGCTCGTAGTGGCCAGCTGAGCCCCGTCGCTCCTTACTCAGTGTTCCCTGTGGTGTGGCAGGATGGCTGTGCGCACCTCGCCCTGAGCGATCGGGGCTGCCTCCTGGAGGTGCAGATGGGGGTGCAGAGGTGGAGGCTCGGCATCGCTACACCTCACGTGGCATGGGACGGGAGAAGGGGAGGAGCTGGAGGGGGGCATCGATTTCGCAGCCCCAACAGGTCGGCCTCCGGACCGCCTGGCAGGGCGGGGCGTGGGAGCTTTCCGCAGGCCCTTCGCTCTGCGTGAGCGAGGTGGCGATGATCAACGGTATGGTCGGCTGCTGTGACCAGCTGCTCGCCCTCGAGCAGAAACTTGCGGAGGTCGAAGAAGACAAAGCTGCTTGATCAGAATCGGAAACTGGAGCATATACATTACCAGTGGCGGACGGTTTTTCAATCCTAGGACTTTTTTGAGGGTCGGGGACGACGTCGGGGTGGTGTGGTGTATACTTGTTTCCCCGTTTCCCCAGGGAAACAACAGAGAATGTATACACCAAGATCCCGTATACACCAGGATCCGCTTTCCTGTGCGAGATTCAGTGTGAGGCCGGACAAAGGCGTCGGTGTATAGAGTTCGGTTCCTTACAGAAGCTTTCGGAGGTCCGCGCGGACCTCCAAAAGCTGAGGGTTTAGCCGTCTTCTGCTTCTCCACGAGGGGCACCCCGTGGAGAGCGAGCTCAGGAGCATGAGGAGCTGGGAGAACCCGTGAAGCGGCGTTCCCGGCGTGTGCCTCCCGGCGGCACTTCCCCGGAGCGCGCAGCAACTTTGGGCAGCTTGCATGCCGACGCCTGAGCTCGAGCTGCGCTGTCTGCGTCCCTTCGGCGCTGCAGAAGGACTGTGCCTGAAGGATACGCTTCGTCTACACTGTGCAAGGTGTGGTTGCCTTCGAGCGCCTTGAGACCTGTATCTTTTGAGGGTCGTGTGCTCGCAGACGGGCGCTTGTCTGGTGCAGCCGTGTAGCGATCGCATGTGGCAGGGTGAACGCGTGAGTGTGGCTTGCGAGCGACAGTTGCACGTTCAAGAACGAGTACCGTGCGTATGCATACCGGTGCCTGTGTGTAGACAGTTCCTCGCGCGTGCTCAAGTGGTCATGGCTTCAGAGTTACTGGCCGCAGGCCTACTCGCGAATTGATTATTATTTCGTAGTAGTTGTTGCAGGGCAATTTCACTAAATGGCCATTGCGTTACGGTGGATCAAGGATATGGTGTCATGTTTTCAGGGGTGAGCGTGGCATTCTCCACTTGTCTCCGAGGATGTGTCGGCAAAGAGCCCGTGGACCAAGAGGTAAGATCAGCATGTAATTGCGTTGTGCGTTCTCCAGTTGCGTTGTCGTACGTATCCGCCACCGTGTACTGGGGGCCTTTGAAATTCTTTTGCAGGAGGCGGAACGACGGAACAGCTAACAAGTGGCCCAACCTTCACAAACCATTGGAAAATCCTGGTGACGGAAGACAGCTCTCTACGAACGAGTAAGAACGCCTTCCTGTTCTCTGGAAGAACATGTCGGTTGTTTGCTTGGCACAGTTATTCGCCAGATGTGTCTTGTGCTCTGGCGTCGAATTGGTGCCAGTGGGATGTAGCCTTTGCAGGGGAGCGCACTTTCAGTACAAGGAGCAGCGGTGGGAGCACTAGGGTACGTAGCAATCTTGGCAAGTGGTGGGAACACCTGGGCGCGCCAATGGCTCTGTGAATGCTGTGCGTCATTCGCGAGCCGGTAGGAACATGCATCGGTCGGTACTGGAGAGGCCTTACAGCTGGCTTCGCCGACACTGAAGATGCCGCGAGGGAGCCGAGGAGCGCATGCAGGCAGGCCGACAGTCATCCCAGAACGGCTAAAACAGCACCTCGAGACCAGGGAAGAGACAGAAAAACGTGAGATCTCTAACGAGGACGCCTACAGCGAATCACCGCTGCCACTGCCTTTCGGACGCGCCTATGTGGCCGAGCGTTGCGGTCAGAGCTCGGCTGAGATATCCGACTACGTGTTCCCCCAGCCGTTGTGGAAACCAGTCGGGGAAAACATGGGGGAGAAAGAAGAAGATGAGGAGAGGAAGGAAAGACGAGGAGGATGATGAGGATGAGGATGAGGATGAGGATGATATTTGTGCTTGCACGGTTTTCATCTGCGCAATCCGCCGCCATTCGGGGGCTCAAGGCGCAAGGGCCGGCCGAGTGGCCGGATGTTTCCACCGTGGCTGGGGCGCGTCGCGGATGTGGCGGGCGCTGGGCTGGTGAGCTACCTGTCGCGCTGCCCGCCCTGCCCGTCGCTCCCAGCCCCGGCGAGCTGCAACGTGAGCCTCGTGTGCCCGAGCATCCCGCCGTGCCCGGCCCTGCCCAGCGTCCTGGGCGGGCCGCACTGGGCCCAGGCGTCCCAGCCGGGGCCGTCGTGCGGGCCTTGCCCCGCGCCGCCGACCTGCCCAGGGGAGCAGGTGTGCCGCTGCTGGACGGTGAGCTTCTCTCTGTTCCTTGTGGGGGTGCTCGTCGGGGCGCTCATCACAGGCGGGCTGGGGAGCTGCTGCCGACCGACGCCGAGGAGCTCGCGTGCTGCGCCTGTCCGTGCCCTGACGGCTGGAGCTGGCCAGGATGGCGACCACTCAGTGGGTATACGTCTGGTACGCCGGCGAGAACAAGTGGCACCAGCACCTTAACTTGGGAAGGATCGCTCTCAGTCGGAGCGACCATGTCATCTACACGGCGGGTGGCGACATGTATATCATCCAGATCCAGGATAATCCAGACATCCAGGCGACGAGGTTCGGCACGTACGCCACGCCCCCCGTCGGCCTGCGGAGGGCCGACGTCTACGGCTTCCGACAGGAGCCGACCCAGGCCGAGGTCCGTCAGCTCGTGGTCGAGGCCGAGGAGGTGGCGGGCCAGGAGTGCAGGCGCCGGGCGGAGCTCATCGGGGACCTGCAGGTGTTGCGCGGGCTGAAGGTGCTCGTCCCCCCTGGGGGGGCCGCGGCCGCCGGCCCTGCAGCGCCGCCGCCTGGCCCCGCCGTGGGCCTGCTGCGTGGCCGCGCTGCTGCCGCGGGTTCGACGCCTCGCGCAGGTGGGGTGGCCGACGTGAACGACGGCGTGTGGCGCGTGGCGGCGTGCGTGGGCGACTTCAGGGTGGGCGACGAGATCGTGGAGCACGTGCCGTCGCCCTCCCGCGTGGGGGACCGGGACCTCCACCTGCTCCCGTCGGGTGAGGCCCTCTTCGTGGAGTTCGTCACCTCAGCGGCTCTGCCGGGGTTCTTGCAGCGCGCCGTGGGGGCCGACGCGAGGATCCTGCCCGTCACCCGCAACAAGCGGGGGAAGAGGGAACTCACCTGGTCGGCGATGGTTGAGCTCACCAACCGAGAGGAGTTCGACGCCTCCGACTGGGGGCTCCCCGGCCCCCGCACGGCCGACTGGTGCATGGACTACATCCTGAATGAAGGCCTCGGGATCGAGGGCCACCACGAGCACTTCAGGTCGATCTGCAAGCTCGCGGCCTCGGACTGGGGCGTGCAGGAGCATTACCAGCTCAGCCTGCAGCTCAAGCAGGCCCTCTGCATCGACATGCTGGACGGCTCGAATCTAGTGTCGGTGGAGACAAAGTTCAGGAGGATGCAGACGATCGAGTTCGCCCACTGGGACAAGGCGAAGGACCAGGAGAGCAAGGGGATCGGCGGCAAGCTCTCGCTGGAGGAGCAGGCCGCGTTCTCGGGCGTGACGCGCGCCCACGCGGCCATCATGATCTGCCCGGACCTCATCGAGCATGTTCGGGCGGAGCTCGAGAGAGAGGGGAAGCTCAACAAGAACCTGCGCCTGGCACGCGAGGAGCGCGAGTCCAGGCGCAAACATGGGTAAGCCAGGCACGGCCACTGGGAGCAGCAGGGACCCAGTCGGCCGAACTACTTCCTGCAGAGGTCCGCGACCCTCGTCGGACCCTAGCGCCGCCACCCCGGGTCGTCGCGTGCCTCGTGATGTATTCCCTCTACCTTATCCTTATGACCTTCAACGTCAGCGGGGTGAGGCTTTTCGAGAGCTCAGCCGCGTCGTTCAGCAACGACATCTTCGGCGGAGCAGTTTTGAGAGGGACGTGACTCGGGCGGTGGATGCATTGAATTGGTTGAACGACTCGTCTACTCATGTCGGGCGGGACCGCAGTTTTACAGCAGGCGCCCTGTCGCTGGCCCAGCGCCAGTGCCTGGCGCACATCAGCAGCTCTGTGGAGAAACTTGGTGCTCCTCCGCGAGATCTGTCTCCCGCAGAAGCGCTACGGCAGCTTCGCGTGGCCGGGGGCGGCTACTGCGTCGAGGAGTCGCCCCTCGGAAGCTATGACCCCGCGCTCGTCTCCTTGCCGGACGGGAAGGTGCCTCCAGTACCGCTCTCGGACGTGTGGGGCGATGGCGGGATATCCAAGGTCGAGCTTTTTGTTCACCAGAGCCTGCTGCCGGCTGACGTGGCGGCCGCTCGACTGGACGCATGCTCTGTCAAGACTCCCTACTCGGACCCTCGGCTGAGGTGCGCACGGGACTGGGAAGGTTTCGTTCGTGATCTGCATGCTCGAAATTTGATCGACTTCTCGCTGGGCGACGGGGTGAGGGTCGACGCATTTTTTGTCAAGAAGAAGGGGGGCCGCCTCAGGATGGTGATCGACTGCAGGCGCAGCAACGTCGTGTTCGCCGACCCCGCGCCTGTCGTCCTGCCCACGGGGGACTCGTTCGCCGCGCTCGAGCTGGACGACCCCGAGGGCATCCTGGACGTGGAGGGCGTTGACCTGAAGGACGCGTTCTACCACCTCGAGCTGCCCATCGAGCTCAGGAGGTACTTCGTGATGCGGCCCGTCCTGGCGGGCTCCGTCGGTATCTCCAGCGTCGGGGGAAACCAGGTCGCGCCCGCGGCCAAGCTCTTCCCCAGGCTGAAGGTGGTGCCGATGGGCTGGTCGTGGGCGCTGTGGTGGTGCCAGTCCATCATGGAGCGCATCGCGGAGCAGTCGGGCTGCCCTGAGTCGCAGCGGCTGCATGACGGTCGCCCTGCGCCTGGCCTCAGCGAGTTCGGGCACCTCCAGTACGTGGACAACTTCGTCAGCTTCGGCTACGATCGTGTCGCCGTTCGCGCTGCAGTGGCGCGGGTCGCGGCCGAGCTGGAGCGCCGCGGCCTGGTGGTCACGCTCGAGGATCACGCTGGGGAGGAGGAGGGCACCTTCAACGTCCTGGGCTGGGACATCGCCGCCTCGGGGAGGCTGTCCGCCTCGGGGGGGCGCCTGTGGCGTGCGCGGCTCGCTGTCAGGTGCCTGCTCAGGCGAGGCCGCTGCTGCGGGGCGGACATCGAGCGCATCCTCGGCCACCTCATCTTCATCACGCTCGTGCGGCGCGAGGGCCTCGCGCTTTTCGAGGCCTGCTTCAGGTTCGTGCAGACCTCGTACCACGTGGAGGCCCCGCTCCCGGGCGGCGTCCGCACCGAGCTCGCAGTGTGGGATGGGCTGGCGCCCCTCCTCTGGCGGGATCTGAAGGCGGGCTGGTCGATGGACGTGGGCGCGGTCGACGCGTCGCCGTGGGGCCTGGGCGCCTGTCAGTCCACCTGGGCGCCAGCGGCAGTCAAGTCCGTCGGGCGGTACTGCGAGCGGTGGCGCTTCGGGCGGGCGGAGAGGCTCCCGCCCCGGCGCCGCGCTCTGGCCGCCAGCCAGCGGGCGCTAGGCCAGGCCATAGCTGCCGAGGTGGGTGACCCTGCCTCCGGCGGCCCTGGCCTCGTTGCTTTCGCGTTGGCTGCCGACGCCCTGCCAGCCGAGCCCGTCGGCCCGCCTTTGGAGCGCGACCTGGCCGAGTTCCCCGAGGTTCCAAAACGTCTCCTCGAGCGCTCGGCCTGGACTGTCACTGGGAGGAGGAAGTGGGACCGTTCGGAACCGATGCCCATTCTCGAAGCCAGAGCGGTTCATTATCACCTTCGCCACGCCCTTCGGAATGCAAACAACCATGGCAAGAAGATCTTGGTGCTAGGAGACTCTCTGACGGCTGTGGCCGCCTCGTCCCGCATGCGAGCTCACTCACGCGCAATGCTCCGGGTCATGCAGCGCATCTCTGCCCTGTCCCTGGCTTCTGGGTCGTATCTGTGCGTGAGGTGGGTTCCCACGGAGTTCAATGTGGCCGACGGGCCCTCGAGGGGCAGGGGATCTCCAACAAAGCCTACAGACATCATTCTTGACAAGCACGTCCCCACTAAGCACGACATCAATAGCAAGCACGAGTACAACATCATCAGCACAGTCAAGCATGATATTACCGACATGCCCATCATCAGCAAGTGTGGCAAGCACGACATCAGCAAGCACGACAAGCACGACATCAGCAAGCACGAGATCAGCAAGCACGACATCAACAGGCACAGCTTCACCGACAAGCACGACATCAGCAAGATAGGCCAGCACGGCAGCAGCACGCACGACATCGACGTCAGCACGTTCCTTCCTTCGCATCGCCGTTTTGGTTCATGCTGTCCAGCTTCGAGGCGTTCGCCTAGCGAGAGTACGCCCCCAGTGCCCGTGCAGAGGAAGTGCGACTGGCATGCTGGGGCGGGCTCGCCGCCGGAGTCGGTCGCCGCGGAGCCGGCCTTCGTCGACCTCGGCAGCCTCGCGACCGGGCCCCTCGGTCTGGCCGGGCCGCCGCGCTGCTCGCCAGGCCGCGCCTGCCGCGCGGACCGCGCCGGGCCCTCTGCAGGGCGTGAGGCGCAGGCCGGCGGCGGCGACGCCGCGCCCCCAGACCCCTCGGGAGCGGGCGGCCGAGGTGCGGCCGCCGCCGGGCGTGCAGGTGCTCAACGCCGCCGCGGTGCGCACGGCGAGGGGCAGGGAGGCCTACCAGGTGCTGCACGCCGCGTTCGTGACTTGGGCCAGGAGCCAGCAGATGGCGCTGTCCTCGGCCGCGGACGTCGACAAGGCAGCGGTGGGCTACCTGCACGTGATGTTCGACGAGGGGAAGCACCTGACCTACGCCAACCGCCTCATCGCGGCCATCGCTTGGATGCGGCCCGAGTTCAGTCGGCACGGCCAGCTCCGCCTCCCGCGGGCGAAGCAGGCTGCGGCGGGCTGGAAGAACCTGGCGCCGCCGAAGAGCCGTCAAGCGCTGCCGATCGAGGTGGTCTTCCTGATCATCAACTGGCTCCTCCTCCAGCGGTCCTACGAGGCCGCGCTGGCAGTGTGGCTGCTGTTCGAGATCTACGGTCGGCCGGGAGAGATCCACAAGCTGCGAGCCGTGGACCTCGTGCCGCCGCTGATGGCGCGGGGCGCGGCCCACCGCTTCTGGAGCGTGACGCTCCACGCAGCCGAGGTGGGCGACGTGTCCAAGACGAACGAGTTCGACAACTCCGTGCGGCTCGACCTGCCTCGTCATCAGCGGCTGGCCGCGAGCCTGGACTGGATGCTGGCGCGCAGGTGGGGCGCGGGCTGGAGGGCGAGCGCCCTCGCCCGAGAGGGCGGGGCCGCAGGCTTGCCAGGCTCGCTCTTCCTCATCTCGCCCGCGGACGTGTCCCGGGAGTTCCGGCGGGCGGTGACCGCCCTCGGCCTCCGCCGCCTCGGCGCCGTGCACCTGTACCAGCTGCGGCACGCCGGGCCGTCTCGCGCCGCTACGAGAAGGGCAGCCGCCTGACAGAAGTGCTGCATCGTCTACCTCTCTGGCTGCAGCGACACGGGGGAGCCTGCGTCGAACACCTGAGCCGACCCGTGTTCGAGGTGCCCTCACCTTTGTCGCAGCCTATCTGAGCGCGCCTGTCATACTCGAGCTTTTTTCTGGGCATGGAGGCTTCGCCCGTGCTGCAGGAGCCATGGGCTTCTGGGTTCTCGTGTGGGACCTGTCTCTTGGGGAACAATACGACTTGACGCGCTCAGAGAATCGTGCCAAGATCAACGCGTGGCTCCGGGCAGGTTTGCTGCTTGGCTGGCACGCGGGCGTTCCTTGTAATACACTCACACGTGCCAGAGGATACGGTATCGGTCCACCAGCTGTCAGATCTGACGAGTGCCTTTTCGGTCTCCCCGATCTGTCGTTTAAGTTGCAAGCTCAGGTTGATGCCTCCAATTGTCTGAACAAATTCGTCGCTTCGCTTGCCCGGGCCTCTCTGGCCCTCAGTGTGCCGTGGTCCGTTGAAAATCCCAAGACCTCTCGGCTCTGGCTTTTGCCGGACTGCAAGCGCCTCCACCGCCGTCGTGGTGTGGAGCATGTTGTTACTTCTATGTGCATGTGGGGTACCCGGTGGCGGAAAGACACTGGGCTCCTCCTTGGTTTGCTGGATCCCACGCCGTGGCGTGACACCAGATGCCAGGGCTCGAAGCGCGGATTATGTGCTCGCACCAGCCAACGACATGAGATCCTCAGTGGCAAGAGGCCCGACGGGACCTTTGCCACCAGTGCTGCAGCCATCTACCCTGTGCGCTTCTGTAAAGCTCTGGCCAGGTCATTTTATAATGCTCACGTTGCAAAGATTGCTGCCTCTTTCCAGAGGCACCTGTGAGAATTCGGCGTTACCAGCTTGCAAGCATGCCTGCAGATTTGGCATGTAAAGTGTGTGCTCTGTCGACCTCGCCGTGGCGTCTCGCGCCACCACCCGCAGCTCGCCCTCACACCTGACTTCTGGCAAAAACGAGCTCTGATGATATTTGTGCTTGCACGGTTTTCATCTGCGCAATCCGCCGCCATTCGGGGGCTCAAGGCGCACCATCCAGCCATCCCCACCTCCTCCTTCTTCTTTTAACCTTGCTCCTTAGCATGTAAAGTGTGTGCTCTGTCGACCTCGCCGTGGCGTCTCGCGCCACCGCCCGCAGCTCGCCCTCACACCTGACTTCTGGCAAAAACGAGCTCTGATGATGAGGATGATCAGGAACATTATGATGATGATGCTGATGATGATGATGATGATGATGATGGTGCTGATGATGATGCTGCTGATGATGATGTTGATAGTGATGATGCTACTGCTGATGATGCTGATGATGATGCTGCTGCTGATGCTGATGCTGATGATGATAATGATAATGAGGATTAGGATGAGGATATGATGCTGCTGCGGATGATGATGCTGATGATGGTGGTGGTCGCGGTCATGATGATGCCGATGATGATGATGATGATGATGATGATGCTGATGCTGCTGATGATGATTATGATGATGATGCTGGTGATGATGAGGATGGTGGTGGTGGTGGTTGTGATGCTGCTGCTGATGATGATGCTGCTGCTGATGATGATGATGATTATGATGATGATGATGATGATGATGATGCTGCGGATGATGATGATGATGCTGATGAGGATGAGGATGAGGATGAGGATGGTGCTGATGCTGATGCTGATGGTGATGCTGATGATGATGATGATGATGATGATGATGATGATGAGGATGAGGAGGAGGAGGAGGAGGAGGAGGAGGAGGAGAGGAAGGAGGATGCGGAGGTGGAGGACGCTGGCAAAAACTCAACTCGAGAGGCGCTGTCCAGACGGCGACGCTGGCCCCCTGGCCGACGAGGCGTTGCGGAACGCGCTGGCCGAGGAGTACCCCCGAGCAGCCGCGCTGCTGAGCAACCCGGGGTTGGCCCTGCTGACGCCAGAAACCTGGCAGCAGCTCCATAGCCTCCTGCAGCCGCGGGGCGCCCCAGCCTTGGCGCCGCCGCTGAACAGGCAGCTCGACGACGCGCCTCTCTCCTGCGAGCGGTTGAAGGAGGTCCTCCAGGCCAGCCCCAAGGGGAGCGGGCCGCCGTCGGCGGTGGCAGGTTCGAGCACAGGCGGGTGGTGCCCTCTGACCCTGGGGCGCTCGGCGCCTTCTGCGGCGTCTGCGACCGCCTGGCATGAGGGCGAGTCCCCGAGAGAGCCGCTGCCGCTCTGGTCACCTCAAAGCTCACGCCGCTGCAGAAAGGTGGACGCGGCTTTCGGCCCATCGCTGCGCCGATCATCCTGCGGCGCATCGTATGGCGCGCGCCAGCAACTGCTCGCAGAGGCCGCCTGGTAGACGCCTTCGGCAGTCAGCAGTTCAGAATCGGCACGGCCGCTGGGACAGAACTTCTAGTGCACGCAGTGCGCGCCCTGTTGGAATCTTCGCCACATCTGGTGGTCACCGCCCTAGACGCGAAAAGCGCCTTTTGTACTGCGCGCCGGGCCGCCTGCCTCTGGGGGCTGGACAAAGTGGATCCCTCCCTCTTCCTCTTCGCGGAGTTTTTCTGCCTGCGCCGCTCGCGGCATTTCTTCTGGGAAAGCATGGGGCCTTCCACCGCCTGGGCGCCATCGACGGGGTTGACCAGGGGCGACCCGCTCGCACCCTCCTTCTCTCCTGCGGCCTGCGCCCCCACCTGCGCGCGCTGGAGGAGGACCAATCTTCCACCTCCAGCTTTCGACCTCCGCCAATCGACTTCACCTCACCTGACAGACCTCTGGTTTCCGACTTCCGATTCCCGCCCAACAGTTGACGCCGTCCAGTCTTCCACCTCCAGCTTTCAAACCCCGCCTGCAGGCTTCCAGCTTCAAGAGTCAAATCTGTAGCATCAGGGGCAAGAGATCAAAAGCGACAGTGCCGCATATTTTTGGAGCAGTACTTCTGATTGGGCTTGATGTTCTGATGCTCCGGCGCTCCAGCGCCTCACCCGCAGCACCCTAGACGGTGCCTGTGTGCGGGCGTGCTTCGTGCTTCGTGGAGGAGGAGCTGCGCGGACGAGCAGGGACCCGGGGGCCCCCGCCGGGCGACGTCTACGTGTTCGCCTCCCTGGGCGTTGCCGGCGGCGCAGGCCGCGTTTGACCTTGACGCTAGTCTGGGCGCCCCTCTCCGAGCAGCCGCGGCGGCGGGAGCTCCCGCGCCCGGGCGAGGGGCGCCGGGCAGGCCTGGGCGGAGCTGGCTACGCAACGGAGAGCGCCGAGGACGCCGGGCCGCCGGGCTGCTCTCGGAGGTATAGCCGAACTGCCCTCGTTGGCATCCCGCCCATGCCCGCGGCGCAGACCGCGGCCCTGCTGCTCCGGCGCTGCGGGGCGGGCAAGCTGACGCACGCGCTGCGAAAGACGCCCTCCGAGTAGGCGCGGCCAGGGGCATCTGCCTGCGACGTTGCCCTCTTGGCCGCCTGCGAGGAGCTCGCGCGCCTCGACCCGTTCGCGCCCCTTGAGCAGCTGCGCTGCCGGCTCCCGCTGCGCTTGGGCGGCCGCGGCCTCGGCGGCCAGGAGGAGCTGGCCCCGGTGACCTGGGCGGCCTCCTGGGCGCAAAACTTGGGGTCCTTGCGGGGGCCGACGGGGCTGGCCCGTTGCCGCTCGCCGCCGCCTGCCAGGCCAGCCTCGCGGGGCTTGCCGCGCCCCCGCCGCCGCTGCGGCGCTGGGGCGCGGCCGGCCCCTGCTGGCTGCCAACTTGGTCCGAGCTCACCACCGGGCTTCAGAGGAAGCGCTCACTGCACTTCCTTGCTGGGCCCCCTGCGCTCGGGAGAGGACGGGGCGCCGCTCCGCTCTTGCGGCGGCCCGCGCGCGGCAGCTTGGCAGTCGGCTTCGCCCGGCGCGCCTGGGCGGCGCCTGGGGGGCTGACTTTCGCTCCACTGCGCGCTGCTTGCTCGGCCGGGGCGCCGCCCCCGCTCGGGCCGCCCGCCGCAACTGCGCCCGCGCTTGCAGTGCGCCGGCCAGCGCCGCGGGGCCCCCCTCGGCGCCGAGGCTCGCCGCGCTTGGCGCTGCTCGCGCGGGGGCGGCTCAAGGCGCGCAGCGTCGACTTGGAGACCGCATGTGGGCGGGTCCGCGCCAACTGCGGTTCGTTGCCGCGTCGCGCGGCAGACGCCGGTGCCGGCTCGGGGCCGCTGGCGCTGGCGCCGCGCGGGCTGCGGCGCGGGCGGCGCGGCGGCGGCGCGCCCTGCGGCCGGGGCGGCCCGCGCCCACTGCGGCGCTGCTGGCCTGACGGCGCTGCGGGAGGAGGCAATCTTCGACCTGGAGATCCAGCGGGCCGACTGCCCGCGGGCCGCCACGGCGCGCCAGGCGACGAGGGGGGGCTCCGGGCCGCCGCCGCGCGGGGCGGCGCTGTCGTCCAGGGTGCCTAGGCGGGCGTGCGCCCACGGTGCCCATCCGGGAGCGCGCCCTGGCGGATGCAGTGGGGACGGGCGGCCGTCGCGGCCCGGCTGCCCAAATTAACTGCGTCACCTGCGGCGCCTCGCGCGCGACCAGGCGCAACTGCTGGCCGGGGACGACGCCGCCGCGGCCGCAGCCGTGGCCAGCGCCCTCGCGCGGCGCTGGGGCGCGGAGCTGGCGGTCGCCCTGCAGGTGGCAACCGCGCGCCCGCTGCAGACCGCGGTGAGCGCTGACCGGGAGGGCCGCGCTGCTGCGCTGCGCGCGGCCGACGCGGCCTAGCTGCGGGGCGCACATGGGCGGCCACTGGGTCGTTGTGGTCGACTTCGAGCTCAGAGTGCGAGGGGGCGCGCTCGGAGCGGGCGGCGGCGACAGACCAGCCGCGGCGCTTGCAGGAGGAGCAGGAGGAGGAAGCGGAGGAGGAGGAGCAGGAGGAGGAGCAGGAATCATCATGTTACTACTACTACTACTACTACTACCACCACTACTACTACTACTACTACTACTACTACGACTACTACTACTATTACTTCTGCTACTACTACCACTACTACTACTACTACTACTACTACTACTACTACTACTACTTTTACTACTACTACTACTACTACTACTACGACTACTACTACTACTACTACTACTACTACCACTACTACTACTACAACAACTACTACTACTACTACTACTACTACTACTACTACTACTACTATTGCTAATCCTAATATTCAACAGAGAATATTAATATTAATGCTGATATTACTACTAATATTGTTGATATTACGGATACTATAGTCACAGTATTCATCATGCGAGAGCACTCATTCATACTACTACTACGAGTATTCGTACGGATCATGATGTTTTGTTGCCATTCAAATTCATGGTAGTTTTCAACATATTCGTGCTTATACACGTAATCATAGTAGTAGTAGTAGTAGTAGTAGTAGTAGTAGTAGTAGTAGTAGTAGTGGTAGTAGTAGCCGTAGTCGTAGTCGTCGTTGTAATCGTAGTCGTAGTCGTAGTCGTAGTCGCAGTTGCTGGAGTAGTAATTGTAGTAGTAGTCGTAGTAGTCGTCGTCGTCGTCATCGTCGTCGTAGTCGTAGTCGTAGTCGTAGTCGTAGTTGTAGTAGTTGTCGTAGTAGTAGTAGTAGTAGTAGTAGTAGTAGTAGTAGTAGTAGTAGTAGTAGTAGTAGTAGTAGTACTAGTAGTAGTAGTAGTAGTAGTAGTAGTAGTAGTAGTAGTAGTAGTAGTCGTAGTTAGTAGTAGTAGTAGTAGTTAGTAGTAGTAGTAGTAGTAGTAGTAGTAGTAGTAGTAGTAGTGTAGTAGTCGTAGGTAGGTGTTAGTAGTGTAGTAGTAGTTATCGTCAGTAGTAATAGTAGTATGATGTTAGTAGTAGTAGTAGTAGTAGTAGTAGTGTAGTAAGGTAGTCGTAGTAGTAGTAGTAGTTGTGTTGTCGTAGCAGCAGTAGTAGTACTAGTAGTCGTCGTCGTCGAGTCGCCGTCGTTGTCGTCGTAG
The DNA here is from genome assembly GCA_963575745.1 of Prorocentrum cordatum. Lineage (NCBI taxonomy): Eukaryota > Dinophyceae > Prorocentrales > Prorocentraceae > Prorocentrum > Prorocentrum cordatum. Next base: position 474,796 of record CAUYUJ010004492.1, read on the forward strand.
TAGTAGTAGTAGTCGTAGTAGTAGTAGTAGTAGTAGTAGTAGTAGTAGTAGTAGTAGTAGTAGTAGTAGTAGTAGTAGTAGTAGTAGTAGTAGTAGTCGTAGTAGCAGTAGTAGTAGTAGTAGTTCGTAGTAGTAGTCGTAGTAGTAGTAGTAGTAGTAGTAGTAGTAGTAGTAGTAGTAGTAGTAGTAGTAGTAGTAGTAGTAGTAGTAGTAGTAGTAGTAGTAGTCGTAGTAGTAGTAGTAGTAGTAGTAGTAGTAGTAGTAGTAGTAGTAGTAGTAGTAGTAGTAGTAGTAGTAGTAGTAGTAGTAGTAGTAGTAGTAGTAGTAGTAGTAGTAGTAGTAGTAGTAGTAGTAGTAGTAGTAGTAGTAGTAGTAGTAGTAGTAGTAGTCGTAGTAGTAGTAGTAGTAGTAGTAGTAGTAGTAGTAGTAGTAGTAGTAGTAGTAATGCTAGTACATAGTGATCGTAGTAGCAATGCGAATATTTCCCATACTTCTCATAAGACTCATACGGGTACTCGTAGTACCATTGACACTACGAACAGCAATAATAATTATACAAACAAGTTTATATTTTCTAATTTCCGTAAGGGCTTCGCCCCATGCCGCCGGTCCCTTGTCTCGGATACTGGGAGATGCAAAAGCGAAATCATGAGGTCTGGGCGCCGCCGTGAAGCAGAGTCGGGACCTGTTTGTTTTTCGACCTGACCCTACGGATCTGCGTCACGGGTGCCACCGGATTTTTTGGAAATGTCGCAAATCCACAATGTTTTTGGACCCTGACCCCGCCGATCTGCGTGAGTGTGTCAGCAAATTTGCGAAATGTGGCAAATCCCGCGTGTTTTTGGACCCTGACCGCGCCGATCTGCGTGAGGGGTGTCAGCAAATTTCATCAATGTGGCAAATCTCATGTGTTTTTGGACCCTGGCCCTGCCGATCTGCGTGAGGGGTGTCAGCAAATTTCAGAAATGTGGCAAATCCCATGTGTTCTTGGACTCTGACCCCGCCGATCTGCGTGAGAGGTGCCACTGGATTTCAACAATGTGGCAAATCCCATATGTTTTTGGACCCTGACCCCGCCGATCTGCGTGCGGGGTGTCAGCAAATGTGCGAAATGTGGCAAATCCCATTTGTTTTGGGACCGTGACCCCGCCGATCTGTGTGAGGGGTGTCAGCAAATTTGCAAAATGTGGCAAATCCCATTTGTTTTTGGACTCTGACCCCGCCGATCTGCGTGAGGGGTGCCACCGAATTTCAACAATGTGGCAAATCCCATGTGTTTTTGGACCCTGACCCCGCCGATCTGCGTGAGGGGTGTGAATTTTTACCCACCCCAGCAATTCAGAGCACACGCTCAGGGCGTGCTAGATCTGCCTGGTTGGGCCTCCTCCCCCTCGCGCGGTCCATCAACAAGGAACAGTTAGCAGCAAGAAGCAGAAGTGTAACATTGGAAACTGGAAGCTGCACCTGGTACAGGAAACTGCGAACCTTAGGCTTGTATACAGCCTGGTGGCCCCACAAGAGGGCCAGTGTATTTTTATTGATAATACAAATGCCACAACTAATAGTACAACTACTAATCGCAAATTTAGTACGCGTAATAAGGACACGGGGAGGAAGAGGAGGAGGAGGAGGAACAGGAAACATATGATGATGATGATGATGATGATGATGATGATGATGATGATGCTGATGATGATGATGATGATGATCATCATGATCATGATGATGATGATGATGATGATGATGGTGATGATGATGATGATGGTGATGGTGATGGTGATGGTGATGATGATGATGATGATGATGACGATGACGATGACGATGATGATGATGATGATGATGAGGATGATGAGGATGATGAGGATGATGATGATGATGATGATGATGATGATGATGATGATCATGATGATGCTGATGATGATGATGATGATGATGATGATGATGATGATGATGATGATGATGATGATGATGCTGATGCTGATGATGATGATGATGATGATGATGATGATGATGATGATGATGATGATGATGATGATGATGATGATGATGATGATGAGGAGGAGGAGGAGGAGGAGGGGAGGAGGAGGAGGAGGAGGAGGAGGAGTGAGGGTGAGGGTGAGGGTCAAGCTAGCCAGCTCGAGCGAGTCAAGCATGGCATGCCCATTCCCACCCGCCCTCCCACAACATAAGAAACAGTGATGGCACAACTGGTGGCTGCGCGGGCATTTCAGTGTCGCAGGTCCCAGAGCGCTGACTTCCAGGTCCCAGAGCGCCCCAGGAACGCCCCAAGAGAGCCGAGACGCCCCCGAGACGATCCGAGGGGCCTTGAGTCGCCGAAAGATCGTTCCAAGACGCCCAAGATGGCCTCCAGACGGCCGCAGACGCCGCCAAGAAACCGCGGGGAGCCTCAGGAGGCCCTCCAAGAGCCTGGACAAGCAAACACCTCCCAGGCATTCGTCACCCCAGGGCCTCCTGGAACGCCCCGGCGCCCAATGAATTGGCGAGCTAAAAACGTGCGCCGAGCCAAAGCGGGAGCGCAACTTTGAGAAAATTTCGTTCGGTGCCCAAGCGGGAAGGTCATTTCATTCACTTCGAGCGGGGGGGGGTGTGCCGCGCCCAATTCTTGCCATGCACTTTTGCGGGGTGGGCGACAAGAACAGCTATGTGGGCAGGGAAAATCAGCATGGCATTGTTTCTGACAAGTAAGGTGGCCACTCCCGCCTTGGGGTTGCCCCAGAAGTCCGCGCGATGTGCGCCGCGCCCCATTCCTGCCACGCATTTCGCATCGTCGACGACAATACAGGCCATGATGAAAGGAAAAACGGCAACTTTGTATTGTTTTTTTACAGTCAGGATGGGAGGGCCCGCGGCCCGCATGGGCGTCCGCGCGCGATGTGCGCCGCGTCCCATTCCTGCCACATATTTCGCACCGTCGACGACAAGGCAGGCCATGCTGAGAGGAAAAAAACGGAAACTTTGTTTTGATATTTTACAGCCAGGATGGGCGGGCCCGGATTGACAGCCGCGCGCGATGTGCGCCGCGTCCCATATGTGCGCCGCGTCCCATTGCTGCCACAGATTTCGCACCGTCGGCGACAAGGCAGGGCATGCTGAGAGGAAAAAGCGAAGACTTCGTATTGATTTTTTACAGTCAGGATGGGCGGGCCCAGATTGACTGCCGCGCGCCATGTGCGCCGCGTCCCATTCCTGCCACGCTTTTCGCATCGTCGACGACAAGAAAGACGATGTTGAGAAGAACAACGGCCACTTTGTATGGATTTTTCACAGTCCGGATGGGAGGTCCCGGATTGGGTCCCCACCGACCGGAATACGAGGTAGGTGGGGGTATATTCTAATAAAGACAAGGGTGAGGGTGAGGGTGAGGGTGAGGGTGAGGAGGAGGAGGAGGAGGAGGAGGAGGAGGAGGAGGAGGAGGAGGAGGAGGAGGAGGAGGAGGAGGAGGAGGAGGAGGAGGAGGAGGAGAGGAGGAGGAGGAGGAGGAGGAGGAGGAGGAGGAGGGAGGAGGAGGAGGAGGAGGAGGAGGAGGAGGAGGAGGAGGAGGAGGAGGAGGAGGAGGAGGAGGAGGAGGAGGAGGAGGAGGAGGAGGAGGAGGAGGAGGAGGAGGAGGAGGAGGAGGAGGAGGAGGAGGAGGAGGAGGAGGAGAGGAGGAGGAGGAGGAGGAGGAGGAGGAGGAGGAGGAGGAGGAGGAGGAGGAGGAGGAGGAGGAGGAGGAGGAGGAGGAGGAGGAGGAGGAGGCGGAGGAGGAGGAGGAGGAGGAGGGGAGGAGGAGGAGGAGGAGGAGGAGGAGGGAGAGGAGGAGGAGGAGGAGGAGGAGGAGGAGGAGGAGAGGAGGAGGAGGAGGAGGAGGAGGAGGAGGAGGAGGAGGAGGAGGAGGAGGAGGAGGAGGAGGAGGAGGAGGAGGAGGAGGAGGAGGAGGAGGAGGAGGAGGAGGAGGAGGAGGAGGAGGAGGCGGAGGAGGAGGAGGAGGAGGAGGAGGAGGAGGAGGAGGAGGAGGAGGAGGAGGAGGAGGAGGAGGAGGAGGAGGAGGAGGAGAGGAGGAGGAGGAGGAGGAGGAGGAGGAGGAGGAGGACGAGGAGGAGGAGGAGGGAGGGAGGAGGAGAGGAGGAGGAGAGGAGGAGGAGGAGGAGGAGGAGGAGGAGGAAAATGAGGAAGGAGAGGAATAATAATAATACTAATAATAAGAATAATAATAATGATAAGAAGGAGAATACGAATAATAATAATAAGAAGAAGAAGACGAATAAGAGGAATAATACGAAAAATAATGTTAAGAATGATACTAAGACTAAGATTAAGAATAATAATAAGGATAAAACTAATAATACGAAGAAGAATAAGAAGACGAACACTAATAATAATAACATTTAGAATACTAATAATAATACTAATAATACTACTAATAATAATATTATTAATAATAATAAGAATAGTAATAATAATACTAGTAATACTAGTAGTAGTAGTAGTAGTAGTAGTAGTAATAATAATAATAATACTAATAATAATAATAATAATAAGAAGAAGAAGCATAATAATAATGAGAATAATAATATTAAGAAGCAGAAGAAGAATAATCAGAATACTAATACTAAGAAGAAGAATGATAATACGAAACATAAGAAGAATACTAATAATACAACCAAGAAGAATAATACTAATAATAAGAAGAATAATAATATTAAGAATAATAATAAGAATAAGAAGAAGGATAATACTATTAAGAAGAAGAATAATAATACGAAGAATACTAATAAGACGAATAAAAATAAGAATAATAAGAGGAGGAGGAGGAGGAGGAGGAGGAGGAGGAGGAGGAGGAGGAGGGAGGAGGAGGAGGAGGAGGAGGAGGAGGAGGAGGAGGGAGAGCGACGAGGAGGAGAGGAGGAGGAGGAGGGAGGAGGAGGAGGAGGAGGAGGAGGAGGAGGAGGAGGAGGAGGAGGGAGGAGGAGGAGGGAGGAGTGGAGGAGGAGGAGGAGGAGGAGGAGGAGGAGGAGGAGGAGGAGGAGGAGACGGAGGAGGAGGAGGAGGACGAGGAGGAGGAGGAGGAGGAGGAGGCGGAGGAGGAGGAGGAGGAGGAGGAGGAGGAGGAGGAGGATGAGTTGGTGGTGGATGAGGCGTCTTTGGGCACTAGGGGCAATCGTGGGCCCTCCTGGGGGACTTAAGAGGCTCCTTAGGATGCTCTTTGACCGTCTTGGGCGTTCCTGGCATGTCTGACGCCGTCAAAAGCCGTCTTGGGGGCCTCTCAGGGCCGCTCTGGGGCCCTCTTTGGGCGCTTTAGGGCCGTCTTGGAGGCCATGATGGGCGTCTTGGAGGTCTCCTGGGTCGTTTTGGGGCTTTTGGGGGGCTTTCTTGGGGCCGTCTTGGGGGCCTCTTGAGCTGCCAAGGGGCCATCTTGGAGGCCTCTTGGGGGCTCTTGGGGCCATCCTGGCGGCTTCTTGGGCCGTCTTGGGGCCATCTTCGCCGTCTTGGGCGAAATTGGAGGCCGTCTTGGGTCATCTTGGCCGTCTTGGAGGCGGCGTTGTGCAGATTTCCGGTCGTCTTGGACACAGTGGCGGGTTTGGCCGAGACCCCACTGGGAGTTCTTCAGAAAAGGACCTTCCAGAAATCCAGCATGCCGTGCACCCATGTGATGAATCACCAGGGGGCGGCGGATTTTGTGGCTTTCGCCCATCCCGCCACCGTGCCTGGGCCGTCGACCAGAGGCCTCTTGAATGCATATGAATAGAAGGTCTCTTGGGGTGCCTCGCGGAGGCCTGTTGGAAGGCCTTTGCGGCCTTGAGGTCCTCTCGGGCGCTTCTTGGGGGCCTCTTGGGGGCCTCCTCGGGGCCTCTTGAGGGCCTGTTGGCGGTCTCGGGTGTCATCTTGGGGCGGAGGGCTCGACATGTCAGTTCGTGTTCTCCTTCTTGGGCCCGTCTTGGGGGCCTCTTGGGCCTTCTTGGGGGCCTCCTGGGCACGGCTCCATGTGGCCGTCTTGCGGCCCTATTTTGGGCTCCGCTCCTTCGGCCGTCTGGGGGTGATCTCGGGGGCCTTTCGGACTGGGTCGTCTTGGAGCGTTGGAAGACAGAAGCGGCGGGAATGTTAAGAACTTTCAGAGACCTAGAAGGGACACCTATGAATTGTGCCTCTCGGTGGGGTCCACGTTGAGGTTCTCTATGGGCCCTCCTGGGCTGTCTTGGGACCACCTGGTGCGTCTTGGACATGAATTGCCGAAAGCCGAATCTGAATTACCCAAGCGGGGCAGAGGGGGGAGCGCATTCTGACCTGTGACCCCGCTCGGGCCCCCAGCCCCTCCCCCCCCCGGGAAGTCCGCGGCGGAGAAGGAACCGGAGGGCAGGGGCTTCCTTTGGATCCGATGACGACCCAGCTCCCATCGGGATGGCGAGCTTGCAGGGCCAAAAGTTGGCCGCAAAGCAGGGAGGACACATACCGACCCACAGGACGTCTCCCAGGACTCTACCCGCGGACGACCAGCCTTGAACTGCTTCTCGCACATGCCGACAGGTTCGGCGGATTTCGAGGAAGTCATGGAAGTCTGTACATGGTTTCCAGCACGTAATGGTCATGTCTGTGCTTTTCTGGCGGCTTAGGCTCGTGGTTATGCCATGGGCATTCGGAGGTCGAGTTCCTTTGCTTGCCATATCATCGTACTCCCCGAATGATGACACATGTACCCACGGAGTTCATGGTCTCGCTCTGAAGTTTTTGGGGTGAATCTGTGAGGCATGCCCAGTCCTCTGAATTGTGTTGAGCTAGCATATGAAAGCACCCGTCCAGTGGGAGCGTCCAGAAAACAGAACACGACATCCACGGTTGCATCGTATCCTACATCGCACTCTCTGTGGACTTGCAGGGGGTTTGGCTGCATTAGTCGCAGGCGCTTTCTGTCAGAACGTTCGGGACGCACCCTTTTTGGGGTCGCTGGCATCCCCCTAGTTCCAAGGCAGCTACAATTCAAGCGCGGCTTGACGCCATCCCGTGTCACCACGCCGACCGCACGTAGTGCTTTTCCTTGTGGAGGCGGCTCGACTGTGTGAGAGGCCAGGCGAATCAACATCACATCGTCGGTGCTCTTGGAGTCAGAGGGTGCTGCTCTGGCCATCGCTCCCCCTCCCTTCTTCCGCCCCCCTCTCCTCCTGTTGCTCGTCGTCCTCCCTCATCATCCCTCCTCATCGTCCCTTCCCCTCGTCCTCTCCTGCTGCCCCTTCTTCTCCTCCTCCTCCTCCTCCTCCTCCTCCTCCTCCTCCTCCTCCTCCTCCTCCTCCTCGTCGACCTCGTTCTCCTCGTTCTCCTCGTTCTCCTCGTCCTCCTTGCGCTCCCTCGTCGTCGTCATCATCGTCGTCGTCGTCTTCGTCGTCGTCATCCCCCTCTCCTCCCTCCTCCATCCTCCTCCTCGTTCTCCCCCACTGGTGGAGGAATGCTCGGTGGCCGCGCTCGCCGTCTGGGCTGGTGGCAGGGGGGACCTGAGCGGCGTGGGCACTGTCCCGCTCCCCCTGCCTCTCCCCTCCCCCCACTGGCCCATCCCCCCTCGTCCTCCCTCGCCCTCCTCCTCCTCCTCCTCCTCCTCCTCCTCCTCCTCCTCCATCTTCTTGTCGTCCTCAACCTCCTCCTCCTCCTCCTCCTCCTCACTTCTTCTTCTTCCTCCTCCTCCTTCTCACTTCTTCTTCTCCTCCTCCTCCTCACTTCTTCCTCCTCCTCCTCACTTCTTCCTCCTCCTCCTCCTCCTCACTTCTTCCTCACTTCTTCCTCCTCCTCCTCCTCCTCCTCCTCCTCCTCCTCCTCCTCCTCTCTGTCCTCCTTCTCCTCCTCTTCCGCGCGGCGGCGTGTCTCTGCCGCGCGCCCAAAGCACTCAGATCGGGAGCTGGCGCGTTCCTTCCCCATCCCTCAAACGGGATAGTTCCCCCGAGAGCGACTCACAAAACGCGGCCGCTCCCAGGGGGAAGGGGTGCGCCAGCCAGTGCCTCTAGACTGGGCGCGCACGGGAGTGCCACGTGGACCGCGAGCATCGCCCTCCAGCGCCTGGGGCAGCCGCCTCTCAAGAACTCGCCGATTGCCGGCGCCCCGCGCAGGAGTCCGTGCCTGGCACCGACCCGGCGGCGCGGCCAACCCACCGCGGCAGGCCCCCACGGAGTGCCCAGCGCCGCCGGCCCGCGCACCGCGCCCGCGCCAGAGCGGCAGCAGCAGCGGCAGCCGCGGCGCCAGGGCCGCGCTCCGCGCTGGCCCGCCCGCGCCGCGGCGGCAGGCCCGCGCCTGCCTCGCTCCAGCTGCGCGCCCTGCTCCAGCGCCCCGCGGCCCTCTCCAGCTTGGCCAGCGCAGCAGCGGCAGTGGCGGGCCCTCCTCGTCTTCTGCGCGGGCGGTGTCAGCAGTAGCCCGCAGCAGTGCAGTCAGGAGCAGCGCGCGTCGCGCCTCTGGCGGCCCTCCAGCCCCTCCAGTAGGCGGCGCAGCGGCCCCTGGTTGCGCCAGCGCTGGCGCGGAGGCGGCCCGCCACGGCCGGGCCGGCGTGGCCACGAGGACCGCTTCCGCGACATGCCGCTGCAGCACGCTCTCGAGGGTTTGGTAAAGCTGCCGCATGGCAGCGGAGCGCGCAACGCTCCCCGCGGGCGCGAGCTGCCGCACGAATGCGGCCGCGTCCTCGCCGAATCTCCCGTGGTTTTCGACGACGAACAGGAGAACGGGCACGCCTGGGTAGCGAGCTCGTTTCTGGCGCTCTGATGTAGCGGCGGCGGCTGCTCCGTTCCGTCTCTCGGCCCCGTTCACCAGGGCGTCCTGCGAGGTGGCGTTCACTACCGTGAGGTCGATCAGGAGCGGCGTGGGGCAGCATTGCCTCTCGGTGCGCTGTGCAGCCCACTCCGCCATCACCGCATAGCCCACGTCGTGCAAGCGGACCAACCACCCGCCGACTGGGCAGCCCCGGGCGTGCCGGCCCTTCGGGTCCAGCGGCTGACCGCAGACGCTGCCGTCCGGGCGCCGGTGCTAGCAGAGCCTGGTGTGGAACGGCAGGTCGAGGTTCAGTGGGGCCCCCGTCGCGGTGCCGAATCATGTGTCGTTGAGGCGGTGGCGCGCTCGCGTGGGCGCCTCCAGCCAGCGGGTTGCCCCAGTTCCGCCAGCCGAGCCGGGGCGGGGCCCTCGCCCGCCGCCAGGCCAGCGACCAGGCGGGCAGCCGCAGCAAGTGGGGCCGTCGCAGCCAGGGAGTGCTGCGTTGGTGCCAGGGCCTCGTCGCCCACTGGGGCGGTCGCGTCCTCCAGCGCTGCCCGTAGCGTGGCCGTTGCTGCTGGGAGGCAGCGGCGCGCGCCTGCTCCGCCTCCTCCTCCTCCTCCTCCTCCTCCTCCTCCTCCTCCTCTTTTGCTTCCGCGGGTCACACCGCAGGCGCATACTGGTGCAGTCGGGGCCGCTCGCAAGCGGTCGAGGTCCTCCTGTGGACGCCTAGAGTGTGCCGGGGCGTAGTACGTCTAAGACGCAGGCGCAGCGGAGCGGCGCGCGAGGGCGCTCGAGGGGGCGTCCAGCCCAAGGGTAACGGGGGACGAACCTGGGGAGGGAGGGAAAGCGCGAAGCCAGGAGCGGGACGAAACCCAAGCGAAGCAGGGACGAAGGAGGAGGAGCTAGCCGGCGGGGAAGAAGAAGGACAACGGAAGAAGAGGGAGGGCAAACAAGATGGGGGGAGAGAGAGAGGAGGTGAGGAAACAGCGGAATCCGAACGGAAGCGACCGCGACGACCGCTTGGGCGCGAGGGCGACTCTTCCTCGTCCTCCTCTTTCTCCTTCTCCTTCTCCTTCTCCTTCTCCTTCTCCTTCTCCTCCTCCTCCTCCTCCTTGTCCTCCTGCTCCTCCTCATCCTCCCTCCTCTTCCTCCTCCTCCTCCTCCTCCTTCTCCTCGTCCTCCCTTCTCCTCCTCCTCCTCCTCCTCCTCCTCCTCCTCCTTCTCCTCCTCGTCGTCCTGCTCGTCTTCTTCCTCCTCCTCCTCTTCCTCTTCCTCCTCGTCTTCCCCCTCCTTCTCCTCCTTCTCCTCCTCCTTCTCCTCGTCCTCCTCCTCATCTTCCTCCTCCTCTTCCTCTCTCCCACTCACGCATCCTCCCTCATCCTCACTTGCCTTCCCTCCCTCCCTCAATCTTCTTCAGGGCTAGTCGGTTTCGCCTGGTCGGTTTCGCCCGCGGTTGGTCCCGCTAGGTCAGTTCCGCCAAAACGGTTTTGCCCGCGGCTGGTTTCGCGGGCGTCATTGGTCGTTGTGGTCGCCTGCGTTCGTTCGTCGTCGCGGGTGGCTTTGCCGTCGTTGGTGCTTGGTGCGCCGTCGTTCTCGTCGTCGTCATCGTCGTCGTCGTCTTCGTCGTCGCTCGTCCCGCGTCTTTCGTCCTTCGTCCTTCGTTCTGCGTCCTTCGTTCTCCGTCCGTCGTCCTCCGTCGTCCGCCGCCGCCGCCGCCGCCGCCGCCGCCGCCGCCGTCGCCGCCGCCGCCGTCGTCGTCGTCGTCGTCGTCGTCGTCGTCGTCGTCGTCGTCGTCGTCGTCGTCGTCGTCGTCGTCGTCGTCGTGGCCGCAATTCGTCGTCGTTCGCAGTTGTGGTCGTCCCCTTTCTGTCCCGCTCGTCAGGGTCCGCACCGGGATCGTCTGTCGGCAGTGCCGCCCGCCCGCTTGAACGTCCCGCCCGCCCGACCCGCCCCTCTCAGGGTTCGCCCGCCCCGGCCTGTCCCTCTGCCCCACCCGCTCGCCCGGTCAGGCCCCGCCCGCCCGACCCGCCCGTCGGCGTCGGCCCGCCCGACCGCTCCGCTCTCCGGGGCCCGCCCGCCCTGGCCCGCCCGTGCCCGCAGCCCGCCCGCTTCGCTCGGAGCGCCTGGCGAGGACGAGGGGCGGCGCCCCTCGCCGTCGCCGCCCTCCGCCTCTCCGACTGCCCCTCCCGGCCACCTGGCGCCTCGCCCCCCTCGGCCGCGGGGAGGGGCGGGGGCGGAGGGAGGCGTGGGGAGGGCCAGCGAAGGGAGGAGGGTTCAGATTCAGATCGCCCACACCCTTCCCTCCCACCGCCTTGCCTCCACGTGAGCTTGGCCACGGGCCCGTGGGGGGGGGCGGGGGGAGTAGAGGTGACGCAGAGAAGGGGCGGAGGCGGGCGGAGGCTGGGAGCGCGGAGCGGCCAAAGGTCCCCCCCCTGGGGGCGCTCTTCATCGCGCGATTCGGCCGTGGCGTTGCGGAGGTGCCGGGATCTGCCCGCGACCGCTGCCTCTTCGCGGACGTACCAGCAGACACAGCCCACATGCCGAGGTACAGACCGACACGTCCACGAGAAGTGTGTGTGTGTGTGTGTGTGTGGGTGCGCGCTTGTGTGTTTGTGTTTGTGTGTGTGTGTGTGTGTGTGTGTGTGTGCGCTTGTGTGTTTGTGTGTGTGTGTGTGTGTGTGTGTGTGTGTGTGTGTGTGTGTGTGGGTGCGCGCTTGTGTGTTTGTGTTTGTGTGTGTGTGTGTCTCTGTGTGTATGCAGTGTGCGACGCTTGTACGCTGCGCTATCGCTCCTGGGGCTGCAGGTCGCATCTCGCTGGCTTCAGCTGCATTTCTGCTCGAGTGCTGGCGGTTGCCGCAGCCTGGTGGCGGGTTCGCTGTCTTGTTTTCTTCACCTGATTGCCTCTGGTCGGAGTGGTGCGACCTTGAGGAGACCCGTACAGTTACTATATCGTCCAGGTGTTTGCTTTTTGCTTTGGCTCCCATCCATGATTGACTCTACATTTGCTGCGGTGGGTTTGCCCTTCAACGGTGCCGCTCATATTGCTCGCGCGCATGCGCCGTCCACCACCTATGGATTTGCCTGTGCTGTCCACCACCCATGTGCGTCATCGCGTGAGGCGTTGGCTGTCGCGGTCGCTTGACTTTTGTATTGGATGTATGCCTCGAGCGCGTATTTTTTTCGCGCTACTTGCACCTGCACGGCGTTCTGTCGTGTTCGTTGCTTGCCTGGCCGCTGCACCTGTCTCGACTGTGCTTGTCTCACGCGGCAGTTTACTGGCTGGTCTGGCAGCTCTACAGTGCAATTCTTTCAACTGGCTAATTCACTAGATTGCTGCCTGCGCTTCAACTCCTGGCGTCGAGCTACGCTCCGCGGGATGCTTGGCCGCTGCACTTCGGCTCTACAGACCACCAGTCTGCATGGTCTTGGCTGGACTCTTGCATCACGGCGCGTTCGACTAAGTTCGTTCGCAATTGGCACCTCCATCTGCCGACCTCGCCTGAGCTTCCTCAGCGCCGCCGACTTATTGGTGTGTGCGTGTGCGTGCTTGCCCGCGCCTCAACTCCTGGCGTCGAGCTACGCTCCGCGGGATGCTTGGCCGCTGTACTTTGGCCTTGCAGTGCATCATCTTGTCACCACCGCCGCGAATCTATCTGCATGCTCGTTGCTGGTTTCTTTCACGGCGGCGCGTTCGACTAAGTTTGTTCGCGCTTGGCACCTCCATCTACCGACCGCGCCTTAGCTTCCTCTGGGCCGACGGCTTACGCGTGTGTGTGTGTGTGTGTGTGTGTGTGTGTGTGTGTGTGTGTGTGTGGGTGCGCGCTTGTGTGTTTGTGTTTGTGTGTGTGTGTGTGTGTTTGTGTGTGTGTGTGTTTGTGTTTGTGTGTGCATTTGTGCGTGTGTGCGTGTGTCAGTGTGTGCGTGTGTGTGTGTGTGTGTGTGTGTGTGTGTGTGTGTGTGTGTGTGCGTGTGTGTGTGTGTGTGTGTGTGTGTGTGTGTGTGCGCGTGTATGTGTGTGTGTGTTCGTTTGTGTATGTCTGTGTGTGTGTGCAGTGTGCGACAGTTGTACGGTGCGCTATCGACCGTGCTCTGTCGCAATTCGCTTCCCTTTGCTGCTCGCGCCTGAGGACCCGCTTCGCTGGTGACTTACACGTGTGCGCGCGCGCGTGTGTGTGTGTGTGGTTGTGTGTATATAGGTGTGTTCTTTACAGGGGGGCAGGAAGCAGAAGGGGGAACCAGGATAAGGGGAGGAGAGGGACCAGGACGAAGACCGGGCGATGCCTCGATGCGGCGCGATCCTCCGACCCCACTCTGCTCGCACCCCACGTGGGAGGCTCCCAGGGGGACGACGAGGAGCAGAGGCAGCAGACAGGAGGTCACCACCCACCAAACCACCCCAACCCAACCCGAAGGCCCAAATTTACCCTCGATTTATAGTGGGGGGGGGGTCGGGAAACATAGAAAAAACACGCGTGGAACCCTTACCCCCCCAACCCGAAGTTCGGGTCTTCGGGTTGGGTTGGGGTGGTCTGGTAGGCAGACAGGGGGCCACGAGAAGGTGGGAGCTCCGAGGCACCGACACCTCGCCGAGCGGCACGCCGAGCTGGGGCACCGGGTGCCGACTGGGGGCGCCCGCCCGCAGAGTGCCGAGGGACGTCGTCGTCGTCGTCGTCGTCGTCGTCGTCGTCGTCCCTGTCGTGATCCACCGTGTGCCTCCTCCGCCTCCTCCGCCTCCTCCTCCTCCTCCTCCTCCTCTTCCTATTCCTCATTCCCTCCCTCGTGTCGTCGTCGTCGTCGTCGTCGAACGACCCCACCTCAAGAGGCGAACGCAGGATGAGGGAGCCCACTAGCTGCTCGCTGGCGTCGGGGGGGTGCCCATCAGCGGCACAGCAGGCTTACCAGCAGAATTATCGTCGCCATCGAACTTCCGACGAGCAGGCTGTTGGGCAGCCAGACCGTCGTCATCAATCTCTTCATCAGTAGACCGCTCAGCAGCAATAGCTTTACCATCGATCAATCCGCGAGCAGGCCTCTTAGCAGCATGGTTGCCTCTATCGTGCTCGTCAGTAGCAGGCCGTTGAGCAGCGAGCTCTCACCTGTTATCCGAGAGTTTCGGCGGGCTTCCCGAGGCTTCCCGGAGTTTTCTGGAGGGCATTCCCCTCGTCCTCCCACTCCTCCCCTCCTCCGTCGTCCTCCCACTCCTCCTCCCACGTCCTCCCACTCCTCCCCTCCTCGTTTTCCCAGTCGTCCTCCCAAGTCCCTCCTGGAGGGACCTTTTTACCCTCGTCCTCCCACGCCTCCCCTCCTCCGTGCGCATCCCGGCTCGAGCGCCGGAGCCGCCCGACGCGCGGCCCGCTCCAAATGGAGGGCCCGGCCGCGCTGGCGCGCGGGCGCGTTTGGCGCATGGGCCCGTCGCGAGGATTCGGGCAGTGTCACGGGGGGTTCACCCCGAGAGTTACGGTAGAGGGAAACAATTATTGAACACTCCCCCTCCCCCCCAACCTCAATGTTGGCACGCGCGGGGGAGACTGCGGTCGAAGTGCGTCTCATCAGACCCACTGCCAACCTTGAACATTGGGGGGAGGGGGAGCCGTTGACAGATGAATGCGGCATCATGAGTGTTCGCTAATTTGTTCCGAGGCCTGTAAGTCGGGCCGGTTCCCCTACAGGAGGAATATCCAGAAACAGTCGAAGCATACTATGGGGACGATTGTTGGACTACTCTTGATCATTTTGAATATTATATAGGAAACTATTTATCATTTTTCGTCCAAGATCCCCCTGTAGGGGGACATGCCCGACCTAAGACGAGAGGGGGTCACCAGTTACTGTTGGCAGTCGATGTTCCAGGATCAAGGCTCGAGGAGGTTTTCGGACGTTTAGAGTGGTTTTGGAAGGCTCTGGATTGTTCTCTGGGGCCCACCGCTTGAGAGAACATGGCGCTTCCGCGAGGAAGTGCCGACCCCCCCAGTCGTGATGCCCCTTTCGGCGGCTAGCCCTGGGTTGGAGTGAGATGGGGCGGGCTTTCTCAGAAGGCTCGGAAATGCCCCCCGCTTTCTGAGAAATTTTCTAAGCCTTCCCTGAACACATTGGAATTTCAGAAGGCGCGAGGGCTTTTGAGAAGCCCCGTCGCCTTCTGAGAAGGCCTGGCCCCTTTCACTTCCCCCTCTGGGCTCGCCGCCTACGCACCCGTGGCACCGCCCCAAGGATGATCGTGTACGAGAGCGGCCAGGTCTGCAACATCTTCCAGGTCGCGGGCAGCGTTTCTCTGCAGGCCCTGAGGATAGCTGTCCCCAGCGGCCTCCTGACGGCCGTGCTCACGTACTGTGCCCACGGGTTTGGTGCCGTCGACCTGGATGTCGGTTTCATGAAGAACAACGCCATCTGGCGCGGCTTCACCTACCTGGTGGGCTTCCTGGTGGTGTTCCGCACGTCGCAGGCGTACAGCCGGTTCTGGGAGGCAGGGCTGGACCTAAACAGTTTTTCGGTGATTTCGTGGGCCGTTTTCGTTTCGGCTTCGTTTTGCGGTAAAGGCGGATCCGAGACAAAAGCGAGGGGAAAAGAAAACAAAGCGAGAGCGAAAAGCACCGTTTGGGTCCAGCCCTGCTGGGAGGGGTGCACAGCCACCCACAGCATGGGCGCCGAGTGGTTCGACGCCTGCAGCTCGCTGGTGGCCTTCAGCTTGCACGCCCCGCCCGCTCTGCACCTGGAGGTGGCGGTCTTTCAGAACCTGCTGGTCCGGCTCTTCAGTATGCTGCACTCGGCGGCGCTGGGGGACGTCGAGGACAGCAGCGGCGGCCTGGACATATCCGCATACCGGGCCTTCCAGATGGAGCTCATCGACGCGGCGGGAATCGACGGGCAGAGCCTCGACTGCATCAGGACGTCTCACTCCAAGGTGGAGCTGATCTTTCATTGGATCCAGCAGCTCATCGTCGAGAGCGTCGGCACCGGCGTGATGTGCATACCACCGCCAATCTTGGCGCGCGCGCTGGAGGAGATGGCCAGTGGCCTGGTGCACTTCCACCACGCGCTGAAGATTTCGGTGGTCCCCTTCCCCTTCCCTTATGCGCAGACCTGCGACATCATGTTGTTGATGCACTGGATGATGGTGCCTCTCATCGTCTGCCAGTGGGTAAGCAAGTGGTATCTTGCGTTCATATTCGCTTTCATCCAGGTTTTCACCCTGCAGGCCCTCAACCTGATATCAATGGAGCTCGAGCACCCGTTCGGCACCGACCCGAACGATATTGACGCGGAGCAGATGCAGAAATCGATGAACGCACACCTGCGCCTGCTGCTCAGGGAGTCCACGAAGAGGACCCCCACCCTGCGTCACGACGACCAGAAGGCGCTCCTCTTGCGCGTGGCCGAGCCCGACGAGGGCACTCTCTGCTCTTTCTTCGATGTCTGGATGGCCCTCGACGACGACAACACCGTCTTCCGCCGCGGCGACCCCTCTGAGGAGTCCGGCAGGCGGCTCTCCTCCCGGCAGTCCAAGAACTCTTGGCGGAGCAACCTGTCCTCGCGCTCCAAGGACAGCGCCCCCGTAGAGCCAAAGCCGCTGATGCGGATGCCCCCCGAAGTGGAGCGCGAGTTGGCGACGTCGAAGATTGCCCTGGGCCTGCAGGCAGACACGGATCCTCGCGACCAGAGTCCTCATGGTTTCCATCGTTCTTGCTTCCATCGGCCTCCCCCTCTCGTCGCCACGGCTGGTCGCAGCTCGAGACATTGGAAAGAGCTTGTTCTACCGTTGCTGGCAGCAAACCGGGGGGGTCACTGGGGGTTTCCAACCCGTCCCCCCTCCCCCCCTCGAAAACTGGGAGGGGGGGGTCACTGGGGGTTCGAACCCCCCCCCTCCCCCCTCCCCCGTCCATCATGAAAAGGGGGGGCGTCACTACCGGTTCGAACCCCCCTCCTCCTGGAAAACAAGGGGGGTTCACTACCGGTTCCAACACCGCCGCAACGACTCCCCCTCCTCTCCAACTCTGGATGGGGGACTGGTGGGGACACTGGTTGGGACGGTGGTAGGGATGGTGGTGGGGAGTGGGGACAGTTTGGTCAGTGGGACAGTGGTGGGGACAGTGGTGGGAACAGTGGGGCCAGTGCGACAGTGGTGGGGGGGATAGTGGGAACAGTAGCGGGGACTGGGGACAGTGGGACAGTGGTGGGGACAATGGGGACAGTTGGACAGTGGTGGGGACGGTGGTGGTGGGGACAGCAGTGGAACAGTGGTGGGGACGGTGGTGGTGAGACAGTGGTGAGGGCGGTGGTTAGGACGGTGGTGGGACAGTAGTACAGTCGGGGACAGTGGGACAGTGGTGGGGACAGTGTGGACAGTGGGGCAGCACAGTGGGACAGCGGTGGGGACGGTTGGGAACAGTGGGACGGTGGTGGGGACAGTTGGGTCAGTGGGTGGGGAGAGTGGGATCGTGGTGGGGACGGTGGTGGGGACAGTGGGGACAGTGCGACAGTGGTGGGGGCACTGGCGGGGAAAGTGGGGACAGTTGTGGGGACAGTGGGGACAGTGGTGGGGACAGTGGGGACAGTGGGACAGTGGTGGGGACGGTGGTGGTGGGGACAGAGGTGAGGGGACACTGGGACAGTGGTGGGGACAGTGGGACAGTGGTGGGGACGGTGGTGGTAGGGACAGTGGTGAGGGCGGTGGTGAGGACGGTGGTGGGACAATGGGACAGTGTACAGTGGGGAGAGTGGTGGGGACAGTGGGGACAGTGGTACAGTGGTTGGAACAGCGGGACAGCACAGTGGGACAGCGGCGGGGATAGTGGGGACAGTGGGACAGTGGTGGGGACAGTGGGGACAGTGGGACGGTGGTGGGGACAGTGGGGACAGTGGGGAGAGCGGGATGGGGACAGTGGCCAGGGCAGTGAGGACAGTGCGACGGTGGTGAGGGCATTGGTGGGGACAGTGGTGACAGTGGTGGGAACAGTGGGGACAGTGGGACAGTGGTGGGGACGGTGGTGGTGAGGACAGTGGTGAGGGCGGTGGTGAGGACGGTGGTGGGGATCTGGGAGTCTTTTGCTTGCGGCGAGGGGGGGGGGTTCGAACCGGTAGTGACCCCCCAGGTTTTCTGGAGGGGGGGGTTGTCGAACCGGTAGAGCTCCCCCTCAGTTTTCCAGGAGGGGGGGGGGAGGGGTTCGAAACGGTAGTGGCCCCTCCCGGTTTTCCGGAGAAGGGGGGCGGTTTTGCCTGGGGAAGCTGGGGGGGGGACGGGGGTGGGGTTCGAGCAGGGGGGTGGGGATTTTCGGAAGGGAAGGGGACCCCCGGGTTCTGGAGGAAGAGGGGGGGAATTTTCCACAGTATAGCGACGGTGGATCACGCTCTCTCAAACATTGTCAGGATGGGCCCCGAGTGGGGTCTGTAGACCGGGCTTGGACCAGACTATGGTCCGCCGCGGATCGACTGGTGAGGCCCACTTGGGCGACGACTTCTGCGATAAGACGCAGGCCCCGTCGGCCACGCAGGGCAGCATTGACGACGCGAAGGGCGTCGTCCCTGGACCAGGAGCCAGTTTTTTCACCCTCCCGGCGTGACTGGCGCCACCAAGGGGGTGGGGGGCAGTGACGTGATGTTATTGCCCAGGGGATTGGGAATGGTCTGGGACTTGCGCCGAGTAGCGAGTGGCACGTGCGCCATGTGTCTGGCACGCAAGAAGAGGGGGAGAGGGGAGGAGGGAACGCGGAGCTGCTGGGAACAGGGGTGGGAGCGGTGCAGGCGGGCCGTGGCGGAGTGGGGGCGCCGAGCCGTGCGTGCGTGCGTGCGCGCGCGCGTGCGAGCGCGCGTGCGTGCGTGCGGAAGAAGGCATTCGGGGCAAGGGGGGGGGCGCGAGGCGGGGGGAAGCGGGGCCAGCTCGTCGGAGCGGAGGGGCGGCGCAGGGGCGGAGGGGGCACGGGGCTGCTGGGACTGAGGGGAGCGGGGCTGGCTGGTCGGGGCGGGGCAGGCGTCGTTGTGCCTTGCGTGCGTGCCTGCGGGATCCAAGTGCAGGAGCAGAGGGGCGCGGGGCTGCTGGGACTGAAAGAAGCTGGGCTGGCTGGTCGGGGCGAAGGGGAGGCGCCGTGCCGAGCGTGCGCTCGGAATATGGTGGCTGCGCCGTGCGTGCATGATAGCGTGCGTGTGGAACATTGAGTGGGTCGAGTAAGCGCGGGGCTGTTGGGAATGGAGTGAACGGGGTTGCGTGTCGGGGCGGAAGGGGGGCGCCGCGCCGCGCGTGCGCGCGGAATGAAGATGTCGGCGCGTTGTGAGCGGGGCGTTGCTGGTGGTTGTTGCGGATGGGGGGCGGGCTGGTCGGGGCGGAAGGGGGGCGCCGTGCGTGCGCGCGTGCGTGCGGAATGAGGATGCGTGGGCGGAGGGGGCGCGTGGCTGCTGGGATTGGGGGGACGAGTGGCGGGCAGGTCGGGGCGGAGGGGCTGCGGTGTGCCGGACTGTGCGTACGTGCGAAATACAAGAGTCGGGGCGAAGGGGTGCGCCGGGCTGCTGGGAGTGAAGGAAGCGGGGCTAACAGGTCGGGGCGTAGGGGGGGCGCGGCAAACGGGTCGGAATGGAGGGGAAACCATGTTGTGCGTACGTGTGTGCGGAATATGGAGATGGGGGTGGAAGGGGCGCGGGGCTGCTGGACATGAGAGAGACGTGGGGCTGGCGGGTCGGGGCGGAGGGGACATGCCGTACTGTGCGTGCTTGCGTGTGTGCTTGCGTGCGGAACGAAGAGGTCGGGGCGGTGGGGGCACGGGGCTGTTGGGAATGGGGGGCGGGTGGCGGGGCTGGCGGGTGGGGGTGGAAGGGACGTACTGCGCCGTGCGTGGGCGCGTGCGGAAAAAATCGTCGGGGCGGAGGGGGCGCGGGGTTGGTCGGAATGGGGGCAGCCTGAGGCGGAGGATTCGTGTTGTGTATGCACGCACAGTAAAGGAATGGGGGCGGAAGGGGTGCGAGGCCAGCGGGACTGGGGGAAGCGGGGCTGGCAGGTCGGGGGCGCAGGTCGTACAGGGGCGCAGGTTTGCTGGGACTGGTGCAAAAGAGGCGGAGGGGACAGGCGCCGTGCCGTGCGCGCGTGCGTGCGGAATAGAGAGGTGGGAGCTCGCAGACACAGGGTGCAGTGTAATAAAGGCGCGCGCTCCAGACTGGCTGGACGCGCGGATCGCACATACGTTCGTGGTGGAGAGGTTCTGGAACGACTCCCCGCGCGTCGTGGAGACGTCCCTGAAGGACGGCAGCCGTTTCCAGACGTTGGAGCCGCCGAGGATGCAGGACTCTCCTCGGGTCACTCCTCGTGGCACCCCTCGTGGCGGCGACGCCGACGACTGGGAGGCCGACGCGGGCGAGGGCTCGCACGACAGGCCGCAGGCCCCCTCGGCCACCTGCTCGAGCAGCGCGGCCGTGCCTGGCGGCCTGTTCCGAGGCCTGTCTGAGGCATGCCACGGCGCCGGCCCACCGAGCAGCGATAGACCGCAGGCCCTGTCGGCCACCCAGGGCAGCCCTGACGACGCAAAGCACGTCTTCCCTGTATCGGGGTGGCCGGACGCGTGGGCCTCGGAGACATTCGTGGTGGAGAGCTGCTGGAACGACTCTCCGCGCGTCGTGGAGACGATCCTGAAGGACGGCCGCCGGTTCCGGACCGTAGAGCCCCCGAATATGCAGGAGTTTCCTGGGGTCGCCCCTTGCTCCCGTGACGCCGACGCGGGCGATGGCTGTTGCGACCTGTCGACCGCCTGCTCGAGCAGCGCGCAGGTGCTGGGCGGGCGGCTCTCGCTCGAGGCGTTCCACGGCGCCGCCCCGCCCAGCGATGGGCCGCGGGCCCCGTCGGACACTGGCTCGAGCAGCGCGGCTGTGGCGGGTAGGCTGTTCTTGCCCGAGGCGTGCCACGGCGCCGCCCCCCCGAGCGGCGACAGGCCGCAGGCCTCGTTTTTCACCGGCTCGTGCCGCACAGCGGTGCTGGGCACGCGTTTCCGAGGCCTGCCCGAGACGTGCTGCTCCCCGAGCAGCGATAGGCGACGGGCGCCCCCGACCACCGCGTCGTCGAGCAGTGCGGCGACGCTCGCCATACCGTGCCCGATGCGCAGCAGCTCCCTCGGAGTCACAAAAATCACAGCTCGCCAGAGCACAGCTCGCCGCACGGCACCGCGCAAACACCGCTCGGTGGAGGTGGCGAGTTGAGACTGGCCTGTCCGCCATTCTGGGCGTGCCGGCCCAGCCGCCGTCGAGCGGCTGTTGGGCAGTGCGGCTGCCAGCCGCACGAGTGTGAGCACTGCTGGAGCCTCTCGGAGGTGATCGTGCTCGACGGCGCCGCGGGGCGGGCCGGCCCGCTCGGGTTTTTCCTGGGGCAGCGGCAGTTGGCCTTCGGGGGGCCCCTTCGTCGCCACGGCCGAGCGCAGCTCGGAAAGCTGGTGCGTTCGGACCCTGGGAGGTGTCAGTCAGGAGGGAGAAAAACACACAGACACAATTCATCGTCGATTCCCCAGAAAATATGGGAAAATGTGGGAAGTGGGGGGGAAGACAAAAACCCAGAACATGTGAGGAAATACGGGGAATCCTGTTTTTTGTGTCTACTTATTTGTGTGTCCTTGGGCCCCTTGAGTCAGTGGATCGATCTTGAGCTGCTGTTGTCTCAGCTCGCCCTGCCCTGAGCACCACGGCCGCGCAACACCTCGCAGCAGCGCGCGACACCGCGAACCACCGCGCCCTTCACCGAGGGCGGCGGTGAGCGGTGCTGCACGGTGCGGGCTTCCGAGTCCGACTCGGAAGCCCGCAGGTTGGGTGGAGGAATGCCTCCTGCAAGTTGGGTGTGGGAAGCGACTCAGTCGCTTCCCACACCCAGACATGCGATGGCTTGGTTCAAAAGGCTTGCGCCATTCCGCCGACCCTCTGGAGAGGAACCGTGCGGCCTCCGATCTCGTGTGCGCTGTTTGCCGCGTGCCGTCGTGCTGCCCGCGTGTAATTTGTTGGTTCTCGCACGTCCCCCTCGTCCTGTGCGTCTGCTGTGTTGGGGCTTCCTGGGGTGTCCTCTTGGAGGCCTCGGGAGCGGCTTTGTTGGAGCCTTTTCAGGGCTCCTGGGCGTTTTTGCGGGCCCTCTGGGGGCTTCTTGGGAACCTCTCGGGGGCCTCTTGGGCGCCTTGGGGGCCATCTTGTGGGGGATGGCCCCCAGGGCCCTCACGAGTTCCCCCTGTGGGGCCACCCCGGCCCCTCTCGAGGGCCTCCTTGGCCGTCCTGGGGGCCTCTTGGGCAATCTTGCGGCCTTCCTGGGCCATCTCTGGGCCCCCTTGGGCCTCTTTGGCCGTCTTGGGTCAGCCCGGGAGGCTTCTCGGCCGTCTCGGGCTCAGAACCCCTCTTCGCCTGGCGAGGGTCACGCATGCATCCCAAAGCCATGTGGGCAGTCAGTGACTCTTGCGTCTCCAGGCTGTCTTTGGGCGTCTTGTTGGGCGTCTTCCAGGCCTCTCGGGTCCTGGGCCGGCCTGCTTGGGTGTTCGAGAGGCCTCTCCGGCGCGGCGGAACCCTTCCCGAGGGCCTCGTGAGCGTTTTGGAGGCCGCGGTGGGTGGATCTGTAGGCTCCGAGGGCCGGGCAGGTGCGCCGGGGAGGTCGCACCCCTCTCAGGACAGGGGACCTCGGCGGCCTCCTCGGGGGACTCCTGGGTTGCTGCGCGAGCCGTCTCGGGGCTGTCGTGGGCTCCTCTTGGGGCCCTCTTGGGCCCCCCATCGGGACCCTCTTGTGTTGTCCGGGGCCCCCCTAGGGTTGTCTTGGGGCTCTCTTGGGCCGTCGTGGTGCCATCTCGGGCTCCTCTCGACCGTCTGGGGAGTCTCTTGGGGCTGTCTTGGGAGCCTCTCGGTGCCCTCGTCGGCTGGCTGTCCTGGGCTGTCTAGGGGCCCCCTTGGGCTGTCTGGGGGCCCTCGTGGCGAAGAGAACCCTGGGGGGGGCCCAGGACGACCCAACTGGACAGATGAGTCCACATGGTCCCACGGTGGCTTTTAAGGGATCTGCGAGGTTGTCCAGAGTATCTCCAAGATGATCCCAGAGGGCCCCATGACGGTTCCAGAGGCAACTAGGACGGTTCCAGATTGGCCCTCACGACGTCCTAGGACGCCCCCCCCCCAACAAAAACAGCACGGCCCCAAAGCAGCCAGACCAAATGGTTCTTTGCCGCATTCGCCCGAGAGGCTCTGCGGCGGTAGGGCCCAGAGGGTCCAAGATGCGGCCCACGGGACACCAGGTGTCCCACAAAGGAGCCAAGAGATCCCCAAGAGGACCCTGGACACGTCCTCTGACAAGACCCCTGGCACGTCCCCTGACTCGTCACCTGGGTCCCCCCCAGGCAACCCTCAGAGAGTCTTGAGAGGACTATACTGTGTGCTACATTACAAAGTTGTCCAATGTTAGCCAGCGTGAGCCCCAAACAGCGCGTTATTGCACTGGGGGTGGCAACTATGCGGTGTAAATTACGTGGCAGCTATGTGGTGTGATCTATGGGGTTGAGCACTACGCGGTGTGAACTATGTGAACTGGAGGAACCTCCGGTGTGTAAGATATGCGGTGGGAGCTGGAGTTACAAGCTTTGGCGTGCACGCTTTGTTGTGTACCCTGTGCGGCTCAAGCTGTATGGTCTAAACTATGCTATGTATGCTATGTTGTGAACACTATGCCATGTAAGCTCACGAGGCACCCATGAAACGGCACTGGCTGCAACGTGGCGCAACCTCGAAATACCCGCGAGGCGGCATGGGCGGCAACGTGGCGCAACAGTGACATACATGTGACATACACCAAAAGCGCGGGGCGCCCACGAGGCGGCATGGGCAGTAGCGTGGCGGAAACACCGCAAGGCTGCCAAGTAGGATCCCCTGCGCGCAAGCACTGTTTGGGGAATGTGTTTCAGTGTCCACCGCCACTGACACTAGAAGGAAGGCAAGAGGTGGACCTGGGTGCAAGGAGAGAAGCCTGATGATGATGCTGATGATGCTGCTGCTGATGCTGATGATGCTGATGATGACGATGATGATGCTGGTGGTGGTGCTGATGATGTTGCTGCTGATGATGCTGCTGATGATGCGGATGAGGATAAGCATGAGGAGGAGGAGGAGGAGGACGACGAAGACGATTACGATGACGATGACGGTGATGGCGATTATGATGATGATGCTGGCGATGATGATGCTGATGCTGATGATGCTGATGATGATGATGATGTTGATGATGTTGATGATGATGACGATGATGATATTGATAATAGTGATGATGATGTTGATGCTGTTGCTGCTGATGATGATGCTGCTGCTGATGATGCTGCCGATGATAATTATGATGATGATGCTGAGTACGATGATTATCATTATGATGCAGTTGTTTTCAGTGATGATGATGATGCTGCTGTGCTGAGGAGGATGGTGCTGATGCTGATGCTGATGCTGTTGATCATGATGATGATGACGATGCTGATGATGATGCTGATGATGCTGATGATGCTGCTGATGATGATGATGATGATGATGACGACTGGGGTTGTGGTGGTTTTGGTTGTGGTGATGCTGATGATGCTGCTGCTGATGACGATGCTGCTGGCGACGATGGTGATGATGATGACGATGCTGATCATGATGACGATGCTGCTGCTGCTGATGATGATGATGCTGATGGGGAGGAGACGGATGATGAGGAGGAGGAGGAGGAGATTGACGATGCGGATGAGGACGAGGGCGAGGACGAGGCCGATGATGATCAGGATGAGGACGAGTATTTGATGATGCTGACGATGATGATGCTGATGATGATGATGATGATGATGCTGATGGTGTTGATGATGCTGATGACGCTGATGTTGATGCTGATGATGCTGAGGATGATGACGATAACGATGACGATGACGATGACGATGACGATGATGATGATGATGATGATGATGATACTGCTGATGATGATGACGATGATTATGCTGCTGCTGATGATGATCATGCTGATGATTATGATGATGATGATGATGCTGGTGATGACGATGATGATGCTGATCATGATGACAATGACGATGATGATGATGATGATGATGATGATGATGATGATGATGATGATGATCATGCTGATGATTATGATGATGATGCTGGTGATGACGATGATGATGCTGATCATGATGACAATGACGATGACGATGATGATGATGATGATGATGATGATGATGATGATGATGGTGATGATGATGATGATGGTGACGATGATGATGATGATGATGATGATGATGATGATGATGATGATGATGATGATGATGATGATGATGATGAGGATGATGATGGTGATGCTGATGATGATGATGATGATGATCATCATCATGTGGTTTTGGTTAATGATGGGGAGGAGAAGGAGGAAGAGGTGGAGGAGGAGGAGGATGAAGAGGAGGACGAGGAGGTGGTTGAGGATGCGGATAAGGACGCCGGCGAGGACGAGGCCGATGATGATCAAGATGAGGACGAGGATTATGATGCTCATGCTGATGCTGATGCTGATGCTGATGATGCTATCATCATGACCATGTTCAGGATCTCGATGGTTATGATGGGGAGGCAGATGATGCTGATGCTAATGCTGCAGCTGAAGCTCCATCTGCTGCTGCTGCTGATGATGATGCTGATGATGATGGTGGTGGTGGTGATACTGATGCTGATGATGATGATGATGCTGATGATGATGGTGGTGGTGATGATGACGATGATGATGATGCTGATGCTGATGCTGATGATGATGATGACGATGATGCTGGTGATGATGATACTGATGATGATGATGCTGATGATGATGATGATGATGCTGATGATGCTGCTGCTGATGATGATGATGATGATGAGGATGATGATGATGATGATGAATCTGTGTTTTGTGCAAGAGAGTCCACGGCACAAATCCCCCCAAGCTGCGGGCAGACCTCTCGATCGAGACTCGCAATGCAAACGGCACAGCTTGCCTCAACCCAGACATCTTCGTCTTCCGATTGAACTCCATCGCGAAGGCGGAGCTCCCAGGCTGGAGCCCCTTTTCGATCCTTCGGAGTTCCTGCTTTCCAGCCTGCTTCAGGATCCCGCACACGGCTTCGCCAGGTCCTTCATTTGCTCGCTAGCGGTGCACCCGCACACCGTACAGCAGTGCGCCTGAAGCTGGTCTTTGTACTCGCAGGGGTGGCTGACATGCCACTGCTGGTGGCCCACCGTCACCTCGTCGCCCGTCCACCCCCTCAATGCTCGTGTCGTCGTCGTCGTCGTCGTCGTCGTCGTCGTCGTCGTCGTTGTCGTCGTCGTCGTCGTCGTCGTCGTCGTCGTCGTCGTCGTCGGCGTCCTCCGAATCTTGTGGGCCGGGACCTCCTGGAGAGGTTGACGTCTCTTCTTCGGTGGAGGGCGGCGGAAGGCCGGCCGAAGGCGGCTGTGGCCCAGCCGAGCGGCGGGGCCGCGAGCGCCCTGAGCGCGGACGCTGCGGCTTGCTTTCTCCTCGCACGGTGCAGCCAGCCCTTCCGCCGCTTTCGACTCGGGCCTCCTGGAGATAAGGGGACCACATGCGAACCCTACCCCTACCCCCCACGATTCCTGGGGGGGAGGGTGGGGTTCACTTCGTTCGTGAGCCCCCATGGAGGCGCACCTCCTGCAGGTGTAGCACACGCCGTCGGCGGCCGCCTCGTGCTTTGTCTTCTATGAGCGCTTCTGCAGGCGCTTCGCCTTCCGCTGCCCGGCTTTCCTTCCTGCCCTCTATGGCGCCACGGTGGCGCTGTACAAAATCATCCCGCCTAGTGGAGGATGCGACGTCGCCGAACCCACCGTCGCCAAGAACGTCGCCGCCGCCCTGCTCCGAATTTGTTACGCGATGCCCCCTCACCAGCAGATTCTCCTTGCCTCCTCCTTCGGCACATGCACGCTCTCGATGCATTGCTCAACCAGGACTTGCGCGAGGCTGTTGCCCAGGAAAGCGATCGGATCCACACCGGCCATGTCGCCTCCTCCGCGGTCATGTGGCCCTCGATCTTGATCATCTCCACCTCCTTGTCGCGAATGGCGCACTCCAAGTTGACCCACTGGTCGATGTGCGACCTCGGCATCTTTCTCGAACGCAGCCTCCTCACGCCACGCATCACGTACTCTGAGTCCGCAGTATACTTGCTCTTGTTGAGATCGCCCGCCGCCAGCAGCACCTCCCTCGAGACCGCCAGCTCGACACGGTTGACGATCTGGCGCCACCCAGGGAGCCCGCCACGACCTCCAGCACGGAACAGCGAAGTCCCCGCGCCGCCAGGCTCGAGGACAGCCCGTGCCCAGGCTTTGGTCCATGGTGTGCTCGCCTCCCGACGCGTCTCCCGCGACCCGCAGCCACCCGTGGGCCGCGGGGAGATGCCGCCGTCGTCGGCGCCGTCGGGCTCCGCCCCGCCTCCCTGCCGCCCCGCCCTCCGCCCTCATCTCGTCCCCCAGCCAGGCCAGGTGGCGCAATCGGCTTCCAGGTTTGGGAAGCGGCGCGCTGGCCTGGCTCTTGGTATCCTCCGTTGGTCATCGGGAGCGCTCGCTGTGTACCAAAGCCACTCGTCCTCGTCCATGTCGCTGAAGTTGCCGAACTCCTCTCTCAGCTCGTGTCCTGCCGTGGCGGGTCGGATACCGTGGCCCAGCCCTTCGGAAGCATCCTTCCTAGCCAGAGGCAAGGCTGCAGCTGCATCTGGTCCTGGTCCACCAGGAGTGCTGACTTCTCGCGCTCCTCGACCTCGCCGTCGTTGCGCTTGCAGTCCCACATCCAGCGCTCCCAAGTCTCACCGGCCAATCCGCATCGCGGCCAGAGGACCCACTCGATCTCGATCGCGCAGTCCGCCACCCTGCGCCTCGGCCAGACCGCACCCGTCAATATCCCGAGGTTCGCCCGCACATGTCTTGCTTTCCTCCCTTCTTCAGCTTCCCGAAGAGCGCGCGGGCGGAGCAGAGGTCAGCACGTTCCTCAAGTCCTGCCCCCGCGTACTTCTTGGCACCGCTCCGCTGCTCCTTCTCGATTCCGAGGCGGGGTGCATCCAGAACCACAGCCTGGCGGATCGATCTTCGGGGACCTCGGCAGGCGGTTGACACTGATACGTTCTGCCACCCTGGGGCCACGCTGTGTCCACATCCACCGCCCGCTGTGGTACCTGGACGCTGGCTCCCAGGCGGTGAAGCTGTGGATGAATCCCCGCCTCGCTGGCTCGGAGACCCCCAGACGATGTGGCGGCTGCACCGCGCGGCTGTTGAGCCAGTGGTAGGGCGGCGTTCTCTGTACACGTCCACCGCGGCTGGCCGGGCCCATCCCGGGCCCACGGGCGGCGGCGGATGCGCACAGACGCCGTCGCCCCACGGGGCCATCCAGGGTCGCCGCACGGCTTTGGGGGCTCGGGCCGCTGGCTCGGACTTTGCTGCAGCCTCCCATGGGCCCGACACCGTGCGTGTTGGCGGGCCGTGCGGTGGGGTCTGTCACCGCACGGCTCTCGGGGGGCCCCGAGCTGGCTCGGGCCGCGGAGGCGGCTGGCTGCGCGCGCCACCCAGACGTGCTCGAGTCGTGGGCGAGAGTCGCGAAGGGAGGTTTCTGGCTGTCTTCGGCCTCCGGGGGTCCTCGCCGGGCCCCTGGGACCTTCAAGAGAGGGTTCGGGAGGAGAGGCGGTCCCCGAGGAAGGGGCTGGGACTTCGGGGATCCCGCGTTGTCTACACCAGGACATCGCTGGTCTGTGGAAGGGGGTGGCGCGATGGGGGCGGCCTTCTGAGAAGGCGGTGGGCTTCTTCGATGAGGCTTTTGAGAGCCTTCTTGGAAGCTTCCGGGTCCTTCTGAGGAGGCCCTTGCCTGCTGAGACTCTCGACGCGCCTTCTCGGAAGGCCGCCCCCCCCTTGCGCCACCCCCTTTCCGTGATCGCTGCCAAAGGTAGACACGATCCGATTCGATCCCGCTCTTCCGTCGATCCGATGCGGCCCAACGCTTGCATGGACGCTGTTGTGCATCCAGGCAGGGTCGATCCGTTCCGATCTCGATTCCGTGCCGATGCAGCCCGATCCGACGCACATTCCGATTCGATCCGACCCATCGGTTCGATGTTGCCTGATCCTGGATACCCTCGCTGGCCCAGGAGGCAGGACTGCGAATGTCGGCACGCTCAGCGCCTCGCAGTGCCATCGTTGCGTGATATCCGACCCCGATCCAAGCCTCTGGGTCGTCTCTTGTCGGTCGCACACCATGGGAGCCGAGGATTTTGGAGGTCGCCGCGGCGATCGCGGCGGCCACACATCGGGCAAGGTTTTTTGTCAAGGAGTGGCGTGCCCCATCCCAGCTCCCACCCCGGAATGTAGACGTGCCCCGGCATCAACAGGACATAACGACATATCGTTGCCAATTCTGTCCAACATGGGCGGTCATGTTCTCATGGATAGGGGCCCGTTGCCATGCAGGCACAGGAGGTCCTTTCTTCCAGGAGGGCGGCGCGAGAGCGAGGCTCGGTGACCCAGGAGGCTCGTCTGCCATCGTCGAGCGCCCTCTGCCCGTGGGCACGCTTTCTTGGGTGAAGGCACGGGTGCGTCGCAAAGCCTGGCGGGAGCGAGACCAGCCTTGTACTCGTTGTCGTCTTCTTCGTCGTCGTCGTCGTCGTCGTCGTCGTCGTCGTCGTCGTTCTCGTCATCGTCGTTCTCGTCATCGTCGTCGCCCCCATCGCCGTCGTTGCCGTTGTCCTCGTACTTGTGCTCGTGCTCGTTTTAGTGCTGCTGCTGGTGCTGGTGCTGATGCTGGTGCTCGTCGTCGTCGTCGTCGTCGTCGTCGTCGTCGTCGTCGTCGTCGTCGTCGTCGTCGTCGTCCCCCTTTTCGTGGGCTGAACTCTGCCCAGGTGCTCTGGATCGCCTGGGCCGACCGCGAGAACAGAGGGCCGCCTCCGGCGCTCTCTCCGTCTCTGGGCCGCTCGTCGTGCCAGTATTTCCAGGGAAGGTCCGCCCAGTGCCTGGGAGGACTTCTCGTCTGATGAGGGTGGCGGTGATATCCATGGCCAATGCACGATTGGAGATCCACAGACCTCCAAACCCTGGACTCCTCGCCCAGAGGTTCCCTGTCCAATGCCCTCACCGTGTGCACAGCATGGCGGAGCTCTGCGCGGCTCTCCGGGGTCGGCGCTGCACCTCCCGCCCCGCACTCCCGCCCTCCTCCTCCCTCCCTCCGTCCCTGGAATAAGAGTTGTTGCTGCAACTGCTGTCATTCATGTACCACGCCGAGAGCTCGTGCACACTTTGCTTGCTTTTGCAGCGAGCCCGACCGCGCTCCAGGGGCCCCTGGCGCGGGTGCCCCCCGCAGCGGTGCCTCCCGCCTCCCGCTTCCCGCTTCCCTCTCTCGCCTCTCCGAACGCCGGCGGCGTCGAGCACTCGTGCCCGCGCGCACGCCAGCTGCCGCCTGGGACCTGCCGGCTGTGCTGGCCGGGCCCACCCGGGCGCCCCGCTTCGGCTCTGGCCGGGCGGGCGGTCGGCACCTGCGAGTCGGCGCCTGGAGGATGGGCACGGCGAGTGCCGAGGGCGCGCATCTGCGCGCAGTGCTGCCGCGTGCGACCGTGGTCCAGTTCAAGCAGTGGCGAAGCGTGCTGGCTCGCCTATAGCCCTACCAAACAATGTTCTAAGAACCTTTTGTGGTTCCCACGAAATGTTCTTGTAACATATCTGGCGGAGACTGTCTTGGTTTAACACATCGGGTTAATGTTCTAAGAACATTGTTTTTGTTCTTAGAACATGTTTGGGTTCTAAGAACATGTCGTGGTAGGACTATAGGAATGCTGGGACGGTCGGTCCGTGCTCAACTAGTGGCTATGATTTGTGGAGGACGATCATTGGAGAGGAAGCAGGCCGCCAAATAACTTCCAGATGTTTAAAATATGTTTCAAGCATGTTTTGAATTTGTAAAAACATGTTTGAAGCATTTTTAGAACATGCTTTACACATTTTAAGCACATCTTTAATTCAATGATAGGATTGGTAGAGTGTTCATTGTCATCCACAAGGCTATGACGTCGGCTTCTCGCGCTGGAGGCCGCCAGTTAGATCTTGGCTGGGTGTCTTTCAGCATGCCGCCCGGGACCAGTTCAGGTTTGTAGCAGCTGGCGCCCCCCCTCCCCTCCCCTCACAGCCTCCTCCTCTCCTTCGCCCATCTTGCCCCCTTCCCCCGTCCCTCTCCTTGGTCGGACAGGGCTAGGACGAGGATACATCCGTTATATAGCGTTCTGGAACGCTCTCAGAGCGTTCCGGAACGCTCTGCGAAGGCCGCGGCGCCCGAGGCATCCTCCAGAGCCGCTGGATCTCAGAAGTTCTCGACATATTTCCTTCAGCTGCACTTGGGGGTGGCGTCAACGGGGGGGACGAAAGTTGAGCGCGTTTGCTGGTGCGAGATCGTCTTTTTGTTTTGCGTGGCGCCCTTCCCGATGGGAGATTCCATTGCTGTTGCGCATCTTTGCGCAATTAAGTGCGTTTGGTTGTGTTTTGAGCGGCATTTTGCTGTCTCAGCGGCGGTTTGGTTGCCCCCCCCCGCTTCCGCCACCCCCAAGTGGAGCCGCATGAATATCCTCGCCCGATTTTATCCTCTTCTTGGCTTCGTCTGACTTGGGAGGAGAGGAAGGGGCCAGGGAGTGCCGTCGTGTTCGCTGTCAAGACGTAGTCTGCGCATGTGCTGAAAATGTAGGTTTTGCCAGAAGGAATCGGATGGCTTTGGCCTCTTGGGGCCCTCTCGGCGATCCCCCGGAGGCGCTTTTGGGCTGTCTTGGGGGCCTCGTGGGCCATCCTGGAGCCATCCTGGATCGGCGTGGGGCTGCGCTCGCCCGACTTGATCCTCGTCCTGGCTCGTCGTGGGGCTGCGCTCGCCCGATCTGATACTCGCCCTGGCCTCGTCTTGCCTGGGAAGGGGAGGAGGAGGGGAGCGCCCGCCGGCGGCGCGCAGCGGGCACCGGGGCGGCGGGCCCCTCGGCGCCCGCCCTCTCTCCAGGCCTCCCAGATGGGGTCGGAGCAGCTGGGGTCGGAGGGCCGCGCCGCATCGCCGATGCATCGGGGATGCATCAGCGAGGCGGCTCGACGTGGGGCCCGCTTTTCTCCACGCCGACGTCGCCCATGCCTCGCGGACGTCGCCGGTGCATCGCCGATGCACCGCCGATGCGGTGTGATCCTGCGACCCCCCTCTGCTCCGACCCCATCGAGGAGGCCTCTCCTCTCTCCGCTCTCGTCCCCCCCCTCTCTCCTCGGCCACGCGCAGAGCCAAGCAGTGGCGACGCGTCCTGGCGCGCCCATCGGCCCACCAGAGAATGTTCCAAGGACCTTTCGTGGTTTGGGCGAAGCTTCCTCAGAACGCATCTGGTTGAGACCATCTTGATGCACTGCATCGGTTTCCTGCTCGAGGAAATTTGTTTCTGTGGGTTCGTAGAACGTGATGTGTTGTCACTTGTCCACAGCCCCCAGTGAGGTATCCAACTAGGGCTCGCCGGATTCTCCACACGTGAAAATTTGTGCGCGGATTGGGGAGGGGGGGGGGGGCAACATGATATGCGCTTGGCGCGTGGCGCGTGCGCGTGGGACAAGTGCTTTCGCACGTGCACGGCCTCCATACAAGTACGTGCGCGGAGGGAGAGACCCAACATGCGCCTGGGGCGCGCGCGCGCGGGGCACGTATTCTCACGTGTCCACGGCCCCCAGCGAGGGACCCAACTTGGGTGCGGCGGATTCGTCCACGCGTGAAAATGCGTGCGCGGAGGGGGGCCAACATGCGCCTGGCGCGTGCGCGCGGGGCATGTCTCTTTGCATGTCTCCGGCCCCCAGCGGGGGGACCCATTTTAGGGGCGGGGGAAGCCCAGCATGCGCCTGGGGCGTGCGCGCGGGGCATGTATTCTCAGATGTCCACGGTCTCCACGGGGGACCCACCTGGGGCCAGCCAGATCCTTCACAAGCGAAGATCTGTGCGCGGAGGGGGGGGGGCCCAACATGCGCCTGGCGCGTGCGCGCGGGGCATGTGCTTTTTACGCGTCCACGGCCCCCCGGGGGGAGCCCCAATTTGGGCCCGATGAGAATGCGCGTGCGGAGGGGGCGGCCAACATGCGCCTGCCGCGTAGGCGCGGGGCACGTGGCGGCACCACGCGCCTGGCGCGTGCGCGCGGGGCGCGTATTTTGCGTGTCCACGGCCCCCTGGGGGACCCAATTTTGGTCGAGTCGGATTCTTCACACGTGCACAGGCGTCGCCGTGCAGGAGGGAGACGATGATGGGGTGATTCTCGATCTGTTTTTCCACTATGAGCGTTATCGCACCTCCACAGTTGTGCTTTAGCTGCGTTGCTGGCCACTTTTCAGGACTTCCATGCCGTCTCCGTCCAACGACACGTCGTTGCATCTTTGCGTCCGCAAAAGTTGCGCTCCCACTGAAGCGTTTACCCTCGCCGCAGCTCTGGCCGTATTCTTGCACCCACAGGCGTATAGCTCCCGCTGCAGCGCCTGCCACATGTAGGAATTTTCATAGGGCCTCCGTCCCACGGAACGACGCTCTCGCCGCCGCGCTGGCCGCATTGCCCGTACTATTGTATCCACACCTCCAGTGTTCTCGCTGTAGCATTTGCCACGTTTCAGGATTTCCAGAAAGCCTCCGTCCAACGTGCCGCACGCCCACTACGGCGCTGGCCGTATTCTGGCATCAGTAAGCGTGATGTTTCCGCTGCAGCCCGTTTACCAAGGCTCCTGCCCCGTCCGTCGACGCCCCCGCCCCGCCCGTCGACGTTCTTGCAGCGGTCCGACTTCCAGCCCCATCCGTTCACGCTCCTCGTCTTTCTCGCCCTTCCGCATCCTGCATGCCCCTCCCACGTCCCCTCCTTCATGCCCCTCCCATCTCTCGATCCCCAG
Organism: Prorocentrum cordatum; assembly: GCA_963575745.1. Classification (NCBI taxonomy): domain Eukaryota; class Dinophyceae; order Prorocentrales; family Prorocentraceae; genus Prorocentrum; species Prorocentrum cordatum. The sequence goes on from CAUYUJ010004492.1 coordinate 508,369, forward strand.
GGCCCTCTAGGAAAACATGCCCTTTCGGGATCCGTGTCTTCTTTGACACTCGACTCTGCGAACAGAGATTCAACTCCATGGTATGGGATGGCAGGGGTGGTGTATGATTCAAGGATGGAAATAAGCACAGAGGCACAATGACTCGTCGATTCCTATGAAAATACGCGAAAATATTGGGAGTGGGGGGGAAGACAGAAACCCCAACAATATGTGACAATCTGCGACATGTATTTATTTGTGTGTCCCTGGGCCCCTTCAATCATGTCAGCGCTGGCGCGAACGCATCAGTCTTGCTGCTCCCCTCTCTTCCCCGTCCCCCTCCCCGCATTCCCTGCCCAGCAGGAGGAGGAGGAGGAGCAGCAGCAGCAGGAGGTTCATAATAAAGGTTCGGGTTGCGATGAGTATGGTTCTGATATTGGAGAAGAAGAGAGGAGAGGATGATAGGAAGAGGAAAAGAAGAATCACAAGAGGATATGGTTGGAGAAGAAGAGAGGAGAGGAACATACATTTGATTGCGATGGAAGAGGAGGAAGAGGCCGAGGAGGAGGATGAATAGGAGGATTGCAGCGTAGTGCTGATGCCCTTAATGGTAGGCCTAAGCCTTGTGAATCGGATGGGGCATTTGGGCTCTCCCACCCTTGAAATAGGTGCTCGATGTTGGCACCTGGTAGATGGTGGGTGATGCGTATAGCGCATATCCTGTGGCAGCCACCTCTGCCTTGTAGCACCGTGACCGAGGGGGTCAACGCATGTAGGTCAGCCGTCCCATCATGAGGGGACGACGAATGATGGACCCAAGCATGATGTGTGACAGCAATCTGTGTAAATGTGAGCCACGTGTTGTGTCAACATTGGTGCCGACAGAATGAACCAAACCGAGTTCAAGCACCGATGTGCGTTCCCATGGGGGGCACGGTTTGTCCGCCCCACGGGGGGTGCAAATATAGCTCGGACTTCAAGTGGCCGGAAAACGTTTCCCGCATTGCGGTCCTCATGGGATGCTGGCGGAGTTTGTGCGGAAGATGTCTGGTGTCCGCCTCCCAAGGGTTACACCGGCGGGTCGGTGTTGAGGAGCACTGTGGCAACCCTAACGGTCGCCTCCTGGGTCCTGGATGGGAGCCTAGGATAGTGGACGTACCCAGTTATGATCCCGTCTGAGTCCATGGCCCCGAGGTTCAACGGCCGTTCGATTTTCAGGTCGCTCGGCCTTCGGTCGGCGATCATTTAGATTGCCACAGAGAGTTAGCTGTTGGGACCCCACCAAAACCAGCCAAACGATAGCGGATGGGCCGGCACGTCGGTTTAAAGCGTACGCCAATGCTTAAGATAACAGTTCCGCAAGTGCTTCTGAGGACGTATGTCCCGGAGGTTTAACCCTCCGCGAAAATAATGAGAACAACAATCTGTGTCCAAGAGACGCATGCCTCGTGGTTGGGGTAGGTGTGCGGCACCACCAGCATTTCCGCCAGGCTGTGGCCCGGAGGGCTGAACCTCCGACTTGTTGAAAGAAAATAAGACCAAAGACCGCTGGCATTGCCGCCAGTCTGATTCCAGGAGGCGCTTTCCTCGTAGGTGGGGTGGATGTGCAGGACCACTGGCATTGTCGCCGGGCTGCGTCCCGGAGGGCAGAACCTCAGACGTGCCCAAAGACTCAAACAATTCAAAAACAAGTCCCGTGGCATTTCCGCTATGCTGCATCCAAGAGGCGCCTGCCTCATGGGTGGTGTGGGTGTGCAGGACCGCCGTCATTGTCGCCAGGCTGTTTCCCGGAGGGCAGACCCTTCGACGTGCCGAGAATACCAAAGACCGCTGGCATTGCTGCCAGTTTGTGTCCAGAAAGCTCTTGCCGCGTAGGCGGGGTAGGTGTGCCCACCCAGGGATACAGGATGACTAATAGTATGATCGCCCCCGCCAGGGTCGACCGACCCTGGGGTGGGGGATGGCTGCGTCAGATTGACACTCTAGCCAACAGCTGTACGCTGTAAGGAAGGGGAGGACGATTGCAGTGTAGTGCTGATGTCCTCAAGACAGGACCTTTGGCATTACCGCCAGTCTGTGTCCGTAAGCGCCTGTCTCGTATGTGTGGCACGCGTGCAGGACCGCCGGCATTGCCGCCGGGCTACGTCCCGGAGGTCGAAAGCTCCGACGAATCGAATGAAAACAACAGGTTGTGTCGGAGAGACGCATGCCTCGTGAGTGGGGTGGGGGTGCAGGACCGCTGGAGTTGCCGCCGGGCTAAGTCCCAAAGGTTAAATACTCCGACGAATCGAATGGACACAACAGGCTGCGTCCGAGAGACGCGTGCCTCGTGGTTGATGTAAGTGTGCAGGACCGCCAGCATTGCCGCCGGGTTGCGCCCCAGAGGTTAAAACCTCCCTCCGACGAATCGAATGAAGACAGCAGGCTGTGTCCAAGAGACGCATGCCTGGTGGGTGGGGCAAGTGTGCAGGACCGCCGGCATTGCCGCCAGGCTGTGTCCCAGAGGCCAGAACCTCCGACTTGTCGAAAGTGAAAGAGAACACTGGCGTTTCCGCCAGGCTGTGCCCAGAAAGCGTTTGCCACGTAGGTGGGGTAGGTGCGCAGGACCGCCGGCATTGCCGCCGAGCTGTGTCCCCGATAACTGGGTGCCCCTGATATTGAGTCCCTGGGGATAATGAAGTTCTTCCTTAGAAAAACGCCGCCCCAGCGACACGCTTGGCACGCCGCCCCAGCGACGCGCTTGGCAAAACGCCGCCTCAGCGACACGCTTGGGCTCACACGCGGTGGTAAAGGGAGGGGGTAAACTCTATTATCTGGGACTCTCGGTTAACAGAATTCCCAACGAAGCGAATGAAGACAAAGCCCTTGGCAATTCCGCCAGTGTGTATTCAGTAGGCGTTGGCCTCGTATGTGGGGCACGCGGGCAGGACCGCTGGCATTGCCGCGGGGCTGTGTCCCGGAGGTTGAAACCTCCGACGAATCGAATGGAAGCAATTCGTAACCCTGGAAATCGGCGGAAGGTTACAGATGCGCAGGACCGCCGGCCATGCCGCTGGGCAACGTCCTTGAGGCAACAGCCTCGCAACGGTGGTTGGCGTGCGTAGTCTGTGGGCGCACGATTGCTCGCACTGCAGCCAGCCAGCGTCTCAAAGAGGACGAACCTTGTTAACGGTCCGGCGTGAAAGGGCGCAGGACCGCCGGCCTTGCTGCCGGGCAACGTGCTTGAGGCGTCTGCCTCGCGACGGGGGCAGGCGTGCAGATTCAGCAGATGCACGCAAACTGGCTTGCCCACAGGAAACGAGGTGCGAGGACCAGGCAGACATGAGTGTGCAGGACCGCCGGCCTTGCCGCCAGGCTGTGTCCTTGAGGCAGCGGCCTCGCGACGGGGGTAGGCGCGCATGATTTGCGGACGCACGATGGCTGGCATTGCCGCCAACCAGCTTTTCAATGGGGACGAACCTGGGTAATGGTCCAGCGTGAGAGTGTGCAGGACCGCCGGCCTTGCCGCCAGGCAGCGTCCTTGAGGCATTTGCCTTGCGACGTGGGCAGGCGTGCAGATTCATCTAATGCACGCAAACGGTCGTCGCCGCCAGGCAGCGTCCACAGGAAACGAGGTGCGAGAACCAGGGAGAAGTGAGTATGCAGGACCGCCAGCGTTGCCGTCGGGCTGTGTCCTTGAGGCGACTACCGCGCGATGGAGGCAAACGCGCAGAGTCTGCGGATGCACGATAGCTGGCCCTGCTGCCCGTGCCTCATTTCATTCACCAGAGGCGAGTGCCCGTGACTGTCCATCGACACGGATGGGCATCCAGGCCCGTGCGGCCCTGCTTCCTTGGGGACGGCCGTGCCTGCCCTAAGTATGAGGGCAAAAGGTCCTAGGCCACTGTCGCCCGGCCATTCACTGGATAAGGGGCTACACATGGGTGCTCCTCGAGATCGAGGACCTCCTAGTGGTGCCCCGTGCGTCCCCTGGGCTCATCCCCTTACGCAGTATCGAATGGCGTCGGCACGGGGGGAAGGAGGAGGAGGAGGAGGAGGAGGAGGAGGAGGAGGAGGAGGAGGAGGAGGGGGAGGAGGAGGAGGAGATCCGTAGCCACTTGGGCTCGAGACTTGTCCAGTACACCCTGCATGCTGTACTTGTCTTCATGCGGCGCTCGATGCTGGCCCCAGGCTCGGGCTTCCTCGTCCATGGTAAACGGAATAGTCGTGCGGCATGGGCGTTGTGTGGCCCCTTGCGGCACGGCGCAGGCCGCTGCCGAGCTCGTGGAGCTTTTGGGCGGCCGTGCCGAAGTCGAAGGCGGCGTGACGGGCCAACGCCTCGGGGAGTTCGAGCGCGTGCTGAGAGACTCTGCCGACGTGCTTGGGCTGCCAAGGAAGGCCACGTCCGAGGACGTCAGGGTCGGCCTCGTCCGCCGCGGCGACGTCGAGATGTCGAAGCGCTGCGACGGCTGGCGAGCAGGGCGCAGGGCGCTCGCACATCCTCCAGGCAAATTCGGCGACCGTGTGCTGGAGGCGCTGCGCAGGCCGGTTCGGGATGGCACTGGCACGGAGGAGTCCTTGATCGCCGAGGACCGTGAGCATTCGATGGGCTCGTCCGACGGCCGGGGGTCGTTGCAGGAGCGGGTCGCCAACATCGAGGGCGCGAGCTCGATCGAGTCGCCCGATTTCAGCGGCACGGAGAAGAATCGGGCCGCCAACATCGAGAATTCTATGGACACGGAGGGGGAGCCATGGAAGACCGCTCATGTTCCCAACTACCACGAGCCGCACCTGCAGGACATCGCGGGCTGCAAATCGTCTGCGGAGGAATGTCCTTCCCTCATCGCCGAGAGGATCGTCGGCATCGGGTCCCAGATGCTGGACCTGAAGGACCTCCTCCTGATCTTGCGGGCCGATGTTTTGGGCATGGTGCCGCGACCAGCCTCTTCGGTGCTGCCCGCTGGCGTGGATCGCCACATGGCTCGGCCAGACGACGCAGCTGAGGCTTGCGACGCAGTCTCGGCGCGTTGTCAGTCGTCTGGGCCCATGGTTCTCGACATTAGCGGCGGCTTGGAACGCCGCGACACGGACGGGGAGGCGTGCGACTCTCCCGGGTCGCAGGGACACCAGCTGGCGCAGGAGAGCATGGAGCAGTAGAAAGAGGACACGGCGGAGGGCGACGACCACCATCCCGTTCCAGAGGCCGCAGATTCTGACCTGCACGGAGAGCGGGTTGATGGCGAGACCGAATTGTCGGAACCAACCGAGGGTGAGGCCACTCAGGCTGGCGATAGCTGCAGGCAGTGCGCCAGATGCAGCAACGCCCATCATCTGGTCTCCTATGTTGCCCTTCCTGCTCCTGCAAAGGGAAATGTTCATGCTACATTTACGGAGTTAGATGCAAGCGAGGCAAGAATTCATACGGTTATGCAGGGTCCAACTCGTGGGCTCTCAGCTCCTGCTACACGGGGTTCCTGCCTCATTCTTGAGGCACCTATGCAGGCTTGATTGCCCCAGCATCTCCCTCTCTCCCTCATTCCTCCCCCTCTCTTGTCCCCGTCCTCGATGCCTCTAGCACTGCAGTCAGAGTTGGGGCTCGGTTGGAGGAATGGGAGAAGGGGGAGGGAATGGTGATTCGCTCGGCAGTGAAACGGCCAGGCCGAACGGTTGCCGAATCTGCTGGAGCCTATGGGTTGAACCAGCAGCTTTAATTAGCTGCTCTACCCACCGCCTTCGCTCTCGGGCTGGCCCGAGCTCATGCCATGGCGGTGCAAGCCCACGCGCTTGTCGCCGCGCGCCGCGCAGCTCCTGGACAGCGAAGTGGTAAGGGTCCATTTCGAGTATTAGGTCTGTGTGGGTGTGTCGCGTGCGTGCGATTACATGTTTAGGCCCCCTGGCTTGTGTAGCTGTTGAGGGTCTCCGACCATCCCCCTCCTCCTTCTCCTCCCCAGAAGCAGAAAGCAAAAGCAGGCTAGCTTTCCACAGCCAGTCAAGTTCTCATGTGAGGGTTTAGGGGAGGAACATGGGGAGAGGGGGAGGAGGGCTCTGACCGAGGCGCCGCCCAGGAGGTGGGCCTCGTGGGTCCAGCCGTGCGCTGGCGAAGACCAGCCGCGCGCTGGGATGCAGGCCTGTGCCGGGGGCAAGCTGCCTCCAGACTGTTTTTGTCTTTTATCGGGCTTCGTCTGGGCTTAGGGCACATCCGTGACACCGTGAAACCGAGGAGGAGGAAGAGGTGGAGGAGGAGGAGGAGGAGCATGATGATGATGATGATGATGATTGTGATGCTGATGGTGATGATGCTGACGATGCTGATGATGATGGTGAGGGGGAGGAGGAGCAAGAGGAGGATGAACATGATGATTCTGATGATGATGAGGAATGGCACGATGATGGCGCGGATGGTGAACATGATGATGAGGAGGAGAAAGGGTCATAATAATAATGGTAATTGCAATAACACTACTAATCATATTACTAGTATTCATACCACGGGTACTAATAGTAGTAGTAGTAGTAGTAGTAGTAGTAGTAGTAGTAGTAGTAGTAGTAGTAGTAGTAGTAGTAGTAGTAGTAGTAGTAGTAGTAGTAGTAGTAGTAGTAGTAGTAGTAGTAGTAGTAGTAGTAGTAGTAGTAGTAGTAGTAGTAGTAGTAGTAGTAGTAGTAGTAGTAGTAGTAGTAGTAGTAGTAGTAGTAGTAGTAGTAGTAGTAGTAGTAGTAGTAGTAGTAGTAGTAGTAGTAGTAGTAGTAGTAGTAGTAGTAGTAGTAGTAGTAGTAGTAGTAGTAGTAGTAGTAGTAGTAGTAGTAGTAGTAGTAGTAGTAGTAGTAGTGTAGTAGTAGTAGTAGTAGTAGTAGTAGTAGTAGTAGTAGTAGTAGTAGTAGTAGTAGTAGTAGTAGTAGTATTAGTAGTTGTAGTAGTAGTAGTAGTAGTAGTAGTTGTAGTAGTAGTAGTAGTAGTAGTAGTAGTAGTAGTAGTAGTAGTAGTAGTAGT
>CAUYUJ010004492.1:517914-525414 GCA_963575745.1 Prorocentrum cordatum
AGTGAGGAGAGGTCGGTTGTCGAGGATTCTTTGTCGCCTCCACTTCTCTTGCAGCCCCCCTCCTCCTCCTGCTCCTCCTCTTCCTGCTCCTCCTCCTCCTCCTCCTCCTCCTCCTCCCCGGGCGGACGAAGGGTGGGGGGGAAAGGGGTACGGCACATGCGGCGTGCAGCTGGTTTCGGCCCCGCCGTAAGGCACATTCCCTGATACAAGGCAGCCTCCAGCGCCTCATGTTGCCCGCATGTTGCTGTCTCGCTGCCCCCTCCCCCTGGCTGCAGTCAAAGCGCATAATACAGAAGGGCAGCTCTCCAAGGTTGCCCTTGCGTCCGTGCCCCTTCGGCCCATCCTTGTCAACTTTCGCTGGCCAACCCGGTTCGAAAAATGGCAACATGGCCTTCCAAGCCCCTGCATCCTTACCGCGCATCCTCCTTATGCGCTTTGACTGTATGCTCCACCCCCCATCGCATCCCCCCAAGCCCTTCTCCCCCTCCCCCTTCTGAATGATGTCTCTGCAGGCAGGCCCGTGCGTCCCGCCCTTCGCCCCTCCCCTCCCACCCGACATCGCCTTCCGCTCTCTCCCCCCTTCCCTTTCTGCCACCCCTGCCCGTCCCCCCCTCCCCCTTCTGTCGATGTCTCAATGCATAGTGACTCGCTCCGTCCATAGCCATTTGGCTGCATGCCTTCATTGGCGCCCCAGGCGTCCCAGGGTCAAGAGTGACCCCCTCGCGTTTCCCATCTGTCAGTATCATACGTGCCCAATGCTACATCCCTTTCCCCCACTCTCATCTCGTGCAGCGTGCTAGTGCAGAGTCGGTGCCAGAGGGGCACCGTGGATGAGCCAGCTGCGAGACAAGCCGCCCGACGTGGAGAGGAAAGGCGTGTGCCCTGTGAAGCTTCGCTTCGCATGGTACCGGAGCAGGTTTCTGCTCCATGGAGATGACTACGTCCCAGGCGGTGCAGAGTTGGAACGGCAGCGCCAGTACGTGGGACAAGTATCAGCAAGATGCCATGAACTACGTGGACGGTACCAAGCGGGAGGACAGGTACTTGTGCGGCCCCAGGCTGTTCGCCAGATTGACCTGAGCGGCAGCGACTGCATGCATCGGACGACCACCGAGATGGCTCTCCAAGTCTTCGGTGGCAGACCTTTTGCTGACGATATACACAACACGTGATGCGGCAGCCAGTCGAGGATGTGGGCCACTACGTGGAGGTGTATTTTGTCAAGTTGCGCCGCAGACGCGGGGAGGGCATGGCAGAGTACTGCTTGAGGGTCCACGAGTGCTACCAGCGGCTGAGGGTGGCTCTCGCCAAGATGAACGGGAAGGACGGCATCACCACGGCCGACACTCCGAATTCCCAAGCGACTTCATTCAGTCATTTGCCGACGACGGACGCTCCGTGGTACACGGTACCAGCTGCCGGTGATGAGGGCACCGCAGCCGGGGAAGCTGACGACGAGGTCGAGGTTCAGGACTGGACAGTTCCAGGAGGCGAGTGGAATGAGAGAGATCAAGCGTGATGGAGTGACGACCACTGGCGAGACCGCTGGAAAGGCCAGAGCTGGAGGTGGAACGACGACGGCAGCCAGAGCACGTTTCCCACCCAGGACCTGCCAGAGGTGCTTCCCAGCGCCGTTGATCGGGTCCTGCGAGTGCTTCTGGCAGAACCCATAGAAAGCCACCGAGGTCGAGATCGCTCTACCTGACGGTGCCCGTGGAGGGTGCGCGGTGAAAGACCCGGCCGTGTTCGTGGCCGCGCAGTTCAGGAGGCAGCGTGTTGAAGGCGCGGAGAGGGCCCTGTCGGCGGCGGACCTTGAGAAGTTCAAAAGGGCAAAGGCCAAGGAGGCACAAGAGTGAATCAAGGAGATGGTACTCGAAGCCCTAGCAGATCATGTATCGGTGCCCAGCGACAGGTTGATGCGCTTGCGGTGGCTCCTGACCTGGAAGATTGATCCTGCGGAACCTGGAGGTCATAGAGCCAAGGCCCGCTTGGTCATCCGGCGTTTCCAGAACCCCGACCTGACTACCGAGGAGTCGTACGCTCCCACGGCTACGCGAACGGCGAGACAGGCGTTTCTGCAGCAGACGGCATATTTCAAGATGCGCGTGGCCAAGGGCGACGTGAAGTCGGGCTTCCCTCCAGGGCGAGGAACTGGACAGAGGCCTCTTCGCGCGGCCGACGGGTGAGATCGCTGAGATGCTTGGGTCACGATCTGTCGGCCATCTTGAAGACGTTAGCGTGCGGCCTCGTTCAGGCCCCGCGCGCTTGGTACAGGGCGGCCAACCGGAAGCTGGAGGGGCTGGGCTGGCGGATGCTGGAAGCGGATCCGTGCGCGTGGATCCTGACTAGTCCCACAGATACTGGAGATCCTGATCATGTGGTGGGTATCGCGTTGTCTCGCGTTCATGATTTCCTGTTTGCCAGTCGAGAGGCCGACGATGTGTGGCGACGTGCGCGACAACGGGTGATGGAGGCTTTCGGATGGACCGAGTGGGCGTGCGACACGTTTGCTCAAGTGTGGCGTGGACATCACCCAACGATCCGATCTCGGTGTCAGGCTGAGCCAGGCTATTTACACGGAGCAGATCGAGGAGATAGATGTACCGGCATTTAGAAGATGTCAGCTCTCGTCCCTGGTGACAGCATCAGAGAAGAGTCAGTTTCGCGCAGCCGCCCGGAATTTGCAGTGGAAAGGTGCCCAGACAGGTCCAGACATCTTGGCCGAGCTGAGCTTGCAACGGAGCAAGACGGAGTCCTGCGCCGTGGAGGACCACGTGAAAGATATCAAGCTGACCAGGCGCGCGAAGGAGACGAAGGATCGCGTGCTGGAGATCTTCGCGTTCTCAGAGTCCAAGGAGCTGGCCGTGACCGGCGGGGGCGATGCTGCTGCCGGGAAACGAGTGGACGACAAGTCGGCCGAAGGACGCGCGCTGGAAGTTGTGCCTTTGAGCTCCCCGTCTGGAGATGAGACAGGAGTTCCGCTGATGAGTTGGCGTTCAGGACTTCCCTCGCGGCCGCGGAAGTGTCGGCTGTAGGTGACGCCGACGATGAGGTCACATATGTGCTTTTTCTGTTGGCAGTGCTCTCGGAATGGAAACAGACCTTCGAGGCCCCTGGAGCCAAGTTCGGGAAATCCATGGCTGCTTGATCGCAGACTCCAGGAACCTCTACGATCGATTGAGATGCCCCGAGAAGTTCATGAGCGGAAAAGAGTTCAGGACCGGTTTGGGGTTGTTGGTCCTTGGGGGCGGCATAGAATGGTGTGGGCGCCCGTGACGCGATGTCGGTCAACAGTCTCACCAAGGGCCACGAAATATGGCAACTGGAACTCTTTCTCAGCAGCAAGTGTAGTTGGCATCCGGTGCGCGATCAGATGTTTGAGTCGGCCAAGCCTCGGAAAAAAAAAGGCCTCGGGATCCAGGCTTTGGAACGGGTCGAATATATAGATTTCCATCCAGACCTCTGGGGTGATATAGTCACTTCCGAGGTAGCAACTGATCTTCCGCACTGTGTTTCGGCTTGCGTTTCAATGAACTTCAAGCGGAAGTGTTTTTGGAACGGTGCCGATTTCTCGATGCATAGTGGTCCGCTCCGTCCATAGCCATGTGGCTGCAGGCCTTCATTGGGGCCCTAGGCGTCCTGGGGTCAAGAGTGACCCCCTTGCTTTCCCCATCTCTCAATACCATACGGGCCCAATGCCACATCCCTTTCCCCCACTCTCATCTCGTGCAGCGTGCTAGTGCAGAGTCGGGGCACCGTGGAGGAGCCAGCTGTGGGACAAGCCGGCCGACGTGGGGAGGCAAGGCGTGCGCCCTGTGAAGCTTCGTTTCACGCCCTCCCCCCCCCCACTCCCCCCCCACCCTCCCCCTCTCCCTCCCCCTTCCCCTCGCTTTCCCCCTCTCCCCTATCCCCATCCCCTCCCCCTTCTCCCCCCCCCCCCCCCCCACCCCTCCCCCCCCCTGCCTCCCCCCTCCCCCGTCTCTCCTGGACCCCCCTCCTTCCCCTCCTCCCCCCCGCCTTCCAGGTGCTGATTTCATCCTGGTATCGGGCGTCGAGAGCATCTTTGCGTCGACCTCACAGGACGCCGAGGGGGAAGGGAGGGGGGGGAGGTGGAGGAGGGAGGAGGAGGAGGACGAGGAGGAGGAAGAGGACGAACCATAGTACGAATTACTAATTACTAAGATGAGTAGGAATTAATCGTAGTAGTAGTAGTAGTAGTAGTAGTAGTAGTAGTAGTAGTAGTAGTAGCAGTAGTAGTAGTAGTAGTAATAGTAGTAGTAGTAGTAGTAGTAGTAGTAGTAGTAGTAGCGCGGCCCAACGGGCCAGAGGCGTGCTAAGATCTCCGGTAACTTGTTAACAATATTTCTAGTTCGCGCGCGCGGAGCGGCCCCTGGGGGCCCCCGGACGAAAAGTACCCCGGCAAGGTCCCGAGAGAAGCCCGGGAGAAGCCACCAGACCACTCCAGGGGAGGGTATTTTTCGACACCCCTCACGAGGATCGTGGCCTCCGAGGGGGGAGCCGCAATCGACTACCCCCAAGAGCCCCCCAAGAGGTCCTGGGGGCCTCCAAAACGCCGCCAAGGAGCCCCAAGAGACTCCCAAGAGGTCCCCAAGAGGCCCCCAAGAGGCCCTAAAGAGGGCTCCAGGGCCGGCGGCATGAGCGAAGCGATTAAATAATAATAAGGGTAATATTAATACGAACACGAATAATAATCAGCATACTTAGATTACTACGAATCAAAATATATAATACGAACAACACTACGAATAATCATATGAAAAGGAATAATATAAAAAGAAATAGTAGTAGCAAGAAGAGGACGAAAGATAATAAGACGACGAGTGATACTAATAATCGTGGTGCTACTCATACTTCTGTCAGTACTAATAGTACTACGAATAACAATAATACGGCGACGGGTAATACCACTAGGAACAATACGGATACGAAGGATACACATGAGAGCACTATTAAGACAGTAAGAGTTATAGTAGCGGAAACAGGATTACACTAATCGTACTAGTCATGATACTAGTATTCATGAAAATATTCGAAGAACAGAAACATTAGCCATCGTATTACGACACATAATATTGATAGTACTTCAAATGATGCGAATAACCATGCTACTAATACTAATGCGGGTACCACATAATTGTATTATTGATAATGATAACCATACTACGAAAAATAGCATTACGAACCGTACTAATAATACTAAGCAGAGTAGTACTAATACCAATACTACTAACACTAATACTAATAATCATCATACTCCGAATCATGCTAATACTAAGACGAGCAAGGCACCTATTACGACGCGTAAGAAACTATGCACTGCGTGGAGCTCCCCATGCGTGCATCTATTCGCATTGGCCTGTCCGCCGTGAATGTCTAGGTGCAAGAGCTTTCGAATATAAACGAGCTTCAGTTGTGACGGTCTGGACATGAATCTAACTGCGAATGACTTGGAGTGTGAATGCGCCTCAGTAGTACGAGCGCGTCTCTGCGCATGAGCTTGGGGCCTCCTGGGGCCTCCTGAAACCTACTGGGGCTTCCTGGGGTCTCCAGGAGCCCCATGGGGCCTCCTGGGACCTCCTAGGGAGGTTTCGTGCCCCAGGAGAGGCCCAATATATAGCAACAGACGTACATAAAGCATTGCGGATTAGAGCCCCAGGAGAAGGGCAATCTATAGCAGCACACGTAAAACACTAAGGATTCGTGTCCCAGGAGAGGCCCAACACATAGGAACACCAGTACCACATGTAGGATTGTGTACACAGAAGAGGGGCACTTTTTATACACATACTATAACATCAAGGAATCGTGCTCCAGGTGAGGCCCAATAGATAGGAGCATTCGTAAACCACATGGGATTTGAACCACTCCTGTTGCCTTCTGAGGCCTCCTGCTCCTGGGGCCTCTCGGGGCCTCCTGTTGCCTTCCGAGGCCTCCTGGCGCTTCCTGTGGCCTCCTGGGGCCTCCTGTGGCTTCCTGAGGCCTTCTGGAGCTTCCTGGGGCCTCCTGGAGCCTCTTGGGACATCCTGTGACCTCTTGAGTCTTTCTGTGGCCTCCTGATGCCTCCTGGGACCTCATGTGGTCTCCTGGGGCCTCCTGGAGCCTGAGCCTCCTGTGGCATCCTGAGAAGAATCTGCGCCCACGAGCCTGGCCATCAAAACAGGCAAACCGATCGAGGCATCCTCAACATCTGGCCCACCTGGGGGGTGACAATGGGCGCCTCGCTCGAGACATCCTCCAAATCTGCTCCACCAGCGAAGGATGTTGGGACAGACAACATGCAACCCGCTTGAGACATCCCCACACAATGCTGCGAACGGGACCGTGAACACACACCTGGCGGCCCCCCTTAGGGATGCTGAAACCAGCGCCCCGCCTGAGACATCCTCACAATCTGCTCGGAAAGCCAAGGATGTTGGGACAGAAAACAAGCAAACCGCCTGAGGCATCCCCACAACATTGCTGCGAACGGGACCGTGAAAACACCCCTGGCGGCCCCCCTTAGGGGGGTTGAAGCCAGCGCCCCGCCTGAGATATCCTCACAATCTGCTGCTGTGTGTGTTGGACAAATCAGATAATGAAAAGGTCTGAGTACGAGCAGGTCAGAGTATGAGTAAGTCTGGGAACAAGTCTGAGTATCAGCCAGTCTGGGCATGAGTGAGTCTCAGCATGTGTAACTCTGAGTAACTCTGAGTAGGGATAGGTCTGAGTATGAGTAGGTCTGAGTATGAGTAAGTTTGTGTCTGAGTAAATCTGGGTATGAGTAAATCTGAGTGTGAGTAAGTCTGGGTATGAGGAGGAGGAGAAGGAGACGAGGGAGAAGAAGGAGTAGTAGACGTCCAAGTAATAAAAATAACCCCATCTTAGGATATGGGGAATAATCCGAATCACACAAATAATGATACTATAATTTAAATAACAGCAATAATATTAATAGTATTGCGAATAATACTACGAATCATCATCATACTACTACTACTACTACTACTACTACTACTACTGCTACTACTACTACTACTACTACTACTATTACTACTACTTCTACTACTTCTACTACTACTGCTGCTGCTACTACTACTACTACTACTAATCGTAATACGACCAGTCGTATTTGTCATAATACGAATATTAATAATACGAATACTAAGAAACATATCATTCATCATACCACGGATACTACTACTATTAAGAATAATAAGAGAAAGAAGAGGTGGAGGAGGAGGAGGAGGAGGAGGAAGAGGAGGAGGAGGAGGAGGAGGAGGGGAGGAGCAGGAGGAGGAGGAGCAGGAGGAGGAGGAGAAGAGGAGGAGGAGGAGGAAGAGGATGACGATGATGATGATGATGATGATGATGATGATGATGATGATGATGATGATGAGGAGGAGGAGGAGGAGGAGGAGGAGGAGGAGGAGGGGGAGGAGGAGGAGGAGGAGGAGGGGAGGAGGAGGAGGAGGAGGAGTAGCTGTAAGAGAAGTGGAGGCG
>CAUYUJ010004492.1:530414-535414 GCA_963575745.1 Prorocentrum cordatum
AGCAGGCCCCGGGGACAGGGCTGGGACTCCTGGAGACCGCGTGTTGAAGCATCAGGACGTCGCATGTCTGGGACGGTGGGGCCTTGAGTCGATGCTCCTGCGGACGTGTCAAGAGTGTGCTAACCCGTTCGGCTCCGCCGATAGCGCGCAGCCTGTGTCGGCCCTCGTTGCGCCGCCTGCGCCGTGTTGAGGGGCCTCGGTGGACAAGCACACGTGCACGCTGGCGCTGATACACGTTCTGAGGATCATCGGCTGAGGTGTGGGGCCCTCAGGACGGGAACCTCAAACGATTGAGGTGGGGGCCCTGAGGACGGGAACCTCAAACGATGCATCGCCGACGTTGCCGATGCATCGCCGATACATCGCCGATGCATCGGCGATGCGGCGCGATCTTCCGACCCCACCTACTCGGACCTCTTCTTCTGGGAGGCCGCTAAATCCTGGCGGTGCAGAGATGGGGTCCTGAGGCGTGGGTGGGGCCCTGAGGACGGGAGCCTCAAACGGCGCATTCGCGGGATCCTGGCGGTGCAAAGATGGGGCCTTGGGGTGTGGGGCCCCCAGGACGAGAGCCTCAAACGGTGCATTCGCGGGGTTTCTTGGCCTGTGCCGCCGAAGCTGACGCAGTCGCGGGGTCTGTCGCCTCGTGCTGCCACGGCCGCCGTCGCTCGCTTGGCCGGCCGCACTGGTAGACAACAGCAGGCATCTTGCGTTTTGGCCGCCGCTCGGTGGGGGAGCAAAAAGGACGAGAGCCTCAAAGTCTGAAGGATCAAGTCGTGATCCACTTCCGATTTGGAGCCGGCTGGGGTCTGATGTGGCCCAGCACACGTTCTGGCCAGCAGGACGGGCGGGCAGGTTCGAGGTTCTGGGTTCGGAGGTGTTCGGGCTTGTTCGGCCTCCAGGGGCCGCATTCGGGCCCCGGGACCGTCGAAAACGAATCCGGGGTGAAACACTACACCAGATGGACCCCGGGAGGGTCCGGGAACCGATTTTGAGCGGATTTGGTTTTATCCTCTCCTCCTGGCCGATTTTCTGGGGCCCCCATTACTTCAGACCCCCCGGCCGCCTCCAACCTCAAGCAGTGAAGGTGCAACTCGTGATCCACTTCCTTCAGGAGGGGGAAGCAACACAGACCCAAATAATCGTCGATTCCTAGGAAAAAAACGGGAAGTGGATGGGAAGACGAGCATCAAAAACATATGATAACATACGGGGAGTCCTGGGATTTGTGTATATTCATTTGCGTCTCCCTGGGCCCCTTCATTCCTGTCCTCAGGGCCCCACCCGTCGGGGCTCCCCTTCGAGCCGCCGACCACCCCCGCCCCCGCAGGCCAGCTCCCTTCCGCTCACCCTCTTTGGGCCCTCGCGAGCGCCCTGCGGCGCCAGGGCCAGCTCGCAGACGCGCCCGACGCTTGGCCTTGAGGGCTGCGGGAGGCCGCCGAGGCGGAAGCCGCAGGAGGCTCGCGTGCTTCGCACGTGATCGAGCTCCGATGGGGCCCGGGCCCGCCGCACCAGTCATCCCCGGGCCCCCCCCCGCCGAGCTCGAGCCGGCGGCCCGCGGCCCGCGGCCCGAGGGCCCGCGGCTGGAGCCCGAGGGCCCGAGGCCCGAGCCAGGAGGGCCGAGGCCCGAGGCCGAGGCCGCACCCCCGCCCCGAGGCCGAGCCCGAAGCTCAGCCCGGAGGCCCCCCCGGGCGTGCAGCGTGCGCCTCGCCCTCAAGCCAGGCCCGTCCCTCTGCAGGGGGAGTCTTCCCAAGTAGTGAAAACAGGTAGTCAGGGGCCGATTCTTTGAGTGTTTGTGGATCAGTTTGGGGTATTTTTTTGGGAGGTATTTGTCGTTTTTCGTCCAAAGTGCGCCGGGATGGGGACGTGCCCGACCTGACCTCGCCTCGCTCACCAAGGGCGGCCCTCGACGAGTCGCCGGGAGGGCCGGCGGGTAGGGCCCTTCGTGCCGACGTTCAAGCGCGCCGCCGCCAGGACGGCCCCGCCGTGCGCGCCCGCCCCCGCGCCCTCGGCCGAGCGGGCGTCCTCCCTCGGAGGCTGGCTTGAGGGGCCTGTCTTCCACCACCGCCACCAGAAGTTGGAGGGGGGAGGGGGTCCTCCTCCTCCTCCTCCTCCTCCTCCTCCTCCTCCTCCTCCTCCTCCTCGTCCTCCGACGGCTTTCCAGGCACGTCCGACGTTAAGAGGGGGGGACGGGCTCAGGGGGGGGATGCAGCGACCCCCAGTCGCCCCGCCCACCGGAACGCCGATAGAGGCCCGCCCAGGAACGTACGGGTTCGCCGTCGGGGGCCTATCGCCGATCCATCGAGGATGTTCAGGCGATCGGTCACATGGACCAAGGGGGGCGTGGATTAGCGACGGGTCCCGTCTCCATCTGGGAAATCGCGGGTGTCCGCCGCCGAGCGAGGCGGCACTGGCCGCATTTTGGGGAGGGCACCTCCCCCGATCCATGGATTTGGCGGATCGCCAATCCATGTTTGCGCGCCCCCGAGACAGGCCCGCCCAGGAACGTACGGATTCGCTCTCGGGGGCCTATCGCCGATCTGTCGAGGATGTACCGCCGATTCTGGGTCGATGTTTCACCCCGTCAGCCGGCCCCCTTGCGTCGTTGTTCCTCAAGGCAGGGCCGCGAAGGTGGCTGGCGGCGCGCAGAATCCAGACATGCTCGCGTCGTGAGCAAAGTCACGACGGGAGGTTTTTTGGGCCGTTGTCAGCGCTGGGGGGCCCTCGCTTGGCCCTGGGACCGTCGAACATCGGCTCGCGATGGAAAGTCGGCCCTGGGGAATGGGTCGGCACTTCGGGGACCCCGTGTTGAAAAGAAAATCAGGACTCAGGAGGGAAAAAACACACAGACACAATATTAATCTTCGATCCCCAGAATATGGGAAGTGGCGGGGAAGACAAAATCCGAGAAAATATTGGAAACAATTTGGAAATATTTTTTTTGTGTGTGTGTTTCTTTGTGCGTCCCAGGGCCCCTTGAAAGACATCGCATGCAGCGGAGCGGCTGGCACGAGGGTCAAGAGGGGCAGATGGCCTCAGTCGCGTTCCTCGTGTTTGGTCGGCGTCCCCCCAACATGCTTACACTATGTGTGCGTCGCCCCCCCTCCAGGGACGACGCGCGCACTGAGAAATCTTGTAGTATATGCGTCGTGGCGGGCGCTTTCTGGCCGCACCGCTCGGGAAACGATATACTACAAGATGGGTATACTCTATGTTCGGGTCGGACGTGTTCCTCCAAGGAGGACGTACAGTATTAGTATGTCTGTGCGTCCCATTTGGGCTTCCCGCCTTGACGTGTTTTCCGATCCGGGTATCTACACGGGGCATTGGGCCTTCGGCGAAGAGGCTCGTCTGGCCCGCGCTCTGCTGAGTGCGTCGGCGGCAGGGCTCTCAGGCCGCCTGCCAGGTGGGCGAAGTGCCACCGCTGGGTCACCAGGTCCGTCGGGTCGGCCTCCCTCCCTCCCTCACTCGGAGGAGGAGGAGGAGGGCGGATGAGGAGGAGGAGGATGAGGAGAAGGAGGGATGAGGAGACGAGCACGATGCCGAGGAGGAGGACGAGGAAGAGGAGGTGCAGGAGGAGGAGGAGGAGCGGAAGCAAGAGGAGGTGGAGGAGGAGGAGGAGGAGGAGGAGGAGGAGGAGGAGGAGGAGGCAGGAAGGAGGACTTCTACCCGCGTGTCATCGCGATGGCTCATGGTTCGACCACTATTTGTTTGAGCGAATCGGGCGCGACACCTCTCGCAAGCGATGCCGCGGTGGGGCAGGGGGAGGAGAAGGAGGAGGAGAAGGAGGAGGAGGAGGAGCAGGAGGAGGAGGAGAAGGAAGAGGAGGCGCAGGAGGAGGAGGCTTAGGAGGAGGAGGAGGATGAGGAGGAGGAGGAGGAAAAGGAGGAGGAGGGGGGGGGAAGAGGCCGGGGGGAGGGAGGAGGAGGAGGAGGAGGAGATATTACGAAGACGACTACGAAGAAGCAGACTGATACTAGTAAGAATACTCATAAGAAGCACACATCACATAGTAATACGAGCAATGCTAACAATACTAATACTAATAATACGACGAAAACTAAGACGGCGAATACTACTATTACTAGTAGTATTAAGAATACGAGTGAGAATGCTAATCATACTAAGGAGAAGACGACGCAGACTAACACCAACAATAGACGGAACAAGCATAATGATACCAAACAATACAAATAAACACGGACTATCACTAATACTAACAACAATACTAGTACTGATACTACTACTACTACTACTACTACTACTACTACTACTACTACTACTACTACTACTACTACTACTACTACTACTACTACTACTACTACTACTACTACGAATCATATTGATACTAATCGTATCAGTAATACTACTACTAATCATACTAACACTACTGCTACTATTTCTACGAGCAATACTACAGCTATTAATCAGAGTAAGACTAACGTGGAGACGCGCGGTACTACTACTACTACTACTACTACTACTACTACTACTACTACTACTACTACTACTACTACTACTACTACTACTACTACTACTACTACTACTACTTCTGACGACTACTACGAACCACTACTACTACTACTACTATACGAAGAAGAAGAAGGAGGAGGAGGAGGAGGAGGAGGAGGAGGAGGAGGAGAGTTGGAGGAGGAGGAGGAGCAGGAGGAGGAGGAGGAGGAGGAGGAGGAGGAGGAGGAGGAGGAAGAGGAGAGGAGGAGGAGGAGGGCAGAGGAGGAGAAGGAGGAGGAGGCGGAGGAGGAGGGTGGGGAGGAGGAGGAGGAGGAGGAGGAGGCGGAGGAGGAGGAGGAGGCGGAGGAGGAGGAGGAGGAGGAGGAGGAGGAGGAGGAGGAGGAGAGCGGAGGAGGAGGAGAGGAGGAGGAGGAGGAGGAGGAGGAGGAGGGAGGAGGAAGAGGAGGAGGAGGAGGAGGAAGAGGAGGAGGAGGAAGGAGGAGGAGGAGGAGGAGGAGGAGGAGGCGGAGGAGGAGGAGGAGGAGGAGGAA
>CAUYUJ010004492.1:540414-566077 GCA_963575745.1 Prorocentrum cordatum
TGTCCTTGTGCCGTGCCCTTCTACCAGCTCCTGCTGGCTCTGGCGCTTGCTGTAGTCACTTTCCCGTTCATGTAGGCCTCATCGGTCACGTCACCTGCTCTTTCTCTACTTCCCCGCGTCCCCCACCTGTCGCAGTCTCTTGGGCCGCTGCGTCGCTCCGTAGTCTCGTCTCGTCCGGCGGCCCAAGGGCCCCAAGACGGCCCAAGAGGGCATCAAAACTACCCAAAGACAGCCCCAAGAGAGCTCCGGATGGCCTCCAAGACGGTCTAAGAGAGCCTCGAGACGGCTCCAGCGACCCTCCAGAGGGCCCTCGAGAGGGCCTCAGGAGGTAACAAATATTGCTTTCCTTAGGGTTTTCGAAGGTTTTTCGGGTTTCGCCTTCTCGGGCCCAGACGGGCCCAACACGGCCCATGAGGTCCCAAAGCTCGTCCCAAGACGGCCCCAGAGGCCCCCCAAAGAGGCGGAAAAGTGTCCAGCAGGGCTCCCAGCCGGCCCCAGAGGGGCACAAAACGGTCCAAAAGGGCCCCAAGACGGCCTCAAGAGGGTCCCAGGACGGCCCTAAGAGAGCCCCAACAGAGCCCAAAGAGGCTCCCAAGAGGGCCCCAAGAGGCCCCCAAGAGAGCCCCAAGGCGGCCACAGGCCTCCGAGACGCCCCAAGACAGCCTAAAGGGGCCCCAAGGCGGCCCCAAATTGCCCCAAGAGGGCTCCCAAAGGGCTCCAACAGGGCCCCAAGAAGACCCCAACGAGGCCCAAGCGTTGAGTGTGTGTGTGTGTGTGTGTGTGTGTGTGTGTGTGTTTTGGAGGCAAACTAGCTTCAAAAATCAAGCTCAAGAAATTTGATAATACTCTGATCCAGCTCTGATTCAACTCTGGCACGGAACTCTGTTTCATCTCTGATTTTCTCGAAGCTCTGATTAAACCTTGGTCTGAACTCTGATTTAACTCTGATTCGGCTCTGTCCCCGACCAGAGCTAAATCAGAGTTAAATCAGAGTTCCAGACCAAAGCTAATTCAGAGCTTCAGCTAAACCAGAGAGATGAACCAGAGTTTCAGGCCAAAGCCAAATCAGAGTTTCGTAAGAGCGCGCCCGCACGGAACCCAATACTCGAAAGGGGGACCCAGCTTCAAACTACCCCGCTTCCGAAGCTACCCCCCCCTCCCTTCTGAAGGGTCTTGTAAGCTAGGGGGGCCCTGGCTAAAGGGGGGGGCTTCGAACCTATCCCACCCCTCCCTTTTCCGGAGCAGAAGGTGAGCCCAGGCTTCCCTTTCAAAGGGGAGCGGTGCTTCGGAAGCTACCCCAACCCTCCTTCCTTTTTTGGTCTGGACACAGGGGGGGCGGCTTTAAACTACACCCCCCCCCTCCTGTGCAAAAGGGGGGGCTTCCGAAGCTACCTCTTACCCCCCTACCTTCCAGGGCTCTGGCAAAATGGCGGAATCTTTGACGACAGGTGCGCACCGCAGCGGTAGAGAACGAATTGGAGAATAACGTCGACCCTTGGTTCGT
This sequence comes from Prorocentrum cordatum, assembly GCA_963575745.1. Taxonomy (NCBI): domain Eukaryota; class Dinophyceae; order Prorocentrales; family Prorocentraceae; genus Prorocentrum; species Prorocentrum cordatum. Next base: position 541,919 of record CAUYUJ010004492.1, read on the forward strand.
TTTCATGCTTTCTTGTTTTCTCGGCCCCTGGTTCGTAGTCTCGTCTCCTCGGGCCCTTATTCCTTTCATCGTTTTCTCATTTTCTCGGCCTCTTTTTTATTTCTTTTTTTCTTGTGTTTTCGGCTCCTGGGTCGCGGTCTCGTTTTCTTTGACCCTGGTTCGCGTTCTTGTTTTCTCGTTTTCTCGGCGCCTGGGTCGTGGTCCAGTTTTCTCGGACCCTGCTTCGTTTATTGTTTTCTCGGCCACTGGGTTGTGGTTTTCTTTTCTCGGACGCTAGTTAGTATTCTCGTTTTCTCGTTGTCTCGGCCCCTGGGTGGTGGTCTCGTTCTCTCTGACCCTGCTTCGTTTTCTCGTTTCTTTGTTTTCTCGGCTTCTGGGTCCTGGTCTCGTTTTCTCGAACCAAGCGTTTTTTGGTGATCTCGGCCTCTGGGTCGTGGGTCGTTTTCGCGTTTTCTCATTTCCTCGGCTCCTGGGTCGTGGTCTCGTTTTCTCGGGGCTTGGTTCGTTTTCTCGTTTTTTGTTTTCTAGGCCTTTGGGTCGTGGTCTCGTTTTCTCTGTTCTGGTTCGTTTTTTCGTTTTCTTGTTTTCTCGGCCTTTGGTTCGTAGTCTCGTTTTCGCGGGCCTTGATTCCCTTTACCGTTTTCTCGTTTTCTCGGCCCCTGGGTCGTGGTCGTGTTTTCTCAGGCCCTGGTTCGTTTTCGCGTTTTCTGTGCCCTTGGGCCGTGGTCTCGTTTGCTCGGACTTTGTTTTGTTTTCTCGTTTTCTGGTGTTCTAGGCCCCTGGGTCGTGGTCTCGTTTTCTCGACCCCTGGTTCGTAGTTTTCTGTTTCATTTTCTCGGATTTTGTTTTTTTGTGTTGTTTTCTCGGCGCCTGGGTCGTGATGTCGTTTTCTTGTTTTCTCGGCCCCTGTGTCGTGGTGTCATTTTTCCTCGGACCCTTGTCAGTTTTCTCGTTTTCTCGTGTTCTCGGCCCCTTTGTCGTGGTCTTGTTTTCTCTGACCCTGCTTCGTTTTTTGTTTTCTCGCCCCCTGGACCGTGGTCCCATTTTGTCGAACCCTGGTTCTGTTTCTCGTGTTCTCCGTTTCTCGGCCCCTGGATTGTTGTTTTGTTTTCTCTGACCCTGGTTCGTTTTCTCTTTTTCCCGGCCACTGGGTCGTGGTCTCGTTTTCTCGGGCCCCGGTTAGTTTTTTCGTTTTCTCATTGTCTCGGCCCCTGGGTCGTGGTCTCGGATTCTCGGGCCCTGGTTCGTTTTCTCGTTTTCTCGTTTTCTCGGCCCCTGGGTTTTTGTTTCGTTTTCTCGGCCCCTGGTTCGTTGTCCTGTTTTCCCGTTTTCTCGGCCCCTGGGTCGTGGTCTCGTTTTCTCTGACCCTGATTCGTTGTCTTGTTTTCTTGTTTTACCGTCCCCAGGGTCGTGGTTTTGTTTTCTCGGGCCCCGGTTCGTTTTCTCGTGTTCTTGTTTTCTCGGCCCCTGGGTCGTGGTCCAGTTTTCTCGGACCCTGGTTTGTTTTATCGTTTTCGCATTCTCTCTGCCCCTTGGTCGTGGTTTCGTTTTCTCGGACCCCGTTTCGTTTCCTCGTTTTCTTGTTTTCTGGGATCCTGGGTCGTGGTCTCGTTTTCTGTGTTCCGGTTCGTTTTCTCGTTTTCTCGGCCCCTGGGTCGTGGCTTGGTTTTCTCGGGCCATGGTTCGTTTTCTTGTTTTCTCGGTTTCTCTGCTCCTGGGTCGTGGTTTCGTTTTTTCTGACCCTGGTTCGTTTTCTCGTTTTCTCTGCCCCTGGGACGTGGTCTCGTTTTCTCTTGCCCCGGTTTGTGTTCTCGTTTCTTGTTTTCTCGGCGCCTGGGTCGTGGTTCAGTTTTCTCGGACCGTGGTTAGTGTTCTCGTTTTCTTGTCTGCTCGGCCCCTGGGTCGTTGTTTCATGTTCTCGGACGCTGATTTGTTTTCTCGTTGCCTCGTTTTCTCGGCCCCTGGTTCGTAGTCTCGTTTTCTCGGGCCCTGATTCATTTTACCGTTTTCTCGTGTTCTCGGCCCCTGGGTCGTTTTCGTGTTTTCTCGGACCCTGGTTCATTGTCTCGTTTTCTCGTTTTCTTGGCTTCGTGGTTTTTGTTTCGTTTTCTCTGACCCTGGTTCGTTTTCTTGTTTTTCTCGTTTTCTCGGCCCTTGGGTCGTGTTCTCGCTTTCTCGGGCCCTGGTTCGTTTTCTCGTTGTCTCGTTTTCTCGGCCCCTGGGTCGTGGCTTCGTTTTCTCGGGCACTGGTTTGTTTTCTCGTTGTCTCGCTTTGTCGGCCCCTGGGTCGTGGTCTCGTTTTTTTCGGACCCTGGTTCGTTTTCGCGCTCTTTCCTACCTCGTCCATCCCCGCCCTCCTTCCTCCGCTTCCCTCTCCCCCCGTTTCCATCCTCCCCCGTTCGCGCCCCTCTTCCCCCCCTCTCGTCCTCAGTTTGTCTCCTTCCTCCGCCCCTTATCCCCTCCCTTATCTTCCACCTTCCCTCCTCCCCCTCTTCCCGGCCCTCCCTTATCCTCCACCGTCCCTCCCCTTCCCTTTCCTCCTCTCTCTCCTCCCCCTATCCCCTCCCTTATCCTCCCAGCTTCCCTTATCGCTCCGGCCCTCGCTCCCGCCTTCGATCCCGCCCTCGCTCTCGCCGTCGTTCCCGCCCTCGTTCCCGCCCTCGTTCCCGCCCTCGTTCCATCCTTCGTTTCCGCCCCCGTTCTCGCCTTCGCTCACGCCGTCGTTCCCGCCCTCGTTCCCGCCGTCGCTCCCGCCCTCGTTCCCGCCTTCGTTCCCGCCATCGTTCCCGCCCTCGTTCCCGCCCTCGTTCCCGCCCTGGTTCCCACCCTCGTTCCCGCTCCCGTTCCCGCCCTCGTTCTCGCCTCCGTTCTCGCCCTCGTTCCCGCCTTCGTTCCCGCCTTCGTTCCCGCCCTCGTTCTCGCCCTCGTTTCCGCTTTCGTTCTCGCCATCGTTTTCGCCCTCGTTCCGGGGCCGCCCTGGGGAACCCAAGGGCCGCCCGGGGAAATCAGACTTGAAACAGAGTTTCGGCCAGACCTCAAACAGACCTCAGAGATTCGGCCAGACCTCAAACAGACCTCAAACAGACCTTAAACAGACCTCAAACAGACCTTAATCAGAGTCTGGCCCCAAACAGACCTCAAACAGAACTCAAACAGACCTCAAACAGACCTCAAACAGACCTCGAACAGACCTCGAACAGACCTCTCGGAGGTTCCCCGGAGGTTCCCCGGGGGTTCCCCGGAGGTTCAGGTTCCCCGGAGGATCCCCGGAGGTTCCCCAGAGGTTCCCTGCAGGTTCCCCGGAGGTTCCCCGGAGGTTCCCCCAAGGCGCCCGGGGAATTCCCGAGGCGCCCGGAGGAATCCCGGAAGCGCCCAGAGGCGGCCCCCCGCCCTCATTCCTGCCCTCGCTCCCCCTTTCGTTCCCGCCCTCACTCCCGCCCTCGTTCCCGCCCTCGTTCTCGCCCTCGTTCTCGCCCTCGTTTTCGCCCTCGTTCCCGCCTGCTTTCCTGCCTTCGTTCCCGCCCTCGTTCTCGCCCTCGTTCCCGCCCTCGTTCTCGCCTTCGTTCTCGCCCTCGTTTTCGCCTTCGCTCCCGCTGTCGCTCCCGCCCTCGTTCCCGCCGTCGCTCCCGCCTTCGTTCCCGCCTGCGTTCCCGCCCTTGTTCTCGCCCTCACCCCCCCCGTCTAGAAGGCCCCGGAGCTGGCCCAAGAGTTCACGCGACATCGCGCGGCGGACCCCCTGGAGGAGCGCCCAGGACAATTTAAAGAAAACCCAAGAAGCTTAGAAAATCGGCCCGAACCGCTCCGGCGGCCGCCGCGAAAAACTGGTCGGCCCCCAAGGCGGGGCCGCGGGACCAGAGGAATCATTTCAAAGGGGCCCGAGCGCCCTCCTCCCAAAGATGAACCCCGAGACTGAGAGCAATCACCCGAGCGCCCTTCAAACGGCCGCCAAGAGCCGACAAAAAACTCCGGGCAACCCCCGAAACGTAATTCTGATGCCCGCGAAGAGCCCCCCCAAAAAACCACGGAGCCTCATGGTTATGTATGTATGTATGTATGTATGTATGTATGTGTGTATGTATGTCTGTATGTATGTATGTATGTATGTATGTAAGGTATGTATGTCTGCCTGCCTGCCTGTCTGTCTGTCTGTCTGTATGTATGTATGTATATATGTAGGCAGGCAGACAGGCAGGCAGGCAGGTAGGTAGGTAGGTAGGTAGGTATGTTTGTATGTATGTATGTGTGTAATGTATGTATGTATGTATGTATGTATGTATGTATGTAGGTTTGTATGTCTGTCTGTCTGTCTGTCTGTCTGTCTGTCTGTCTGTCTGTCTGTCAGTCTATCTGCCTGTCTGTCTGACTGTCTGTCTGTATGTATGTATGCATGTATTTGTATACATACATACATTCACACACATACACACATATATATAGATATTTATATATATATATATATATTATAGTATATTTTATGTTATAGTATATTATAATATATTATATTATATTATATCATATTATATTATATTATGATTTAATATATTACCTTATGTTATATTATAATATATTAAATTATAGCATAGTATATTATATTATATTATACCCTATTATATTATATCATATGATATGATATTATATTATATTATATCCTATTATATCATATCGTATTAAATTATATTATATCATATTAGGTTATACTATATTATATGATGTTTTATTATATGGTAGTATATCATATTGTATTATATTATGATGCCTTTTATTATATTATACTATATTATATTATATTATGTTATATTGTATTATATTATATTATATTGTATGGTGTTTTATTATATTGTATTATATTATATCATATTATATGCTATTATGTTATGTTGTATTATCTTATATCATATTATATTATATTATTATATACATTTAATATTTATATTTTATATAATTTATTATATTATATTTATATTTATATTACATTATTTTTATTAATTTATTTATATAATATTTTATTACATTATTTTATATATATATTATATTTTATTATATTATATTATATTATTTATATTATATTATATATATTATAATTATATTATATTATATTCTTTATATTATTATATTATATATATTAATTATTTATTATTAGATTATCATATTATATCATATTATATTATATTATATTCTATTATATTACATTATATTATTTTATATTATATTATATTATATTATATTATATTATATTATATTATATTCTATTCTATTTTATTACATTCTATTATATTATATTATATTATATTTATTATATATTATATGATATTATATTTATATTTATATTATATTATATTATATTATACTTTATTGTATTATATATTATATTTATATATGAGCGGCGGGATGGGCTGAGAGCCGAAAGGGTCGTCGCGCCGGGAGCTCGCGGAGATTCCGCCCGCGCGGCGCCTCCAACGGATTCTTTGCGGCCTTCCAGCCAGCCGGCCGAACGAACACGCGCGCAGGGGCCTTGAGCAGCCCCAGTACCGTTTCAAAACTACCCAACCCGACCCCCTCAAAGACATAGAATTTGCCCGAGAATCCCGATGAGCAGCGCCATGTGCGCTCCTTCTGTTATTCGGCGGTTTTACCGCCCTCGCCCGCTCCATCGCCCCGAGACGGCCAGCGAGGGCTTCCAAACAACTCAGGATTGCCCCGATATTCTTCCGAAACAGCACCGAGGCAATCGACCGCCCAACGGGCCCCCTAGATGGCCTAGGAAAGCCGCCCAAGGGCCCCAGGGAGCGCCGAGGCGTTTCCGAGACCGCTGCCCAGATGCACCCACCCAAGTAGCCTGCCAATGCGCCGGGTGGCCCGACAGCACCATCACGCCAGACGGCTCGAAACAATCCCGGCGCGGCCCAAAAGATAGGTGAAGGTTCCCTTGAAGGCCCGCCGAAGGCCCCTCCGCAGCATTCCCCCGGCGGCGCCCGCGCCGGCATGGGGGCGACCCCCGAGCCACAGCTTCACCCCGCTGAAATCCCGCCCGGCACCGTCGCACCGCGCTGGAGCTCTGAAAATCTCCCGGGGCCTCGCGCCGCCTCCGACGCCGATGAAGAAAGAACCCCCCGCCCCTCCCCGCGTCTCCGAGCCGGCGCGGGGCAAGAACCGCCGCTAATCCGATCATGCGCGACCTTCCCGCCGAGGACGCAAAAACGGGGGGGGGGGCGGGGGCGTGTTCGAGCGAGCGAAAGTGCCCGGCGCCTGTGCGGCAAAACCAGTCCGCTTACAACGCGAGCCGATTTTGACACATGTTCGCCCCCCTGCCAGTGCTGATTGGATAAATCGCCCCCGGATGCACCAGAATGAGCCCCCGCCGTGCCCCAAAATGCTCCGACGCCATCCGTGCCCCTCCAAAGTCCGCCGCTTCCTGCGGGACCCTTTTTCCGAGCGTTCGGACGCGGCCCAGACGCTCCGGCACCCTCCGGCAACTTCCGAAAAGCTCCCGAGCCGAACCCCCCATGCACCTTCAAAGCCCTGCTAGGTTTTCGACATTCCTCTTCTCTGAGCAATCCTTCCCAGCTCGCCCCGTTCCCCCAACCTCGCCGAGCGCCTTCCCGGGCTACCTCCGCCTCCGAAAACCCTCCGAGCCCCTCCCGGGCCCTGCCCATTTCCCGAAGCTTTTCAGAAACCGCCCAGGGCACTTCCGCGCCCCCAAGCCCTCCGAAAAGTGCGGCGCTTCTCCTCTGCGCTGCCCGCCCCCGATCTGTCCCGGGCGGGCGGCGGGGATTGGGGCGGTCACCGCGCCGCGCATTCTTTCGCGGCGCGGCAGCCGGCAGCCCTGCGGGGCGAGCCTCGGGTTTTTTCGTCCCAGCCGCAGTTGGGCAATTTAGGGCAGGGCCGCGCAGGCGGGGGGGGCGCTGCCCTGTGCCCCCCGCGCAGGCCTTAGCTTTAACGTTGCCGTAGGGCGGCGTGCGCAGGCGGGCCAAGCTCGCAGTATTTGGCAGCTGGCGGCTGGGCCCCCAGCCATGACCCGCTGCTCGGCTAGCGCACGCCCGATTTTGTTCTTGAAGACGCATGCGCACAGGGCCGACCCGGCAGCGTGCTGGGCCGACGCCGCGACATTGGTTTCCGCACGCCCGAACCAAAATATATTCGTATTTAGATCCGAGTTTCCAGTCATACCTAAATCAGACATGGGTCTTAGGTCCAGAGTTAAATCAGAGTTCCAGAAAGACCTAAATCAGACTTGGGTCTTAGGGCCAAAGTTAGATTGGAGTTCCAGTCAAACCTAAATCAGTGTTGGCGCTGAGGGCCAGACTTGAATCAGAGTTCCAGCGCAGACATGAATCATACCTTCATCCGAGTTTTGGGCCTGAACAGAGAAACAGAGTTTGCCCCCAAAGGACACTCAACCCGAGCGACGCTCAAGAACACCATGGCTCCCATCAGCGAGCGGTGACGCAACAAGCTCTTGACACCAAGGCTCCCCGGAGCGCGGCGACGTAAAAAACTCGTCGCGCCGAGAATCCCGACAGCGAGCGGAAGCGTGCGAGTTTCTGAACACCAGGGCCCCCGACGGAGAGCGGCGACGTAACAAACCCTTCACACCAAGGCTCCCAAGAGCGAAAGGTTCCTTGAGCTCTCTCGGGCCAGTTCCTGAGGCGCTCTTTCCGGTTCCGTGCTGGCCCAGCTGTCTTATGGTGTGCCTTGTCGTGGCCCTCTCTTCCTTGCCTCCGCGGTTCCTCGCGGGCCTTCACTGGAGGCCTCCTGCGGCCCCCCCCGGTCTGCTCGGGCAGGCCCCCCGGCAGGGGGTGTGCTGGGCATCGCGTCGCTGTGCGTTGCGTCTCGCTTCGCCTGCCTCTGTTCCGGGCCGCTTCCTCTCCGCGGCCAGCCTGGCGCTGGCGGGCACCCGTGTGTGCTCGCGCTTCCTTCGTGTCTCTTGTCCCCGTTCGGCCTGCGCCGCTCTCTGGCCCCCTTCCCCTCTGGCCCCCCCTGGCGCCCCTGGCCCCTCCTCGCGGAAGGCGCCCGGCGGGCTGCCCTGCGGTCGCCGCCGTCTCCGGCGTGCCGTTCGGCTTGCCGGCCGTCGTGGTTTTGTTCTTTGCGACCTTTGTGGTCCGCTGTCCGCCGCCTTCGGACGGCCTCCAGCCTCCTTGCTCGTCCCTTGGTGCCCTTCTGCCGCCTCCTGTTGGCCCGCGCCCTCTAGTTCCTGGCCGGTGACTCCCTGCCCGCCCAGGATTCAGGTCGGTCTTCGTTTCCGTGCCGCTCCACACTGCGAGCCCGCTCTCCCCGCATTCCAGTTTTGGATGGCCTAATTATGGCATCTCCTCCGCACTTGATCCACGTCCACCACAGGCCCCCCGGCATCCATGCCTCCATGCCCACATGACTTTGGTGGCTGCTGCAGCGAGACCCATGGCGGTCTCTGAGGGCCTGGGCGTTCTCGGGCGAGCGCGCGCGATTGCTGTTCCAAGACTTTCTCCGCCCTGTCGGTGCGCGCAGGGCCGCGATGCCAAAAGTGTGTGTGTGTGTGTGTGCCCAACAGCGCCCAGTAGCGCCGAATGCCGCCCAAATGGCGCCCAATAGCGCCCAATGGTGCCATATGAGGGAGATGCATCACGTCCGCTTTGCGCGTTGCTGGGCCTTGTTCGGCGCCATAAGACGCGGCGCTATTACACGCTGGGTTCGACCAGAAGCTTCCGTGAGGTGCGTCGACAATGGGGCCAGGGGCGGAATGGGGATTTCAATGCTCGTTCGGTGCTGCACCGTAGTCAATTTTGCCAGCCCCCTGGGGGCGAAACGTGCATGTGTTCTTGGCGCTCGAGATCCGATCCACAATAAGCGTAGCTTCCGTGATGCGCCCGTGTTGAAGCGCAACACGTACACTGTTCAACACGTCAGTGGGATCACGCTGCGTGTGGGTCTGGCACGTTTCGGCCCACGTTTTTGCGAATGTGTCGCGCCTGATCTACGTTGCCAGTCTACGTGTTGAGCTCGGTGCCAGCACGCTACGTATTGCGTGTTGCATATTGGGGCAGATGTGCCCCCCTTGTCACCCTTCGACGCATCGAACACGTCATAAACACAAGCTGCGCCAGGGAAGGGGCGGCCACCGTAGATCCGAGAAATCCGCGCCGACCTCTGGCAGTTTATGTTCATGCCGTTGCTTGTCCCTCTCCCCCCTGCTCCCGCTCCCGTGTCGGGGGCCCTTGGCAAGCGCGTGTGGCGTGCTCCGTCTTTAAGTGCCCTGGCCCCGAAAACGGCCCCCTGGAGGCCGACAGAGGCCAAGGCCCTTCCCGAACCCGGAGCCTCGAACTTGGCCCCCCCCCTGCTGGCCGAAGCCAGTGCTGGGCCGCCTGAGACTGCCAGCCGGCTCCAGTGCAATCGGGGCGGCCAAACTTGGTGAGCTTGTTTTTCACCGCCACCACCATAAGTAGGAGGGGGAGGGGGTCCTCCTCCTCCTTTTCCTCCTCCTCCTCCTCTTCCTTCCCTCCTCGTCCTCCTCCTCCTCCTCCTCCTCTTCCTCCGCCTCCTTCCCCCCTTCAACCTATGGTGGTGGTGGTGGAAAACAGGCCCATCAAAAACACAGAGGGCTCTCTGAGGCGCTGCGCGGCCTCGCCGCGGCGATGCCCCGCGCGGCGCTGCAGCGCGCGCCCCGCCTGCTGCGGGCGGCCGCCGCCGCGGGCTCCGGCGCCTCGGGGCTGGCGGCCGCCTCTCGGGAGCGGCGCCGCTGGGGCGCCACGGCCTGCCAGGCGCAGCGCGGGCAGCCAGCCCTCGGCCTGCACCCTCCGGGAGCCTCCCGCGCGGCGGGCGTTTGGGCGTCGCGTCGTTCGGCACGAACGAAACCCTGGCATCGTTCGGACGTGTGCATTTTTCCTCCGGCGAGGACCATTGAGGAGCATCCTTGATCATGTGGCGAAGAAGCCACGCACGGAACTGAAAAAAGCACAGGGAATGGACGTCCGAGCGATGGCCAGAATTGGGTACGGAACCCAACAGCCGTTCCTGTTCATTTTGAACAGGACTCGCTGTCCGCGCCGCCGTCGCCTGTGTCCATTCGAGACAGAAGGTCGCCTGCCTAACAGCGGCCGCTGTGGGGTTGGGACACCAGTTGTTGTTGGGCATTGTACCCATTTTGTCCGTACCCATTTCGGGCGTCCAGAGTCATGGGGGGCGATGAGTACGCAGAGTACGCAGGGGGGGGGGGGGAAGCGAGGGCGGCGGAAAATGAGCCCCGTAGGGCCCAGAAGGGGGTCTGCAGGGTCCGAGAAGTGCATCTTTCTCTCCCCGCCTCGCTTCTCGCCCCGCCCCTCCCTGAAGCGACGCCCAAGGCGCCGTCGCTCACCACGAGCAGCCACACTGGCAGACAGCGACATTGACCGCCACTCGCAAGAGCGGTGGGGGGAAAAACAACAACGAGAACCTCAATCCCTGAAGGACCAACTCGTGATCCACTTCCTATTTGGAGCCGGCTGGGGATCTGAGGTGGCCCAGCACCGGTTCCAGCGAGCAGGAAGGGGGGGCGAGGTTCGTGGTGCTAGGTTCGAGCAGATTTTCGGCCTCTTTCGGCCTCTGGGGGCTGGTTTCGGGCCCCCAGGGCCGTCAAAAACGGATCCAGTGTGAAAAACTGCGCCAGATGGACCAAGAGGGATTTGGGGACCGATTTTGAGCGGATTTGGCCTCATCCCCCCTCCTGGCAGATTTCCTGGGTCGGCGGCGAAATCTGAACCCTACCCTCGCCGATCAGCGGTTCAGGCAACTCGATGGACGGCCGGGGGGGGGGAAAGGCTCAAAATTCGGTGGCGAAGTCCGAACCCTACCCAGCCCGTCGATTCAGGAGGATCGATGGTTGGTGGGTGTAGGGTTCGGATGTCGCCACCTACTGGGGTCTCAGACAGTTCAGACCCTCAGCAGCCTCCCATATCCGCGCCCTCGCGGTCTGGACTGCAGGGTGCGACCGCGCGGATGCGCGGTCGCACGGACACGCTCCGCGCGGGCCCTCTGCGAAGAAGCGCCCCGTACCCGCGGGGTCGCGGCCCAGGCCGGAGAACAGAGCACGGCATCGACACAATCTCTCGGAGCTCCGCGCGGATCTCCTGGATCGGCGCTGGGCCCCCCCCTCCTCTCCCCGACGGCGCCTTGGGCGCCGCCCCTGGCTCGGCACCGAGCGCCAGGGAGCGGGGTCCAGCGCCGATCCAGGAAATCCGCGCGGAGCTCCGAGAAGTTGTGGGTTCCTGTTTCTCGTTCGAGGGGAACCGTCCCAAGTCCTGGCCACGCCCCCCCCCCCGGGAGACGCTTGTGTAGCGACATCGCTCCGACCTTTTTTTTTCGGGCCCGCGTGTCTAGGATGGGATACATCATTCCAGAGCGTTCCGGAACGCTCTCGGAGCGTTCTTGAGCCCTGCGCGCCCGGTTCCTCTTGCAGGACCGCCAGATCTCAGAGATCCCCAGTGTGTCACCGTCCAGATTTGTCCCAGTCCTGGCTTCGCCTTATTATTTTGCCCCCCAGTCTCATGGTGCCAATCGCAGAGCGGATTTCGATCGTAGAACAAATACGGAGCCCTAGATTTTTCTGAGAAAGGCATTCCAGATTTTGTTGTGAAGTTAACCGCGTGAGATCCACGGCGTTTTTCGCTCGCCGCCTTGGGGTGTTTCATTTGCAGAAAGTCGGCGCCACCCAAATCTACTACTAATAGTACTAGTAATAACACTACTACTACTACTACTACTACTACTACTACTACTACTACTACTACTACTACTACTACTACTACTACTACTACTACTACTACTACTACTACTTCTACTACTACTACTACTACTACTACTACTACTACTACTACTACTACTACTACTACTACTACTACTACTACTACTACTACTACTACTACTACTACTACTACTACTACTACTACTACTACTACTACTACTACTACTACTACTACTACTACTACTACTACTACTACTACTACTACTACTACTACTACTACTACTACTACTATTACTACTACTACTACTACTACTACTACTACTACTACTACTACTGCTACTACTACTACTACTACTGCTACTACGACTACTACAACGACTACTACTATTGATACGATTACTATTACAAATTATTATACGATGTGTGCGTCGCCCCCGAAGGGGCGACGCCCGCACCGAGACATCCTGTCGTATAAGCTTCATGGCGGTCGCTTTCTGGCCATGCATGCCGCTCTGGAAACGATATATACTACCATCGAGTCGGACGCACGCCCCCGAGGAGGACGCGTGGTACTAGTATGTCATGGTGCGCACCAGAAATCAGCGTGCATTCTCATTGTACAGCCCATCTGGAAACCAAGAGCCATGACCGTCGCGGCGCAGCAGCGGCAGCCGCGGCCTCCGCGCGGCGCCTGCCCCGCAGGAGGTGCGGAGGGTGCGGCGGAGGGCGCAGCCGCAGCGGCCCGTCGCTGGCACCTCGGGCAGCTGCGACAGCGGCGTGCGCTTCTACGCCGCGAGGATCACCGAGCGCGTTTCACTGCTCGCAGAATTTATTTGGAAACGTGAGACAAACACACACGCACATGTTCGGCTTCGACGTCAACAATGGATCGTAGATCCCCCGCGGCGGATCGGGGCCATTTGCGAGTAGTTCCTTCGCGAGAAGTGGAACGCGCTTGTCTAGAGGAGCCGGGCCGCTAAGGAGTCGGCGAGCTGCTTCGCCATCGCCGAGCGGCTCCACCAGTTCGCCGTCGTGGACGGCGCCCGCGCCGGCGGGGAGCCCAGCAGCCGGGAGGCGACGCAGAGGTTCAGTGTCGCTTAACCGACCCTTATCCCCATCCCCATCCCCATCCCCATCCAGACCCCCACCATCTCAGTACCCCAGTTGAGAATATACCCCTCGAGACCCAAAGGAAACGGCCCATATCCCCATGTAGGGGGGTAAATCGGCCAGTGGGGCCCAGGCCACGCTCATGGGGGTAGGGGCTGGATCAACGATGCTCAGAGGTGCGCGCAGTTCTGCGCTGGGCAGCTGTCACGGCTGGTCTCCTACGCCTTCGCCGAGCAGGCGCGGCAGGGCGCGCTGGGCTCCGAGGGTGCCGAGGCCGTGGCCGAGGCCGAGGCCAGCGGCGCGTTCGACGCCTGGGGCGGCGGGGCCGCCCAGGCGCCGGAGGTCACTCGGGCGGTCTCCGCGTGGGCGTCGGCGCTGCAGGACGGCTTCGCCCTCTGCGAGCAGAGCTGCGGGCAAGATGTATACAGGCCAGTCGTTGAAAGTATGTGTTTTTTGGACTCCCAGATCCCAATCTACTTCAACTGCCTTCATGCGTCAAGAACCGGTCTGTCATTGCTGTTGTTTGTTATTCTTTGGGCGGGCCCGACCCCAATCTCTTTTTCCCGCCTTCCTACTTCATGTTTCTACCTACTTCTTCCGACTGGTGGGTATGGATATCCACCGCATCTTGGAGTTTCGGGTTCCTTTCCACCGGCACCCGAGGCGCAGTGGATATGGATAACGACCTGGCCCCAAGAGACCAGATTTTAATCCATATCCACGGCGCCTCGACTTTTGAACGCCCCTTCACAGAAAGGCCAGGACGCAGTGGATGTGGATATATATCTTGCCCGCAAGAGCGCGCTTCAGCAGTTCGCCTCGGAGCAGGAGGGCGGCTGCGGCGCCCTCCTGTGTGTCGTCGCGCGCAGCGGCGTCTACGTCGCCAGCGTGGGCCTCGGGCGGGCCGTGGTGGTCTAGGCTTCCCAGATGGGGTCGGAGTAGGTGGGTCGGAGGATCGCGCCGCATCGCCGATGCATCGGCGATGCGGCTCGATGTAGATCCAGATTTTTTCCACGCCGACGTCGCCGATGCATCATCGCCAACGTCGCCGCCGCATCGGCGATGCGGCGCAATCTTCTCACCCCTTGTACTCCGACCTCACGTGGGAGGCCCTTAGGTGGGCACAGAGGAGGAGGAGGGCAGCTCGATCATCTGCGACGAGGTCTCGAACCCGCACTGCGTCGGCAACGATCCCGGCTGGGTCGGCGTCACGCCAGACGGCATGGTGCTCCCCGAGCTGCCGGAGGGAGCTCAGACGCGGATGCTGGGCGCTGCGGCTGCGAAGCGGCTGGACCTGGGGAAACCAGAAAGAACCGATACCGCTATTCCCCGGACCCCTTCCCCTGGTGCGTTCTGACCAGAATTTCGCCACCTCTCTTGGCCCCCTGGGAGTCCCAGGAGGCCAAGGAAAGCGAAGGCGAGGCGAGGGTGGCGGTGTTGGTGCCTCTTCTCAGATGCAACTCCTAGGAGGTCAAATTCTGATTTTGCCCTGGTCCGAAGTCTGGCTTAATCCGGCTTGATCCCGCTTAACCTGGCTTAATCCCGCTTAATCCCGCTTAATCCGGTTGAATCCCGCTTCCTCCGAACCTCTTTCTCCTAACCTCTTGCTCCCACTAGTTGCCTCCTAACCTCTTCCTCCTCTGAGGACCAGCGCCTCACCGCGCAGCCCGACGTCGTGAGGCACGACCACGCCGACGCCCGGCGCTTCGTCATCCTCGGCTCCCCGGGCGTGTGGACGCAGGGGCCGCGGCTGCCGCTGCAGTGGGCCGTGGAGGCCTACCGGAGCGGCAGGAGTCGGCGGCGAAATCCGAATCCTACCCCTCGAGCGAACAGCACGCACCCATACTTTGGTCGGGCCTGTCCCCCTGCAGGGGGATTGTGAGCGAAGAATTAGAAACATTCAAGAGATATTCAAAAGATGCCCAGAAATAGTCAAAAATAGACCCCAGACTATTTCTGGATTATTTCTGAGGGACAGGCCCGACTTATACCGATTGGGGGGGGGTCGGAGGCAGGAGGGTTGGCTATGGGTATGGGTGCGAGTTGTCGGACCCCGGGGGAGGCTCCTGTTGGAGCGGGGACTCCCATCCAACAACGCGCACCCACAGCCCCCATCCATCCCCCCTGTGAGTATGGGCGTATGCTGTTCGTTCGTCAACCCTCGCCGATGAGCGACTCGGGCGCCTCGATGGGCGGCGGGGGCAGGGCTCAGAATTCGTCGAACACGTGGCGAAATCCGAACCCTGCTCCCGCCTCCCATCGATTCAGGGGAGTCGATGGCTGGTGGGGGTAGAGTGGGAAACCTTTGGATCGAGTGTCGCTCGGCCGGTTCTGGCCCACCAGGCTTTGGCGCGCCACGTTATCCATTTCCAGGTCCCCCAGCATTAACTAATGTCCCGAGCCTTTCCGAGCCTCCCGCCTCGCGGGGCGGAGCGACGCGCTATCCGCTCGCAAGGCATAGCGTGTCGTTAGGGCCGCCGCCGCGACACGCTAAGCAAACGTTCTCGACCGTGATGAGCCCGGCGACGCGCACACTCATAAACCCTGTAGTTATAAGCCTTGTGGCAGGTGCCTTCTGGCCATGCCGCGCATGCTCGTGTTGGACGTGCGCCTCCAACATCAGCACACTAGACTAGTATGTCCTCCTGCGTTCCGTATGGCAGGTTCGCGCCGCGTTGACTCGGCGCCGACCCCAGCGCTGGTGTTTCAGGTTGAGCGCTGCGGGGGGCTAAGCCTCGGCCGATGGCGAATGATCTGCCCCATCGGGAAGCCGCAATTGTTCAAGGTCGAACGATCCACGCGGTGTCAGAAACCAACACTCGAGCAGGGGGTCGATTACAGCACTGATTTACCTCAGAGAACTTCTTTTCCCGTCGACTCTCTGCGAAAAGAAAATAGAAGACTCCGTAGATCTGCGGATCCCTCTGCGTGTTCTTCGTGGCGTCGACGGAAGGAAAGCAAGCCTGGTGTGCACCGATTCTCTGGTCGATCCCCCTGGTCGAGACGTCGACGTCATCGCCGCACGAGCCTGCCGGCAGGAGCCCGGCGGACGAGCTGGTGCGGAGGAGCGAGGGGGACACCGTGGCGCTCGTGCTCGTGCTGCCGCCCGGACTGGGCGGCGCTCATGGGCCTGTTTTCCACCACCACCACCATGAGTTGGAGGGGGGAAGGAGGAGGAGGAGGAGGAGGAGGAGGAGGAGGACGAGGAGGAGGAAGTGGAGGAGGAGGAGGAAGTGGAGGACGAGGAGCAGGAGGACGAAGATGAGGAGGAGGAGGAGGTGGAGGAGGAGGAGGTGGAGGAGGAGGAGGAGGAGCAGGAGGACTCCTTCCCCTCCAACTTATGGTGGTGGTGGTGGGAAACATGCCCGTCAGGCGCGGGCGGTCCCCTGCCGCCGCACGGCGCCCTGGCGTGAGGGGCTCCGCTCGCGGGGGCGGCGCGGGCCGGTCGCCGCTGCTCATCAGTATCGTTTCACCGATCTCCATCCCCATCCCCAACTTTCCCAGCTTCGGCTGGCCGCCGAGTTTAAAATTCGTGTAGTGATCCAGCTTTGTCTCGTTTTCCGTATCGTGAAACTGGTCAGCGGTTTCCTCCCACATTTCATGTTAGGCCGCTGTGCCGCCGCCCCCGCGAGAAGACAGCTGAAGTCGAGAACTCTGCGCGCCTCCACGCCGCTTATTATTATTATCCCCTTGCGGACCCCCACCAAATTGCCCCCCCAGTTGGGGATACACCCCTCGAAACCCGAAGGGAACATATTCCCATCTAGGGGGGTAAATCGGCCAGTGGGGCCCAGGCCACGCCGCTGGGAATGGGGATCGGTTAAGTCGAAACCAATGGCAAGGATAACCTTCCCAAGGTCGGCGGCGAGCGAAAGGGGGGAAGCGAGAAGGAGAAGGCCTTCTCGGAAGGCGGCGGGACTGCTCAGGAGCCCTCGCGCCTCCTGCGCAGTCTTCCGTGTCTCTTGGGGAGGAGGCGCATTGAGCTTCTGTCTGAAGGCCGAGGGACTACATAGCCTTCTGAGAAAGCCCTCTCCTTCTCACTTCCCCCCTTGGCTCGCCGCCGACAAGGGTACCCTTGAATCCGTGCCTCTTTGATCCATCCGTGACTACTTTCGATGGCCCGCCGCGCTCGAAAAAGCTTTAACACGGGCGTCCAAGGGGCCTGCATCTTCATCGTGCATCTTTACTATCAGTTTTGACTGTATTTCCTAACCGAGCCCCATCCCCATTGGGCCATGGTTCGTTGCATGATGTACGACCCCGAAAGGTCTTTGTCAAGGAGTTGCATGCCCTTTCCCAGCCGCTCCCCCCGCTCTGCGATATAGACGTGATTCAGAATCAACCAGACAGCGGCAGGGATCTGCCAATTTGTACCCAGCATGGGCAGTCCTGCTTCTTTGGTTAGGGGCCGCTTGCCACGCAGCCAATTGTATCTCAGCCCCTCCATCGCACCTCCTCCGGCTGGGGATAGGCCCTGCGAAGTTTGGAGGGAGCCGCACACACACATACATATATATATATATATATATATATCTATCTACGTATGTATGTAGATCTAGGGGGTGAGCCGGCCAGTGGGACCCAGGCCACGCCAGTGGGAATGGGGATCGATTCAACGATGCTCAGTTGCGCCGCCTCTCCGTTCGCACGTCCCCGGGCTTTTGAGCGCGCGGGCGGCCCGCGGGAGCAAAAAAAACTCAGGCCCGCCCCGCGCTGGGGAGGCGCCCTGCTCCAGGGCGGCGGCGCAAGGGCGCGAGCGCAGGTGACCTGCGCCTCGCGCATCGCGGGCTCCGCGCACGCTCCTCGTCCTCCTCCTCCTCCTCCTCCTCCTCCTCCTCCTCCTCCTCCTCCTCCTCCTCCTCCCTTGAGGGTGCCCTGGGATACTGGAGTCGGTTGGTGTACTCGTGCAGCGTTTCGCTGTCGCCCCTGCAGCCCTGCCTCCTGCACACGGGGGTGCGCGCACGTGCGCTTCGTGCGTGGCGGCGCGCGGCCGAGCCGGAGGAACAGTAAGGCGGGGCAGGCCGGAGCGGCGGCGCGCCGAGGGGGGGGGGGGCGAGGAGGGGGCGGGACTCCTCGGAAGGCGGCGGGGCTTCGAAGAAGGCTTGTCGGAGGACCGGAAGCCTCCCGAGCCCTCTGAGAAGGCCCGCACTTCCCCTTCTGCCTTCCCCCCTGGGCCGGCTGGCGGGCGCTCGGAGCGAGTGCTCCTCCAAGCGGCATGGCTTCTCCCCCTCCGCCTTCCTCCTCCTTCTCCTCCTCCTCCTCCTTCTCCTCCTCTTCCTTCTCCTCCTCCTTTTCCTTCCTTCTCCTCCTCCTCCTCCTCCTCTTCCTCCTCCTCCTCCTCCTCCTCCTCCTCCTCCTCCTCCAGAACCGTCGGATTCCAGGGATCTCCTTTTCATCCCTGCTCGATATATTGTCCCTGCCCTGGCTTCGTCGTGCCCCTGCCGTGGCCGCGCTTCCGCGCCCGGAGCAGCTGTCTGCAGGGGCCTGCCGCTGCTCTGCGCCAACCCCGACCTGCGGGTGAAGCGGCCTGGAGGCACGCGTGCCCCTCGTTTGGTGGGCAGCCTGGGCGCGAGCCGCTCAGGCGGGGGAGGCAGGGAGCGACGGTCCGAGGATCGAGGTTTGGGAGTTTTTCGGACGTTCTCGTCGGCTCTCGTCGGCTTTCTAGCCTCGGGAGACCTTCCAGCGGCTGCGCCTCGCCGAGAAGCGTTTCGGGGCTTCCCAGATCGTCCCGAACGGCCGCTGGAGAGCCGAGACATGGCCCAGAAACAGCCAGGGGAGAAGGAGGCGACGGAGGAGGAGGAAAAGGAGGAGGAAGGAGGAGGAGTGGGTGTAGGAGGAGGAGCTGGCTATGGGCCATGTGCATGCACGAGTGGCCTTCCGCCGGAGTGAGCTTATGTCCTTCGGCAGAGATCCGAGGTTCCGACAAATGTTGGAGCGTCCGCCTTTTGGCTATGGTCGGCCTCCGGGGGCCCTCATCGGGCCCCAGGACCGTCAAAGAATGACTCAGGATGAAACACTGGCCCCAGGGAAGTGGTCGAGGCCTCCAGGGGACCACGACGCATCGACAAAACTTGGAGCGGCGCCGGATGTCTACGGAGGCACGGGACCGGCTGTGTACATGGCGCGCTCCAGAAAGGGCCTTGCCTTCGAGGATCGAAGGAGTTGGCATCTCTTCCTCGGCGGAAGGCAGCGAAAGATCGTCGGAATCAGAGCGAGGCCGCCTCCGCCAGCGGAAGCCTGCGGAAGGCCAGCGGAAGAAAAAAGATGCGCCCCAAGAGATGGCAATGGTTTTGGGTTCAGGGTTTCTGGAGCTTGCCACATGTAAGAGTTGCCCTTCGCTGGAATGAGCTTTGGTGCTGGCCTCCCACAGGGTCGGGCAATTTTGCTCGACCCCGCGTCGGCGCACGCAGCGTGGGGTTGTGCTCGCATCTGAGCGCAACCCCACGCTGCGCCGGAGGCAGGGAGGGTCTGAGCGCATCCGAGCGGGGGGGGGGAAGGGAGGAGGACCAGAACCTGGACCTGGAAAGGGGAAACGGAGGGGAAACGGACCCCGGGGTGCGGCCGGCCCTGAACAACCCGATCGTGATGTATTTTTCCACTGGATCATGACTTCACCCTCATCGGGAGGGGAAGGGAGGGTCGGAGGGCTCCAATTATGTACACCTGTGTTCGTGAATCAGCCTTCCCTTCGTGTGATATATGTCTGCTGTCCGGCCAGCTGCGCCCCGCCTCCTGTAGGTGTGCTGTCTGATGGTCCCCCCTCCAGCGCAGGTCGTAGAAGGTGTGCGCCGTGTGTTCGTGTGCTGTCTGTCTGGGACTTCGCGCAGAGCGCGTGCTCAGTTGTAGGCTGAGGGTTCGTTCGCGAGCATACGCCGTACCCGGCCAGGCCCACCTCGGGGCCCATGATCGGTGTGTGCGCCCTCCCGGCTCGACCTGGAATGCATACGCACCAGTCCTGCGTGCAGGACTGGCTTAGGTGTATAGTTGGCGCCATCGAGAGAGGGGATGGGGGGGGGCGGGGGCGCGTCGAGGCGAGATGGGGCGAGGGGAAGAGGGTGGCGGTGGCGGAGGGGCAGTAGGCATGGGGAGAGAGGTTGGGCGTGGGGGGGGGGGAGGGAGGTCGGCTGGTTCTGGCGCAGCCTGGCGACGCTGGGGCGTGCTCTCTCGTCGAAGCAGTGCTCAGACAGCCTGGGCGGGAGACGGCGGAGGGAGGGCAGAACGGTCGGAAGTAGGGGCGGAGGCTCTGGGTCTCCGCTCCCCTCGCGGTCCATGGCAATTCGTTTTCGCCGTCCTCTTTGGGTGCACTTCTAATTCGTCCTTTCCGCACGGGGCAGCCTTTAAGGGCCCCTTCATGGGCCCGACGAGCACCCCGACCACGAGGGCCAGGGAGTGGGGGTCGGGGCGACAAAGGCTTAATTCAGCAGACGCCCGCAGGTCTGGCGTTTGCCAGGACTGCTGCACGCCTGGCGTTAGCCAGGAATCAGTTCAGGGGGGAAGGGATGACTAGTAACTCGGCTGCCTCCGTACGGCAGGCGTCAGCCAGGACTGCTGTAGGCCTGGCGGTAGCCAGAGCCGCGCAAGTTCAGGGGGGGGTCGGGGCGATTAATCAAAAGGCTACTGCACGCCTGGCGTTAGCCAGGATTCAGCTCGGGTGGGGTAAGGGGGGCTCGTAATTCGGCTGCCTCCGCACGACTGGCGTCAGCCATCTCTGCTGCATGCCTGGTGGTAGCCAGGGCCAGGCTAGTTCAGGTGGGGTAGGGGCGGCTAACCAAAATCCAGCTTGCGCTCGCAGGACTGGCGTTTGCCAGGACTGCTACACGACTGGCGTTAGCCAGGAATCGGTTCAGGGGGGATGTGGGGTACTCGTAGTCCGGCTGCCTCCGCACGACTGGCGTCAGCCAGGACTGCTGCATGGCTGGCGTTAGCCAGAGCCACGCTAGTTCAGGCAGGGTAGGGGCGGTTAACCAGAATTCGAGTTGCGCTCGCAGGAATGGCGTCAGCCAGGACTGCTGCATGACTGGCGTTAGCCAGGAATCAGTTCAAGGGGAGGAGGGGTGATTCGTAGTTCGGCTGCCTCCGCACGACAGGCGTCAGCCAGTACTGCTGCATGGCTGGCGTTAGCCAGAGTCACGTTAGTTCGGGGGGGGATGGGCGGCTGACCAAAGTCCGGCCTGTGTCCACACGACTGGCGTAAGCCAGGACGGATGCACGACTGGCGTTAGCCAGGGATCAACTCCCCTGGGGGGGTCGGGGTGAACAACGCATAACGCGTCTTACTCAGGAGGGGTCGGGGCGGCTACACGGTGGCCGGATTCCGCACGGCTGGCGTCAGCCAGGACTGCTGTATGACTGGAGCTAACCAGGCCTCAGCCAGCTCAAGGGGTCGGGGCGGCCAAGGCGAAATTCGGCCCGCTTCCGCATGACTGGCGTTAGCCAGGGATGCTGCACGACTGGCGTTAGCCAGGAATTAGGGGGATCGGGGGATTCAAGCGGACTATTCTGCCGGAGGAAACTCCCGCGATAGCAGACAGCCTCGCTCCCAACCTCTCGTCCTTCGGTCGTTCGGTTCGGCCCCCGCCGCCGTCGCCGACGCCGCTTCGGTCCCCTCCCGGCCGCCATCCATGTGCAAAATAGGTGGTGGATGCCCCTATACTCCGCCGCCGGTAAACCTATATGTGACGCTAGCGCACCAACTCCCCCATCCTTCGTTTTGCTGCCACTGTTTGCATGGTGCCGCATTGTGTCATATTTGCTGTGTTGCATCGCACCGCACGCACGTTGTATTTGCTTCCAGTGTGCTGCATAGCGCCGCACGTCACTTCGGAGCAACGAAATTCGTGACATTTTCGTTGCGTCTTGCATTGGGGTGCGATTTATTTTCTCCTGCGAGATAACTGCGCCTCCTCGTCGCCGTCTCTGTCGTGATCTCTCTGTCTCTGTCTTATACCCCTAGTGCGTTGTACTTCCGCACCGGGCACGTCGTCGGCTAGGCATTTCTCATTTACATGGCCCCCCTCCCGTCCTCATCGGTTGGGTACTCTCCATCCGTTCACAAGAGGGCCCCGTGTGAAGGGCATTCTGCTCGCTGCCCCCATATACAAACTTGCTTGCAAGTAGGGCGGGTCAGCACGACCCACGTGCGTTCCGAGCTCTGGACCCGCCGGCACTCAGAATCCGAGGGGGGCAAAACTACTCCCGCCCGGTGGCGATCGGTTCTAGTACGGTGGCTGCTTCGGCGGGTCAGGTGGGGCTCATTGGCCACGCCTGGAAAAGCCACCGGTGAGCTAGGCAGCCCACCAGTGTAGTGCGGCTGTTGCCGCCGTGCCAGGTGAGAACACCGGTGAGCTGGGCAGCTCACCGGTGCAAAGCGGCTGCTCTGGGCCGGGCCTGGTGGAACACCGGGCGTGAGGTAAGTCCCAATGAGTCCCCCTAAGGGGACCCAAGTAACCTTCATGAGGGAATCAAGGAGAGACCCCACATAGGACTCCCAATACGCCCCGGCGGGCTCCACGATGGGGGCTCATTGGGTATTCCGCGCAAGTTAGCCTTGAGGCCCCAGGGGATAGCCCATAGAAAGGGGTAGCGTCAACTGTAAAGTTTTTCTGCTACCCAGCGGGGGGGGGGAATTCGTTACGTTTCCCCCTCCCCGGCAGACCGAAATTCGTGACATTTTCGTTGCCGTGTTGCGCGGCGCCGTCCTGTCCGTCACTCTACAAGGCGACGCCGCCTCCATATTTTTGCCGGCGAGGACGCAAAACAAATCACTCAAAACGGCCCCTCGGGGTCGCCCGGGGCGCAATCGGCCCACGCGGCCAGGGGGGCAGAACGCACATATCATGACGGATAATGTCTGGAGCTGGGGAGCTAACCTACTCATGCTCCCAAGTGCAAGCTAGCGTGTCCCAGTCGCGTGGCGATGAGAGGCCTGCCGAGGCTGCTACTCATGCTGGCGCTATGCCGATGCTCCCCTGTCCCACGTAAAATGGGGGCAATGTTTGTACCATTTCTGCCCCCCCTTCTGAAGGGGGGCGCGAAAGGGGGGGGGACCTGCCCAAGATGGGGGGCCGCGGCATGAGGATGTGCTCCACGGACACGCCCAACTCAGCGAGGGCGCTGCCCCTGCAGCCGCCGCGGACGGCGACGTCGTGCGTGAAGCTCCCGTCAGGGAGAGCCAGGCTGAGGCTGGTCGGGAAGAGCGGCCTGGGCAAGGGGACGAGGAGGCGGCGAGAGGCGAAGAAAAGGAGGAGGCAGCGGCGGCTGCTGCTGCAGCTCCGGGGGATGCCATTCCCCCCTCGGCTGCCGGAGGCACTCCTTTTGCCCCAGCCCCAGGGGCGGCGGCAGGCCCGTCCAGGTGGGGCGTGCCGCTCGCGCCGGAAGCGGCGGCGGCCCCAGTTGATACCAAGCATGGGGCAGCCTCCCAGGGCTCAGACGCCTTCGGCTTCGGCGTCGACGACTTCAGCGAGGAGATGGCCCTTGCACCTTGCAAAGGAGCAGCCCCCCGAGAATGCATGCGAGGGCAGCGGGCCGGTCGGCGACACGGGCCCTGCAGGCCCAGCCGGAGGCGCGGCTGCCAGTCCCCAAAGCCAGGAGGGACGCGTCCCAGGGCACGTGGAGCTGCACTTTGGCCTCGACGACCAGGTCCTGGCCAGGCACGCGTGGAGGGCTAGAGGGCGCGCTCTCCTGCGCTGCCGAGTGGCGGAAAACCCCCAGATGCGCTTCGTGTTCTGCCTGCGGTGCGGCGGGGTTTTGGCGGGCCGCAAGCCCGGCAAGCTGCTCAAGAACTTGTGCCGAGGGCGGGGGTCCAGCGCAGGCAAAGAGCAGCTACGGCTGGTGCGCCTGTTGCGCTGGCCCCACTACGGCAAGGGGAGACAAGGTGGAGCGCTCGAGGGGCCCTTTGCCCTAGGGCCCGAGGAGCAGCTGCAGCTCGTAGGCGACCTCCAGCTGGAAGGGGGCCTGCCCGCGGCAGCGAGCGGCGGGCGTCGCGCTGCTGCTGGCGACGAGCGCCTTCCCGCCACGCCGGCGGATGCGCCAGAGCCCCAGGGCAGGCGGCCCGAGCCGAGGGCGGCGCGTCTCTTCCTGCTCCGCTGCTACGGGCTCACGGAGGACGACCTCGAGGAGGTCCGCCGTGTCGGCCGCGAGGCGGCCCGCACCCAGGCTGCCGACGCCTCCGACATAGTCTCCGAGGAGGCGGAGCTCGTGGGCTAGAGGCCTGCTGAGGCGCCCCCGGCGCCAGCCCCTTGCCAGTGCCCTCCAAGGCAGATGGACGAGGAAGGTCCAGCGAAAACTACTTTAAGATGGGCGAGGCGGCGAGGGCCACCCCCATCGATCGTTTGACAGTGCGCAGCAGAACCAGTCGT
>CAUYUJ010004493.1:0-10000 GCA_963575745.1 Prorocentrum cordatum
CATCATCAGCAGCATCATCAGCATCATCATCATCATCATCATCATCATCATCATCATCATCAGCATCAGCATCATCATCATCATGATCATCATCAATATCATCATCAGCAACAGCGTCAGCATCATCAGCATCATCATCATCATCCTCATCATCATGATCATCATCAGTATCATCATCAGCAACAGCATCAGCATCATCAGCATCGTCATCATCATCAGCAGCATCATCATCATAATCAACATCATCAGCAGCAGCAGCAGCAGCAGCAGCAGCAGCATCATCAGCAGCAGCATCAGCATCATCATCATCAGCAGCAGCATCTCCTCTCGTCCTCGTCCTCTTCCTCCTCCTCCTTCTCCTCCTCTTTTTCCTCCTCCTCTTCCTCCTGCTACTACTACTACTGCTACTCCTCATACAAGTCATCGACTCGCTCTTCCACGTTCTCCTCCTCCTCCTCGTCGAAAGCATCTCCTCCACGTCCTCCTCATTATTCCTCATTATTCCTCCTCATCCACCTCCTCGATCCTCCACCTCCTCGATCCCCCACCTCCTCGATCCTCATCCTCCTCCACCTACACCTCCTCGATCCTCCTCCTCCACCTGCTTCTCCTCATCACTCCTGCCTGGCGAGGGCTCTCCTGCGAGCCCTCTTCGACACGCGGGGGCCACGCGGCGCCGCCTCGGCCTCGGGAGCAGGGCGCAGGGGAGGGAGGGAGGGAAGGAAGCAGGGAGGGAGGGAGGGGCATCGAGGATCGAGGATCGAGGGTCGAGGATCGAGGAGGATCGAGGATCGAGGATCGAGGATCGAGGATCGAGGAGGATCGCCGAGGTTCGAAGATCGAGGATCGAGGAGGGTGAAGGAGGACCCAGAAGCCCCCCGCGTCGTGCCAACAGAAACAGCAACCAAAAACGGCTCAACGTTTCTGTCCAATTTCGGTCTCTGAGGGCCCCGCCGAGCCACGGGGCACGCCGGTCCCTGGGAAAGAATCGACACCTCACGGAGGGTGGGTCACGCTGAGAAGATCTCAGCGTCAGGGGTCCAGGGGCTCGGAGAGGAAGAGGAGGAGGAGACAGAGGAGGAGGAGGAGGAGGAGGAGGAGGAGGAGGAGGAGACAAAGGAGGAGGAGGAGACAGAGGAGGAGCAAGAGAGAGGAGGAGGAGAGAGAAGAGGAGGAGGAGGAGGAGGAGGAGGAGGAGGAGGAGGAGAAGGGAGCGGAGGAGAAGAGGAGGGAGAGGAAGAAGATGAGGATGAGGAGACGGAGGAGAAAATTGAGGGGGAGGAGGGACGGGAAAAAAGAAGGTGGACGGAGACGGCGCTTGTTTCTTGTTCCTCATCCGTCACCCCTCCTCCCCCATCTCATCCTCATGCTCACAACCCTCGTTCTGCTGCTCCTCGGGACTCCCACTATTCCTCCTCATACCCCTTTTCTTGCCAGTTTACCATGACTGTGCCGAGTCCAATGCTCCGCCGGTGGCCATGCACAGGCTAGCACCTGGGTGCCGCGTCTCGGTACGCATACGAGAATACTGAGGCAGGCCCTGCCGGCCAGAGATGCCTGACTCTGTCCATGCTCCTCCACCATGCTAGGGGCACCTGTTTGGTAACTTGCCCTCCCGACTAGATGGGAGGGCATCGCATGCATTCTCCTTTCTAAAAACAGAATAGGATCTACCCCCCCCGGAGTTATCGGTCCCATTTTTCGGGTATGTAAATCATAAATGATTCTGACCACATGTCCATCCTAAATATGAATGTACACTATCCCCGGGAGGCCGGTATCCCCCCCCTGAGGTTCCCTTGTAAAAAAACACCATGCGGTGACATTGTTTGTTCTAACATAACACTGTTTCACGAATCCCTTGCAAAAAAAGGGACGAAGTGCACACGCGCGCGTCGTCGCGCGCATGCCGAAATCCTTCAAAAACCTTCAGTGCCAGAAAGATTTCGCAATCGAGTTTCCAAAAATACATACAAAAACATAAGGTTTCGCAACACTGATTTGCTAAAAAAGTTTCCGCGCGAGCTCGTGCGAAATCTGAAGAAAACCATCGGTTTTTCAAGATTTTCATAAAATGCTACCAAACGGGCTTCGCGCGCGCGCATGTCGAAATCTGTCGAACGCCCTTGCGCGTGTGCCGTCGCGAGAGTCCTCCGCAAAAAATGGGACGAGGTGCACACGCGCGCGTCGTCGCGCGCGTATGCCGAAAGCCTTCAAAACCCATCGGTTTCGGAAGGATTCAAAATCGTGTGTCCAAAAAACCTTCAAAAACATAAGGTTTCGCAACACAGATGTGCAAAAAAAACTTCCGCGCGAGCTCTTGCGAAATCTTAAGAAAACCATAGGTTTTTCAAGATCTTCACAAAATGCTATCTAACGAGCTTCGCGCGCGCGCATGTCGAAATCTGTCGAACGCCCTTGCGCGTGTGCCGTCGCGAGAATCCTCTGCAAAAAATTGGACGAAGCGCAGACGCGCGCGTCGTCGCGCGCTTATGCCGAAAACCTTCAAAACCCACCGGTTTCGGAAGGATTTCAAAATCGTGCGTCCAAAAACCTACAAAAACACAAGGTTTCGCAACACGGATTTTCAACAAAAGCGTGCGCGCGCGCTCTTGCGTCGTCGTCGTCGTCGTCGTCGTCGCCGTCCTCCCTCCTCCCGCGTCGTCGTCGTCGTCGTCGTCGCCTACGTCGTCCTCTGTCTTTCCTCGTGTTCGTCGTCGTCGTCCTCTGTGGCGTCGTGGTCGTTTCTGTCGTCGTTGTCGCCGTGGTCGTCCTTCCTCCTCCTCCCTCGTCGTCGTCGTCGTCCGTCGTCGGCGTCTCGTCGCCGTCCCTCCTATTTCGTTGCCGTCGTCGTCATCGTTGTCGTCGTCGTCTTCCCTCCTCCCTCGTCGTTGTCGTCGTCGGCGTCGTCGTCCTTCCTCCTTCTTCGTCGTTCGCGTCGTCGCCGTCCTCCCTCCTCCCTCGTCGTTGTCGTCGTTGTCGTCGTTGTCGCCGTCGTCGTCCTTCCTCCTCCCTCGTCGTCGCCTTCGTTGGCATCGTCGTCGTCGTCGTCGTCGGCGTCGGCGTCGTTGTCGTCGTCGAAGTCGTCGGAGACGTCGTCGGCGTCATCGTAGTCGGTCTTAAGAGGTATTGCAAACCAAGTTGCGGGTGGGTGGGTGGGATGTTTGCGCGAGCAGTGGAGATGACGACTTCAAGTTCAGGAGAGTGGATTGCACCACATAGATTGCACCGCATAGACTGCAAGAACATACTGTTTGGGGTCCACGCTGGTTAACAGATTTCTTTACAGACATGTCAATATATATATATATATATATACATATATATACCGGGAGAGAAAGAGAGAGAGAGAGAGAGAAAAAACAAAAAAAAACTAACTACCTAAAAAAATGAACAAAGACAGAAAAAAACAAATGAAAGTTCTGACAATTGCTCAAAACAAAGTGCTTTCTATCATAAAGGAAACAACACGCAAAGGTATTCCTTTCGCTCGAAAGCCCGCACATCACCAACCACAGAGGGTCCGTTCTTCCATAAGCAACGGATCCACAACACGCATGGACTCATTGCGTCCGTAAGTAAGCCTCGGCCCCTCCGTACGTAAGCCTCGGTCTCAACGCAGCAGGAGGCTTCTATCTGTTCGCGTCGTCGGACACGTCGTCACACTGTTGCGTTTCTATTAATTTGTCGACGTGGGGATTCCCGTATGTGCGTATATGTCCTAGCGCGTTCCTTCCTTAATGTCTGGGCATGTGCGAGTCTGATTGTGAATTACATTGGGACTGGGTGACTGAATGCAGGTGGGTCTGAATGGTCTGAATGGGACTGAATATGAGTACGAGTGGTTTCGTATGAATGGATCTGAGTATTAGCCGGTCCATTTACGAGCGTTCTGAAACAAGTGAGTCTGATCTGTGAGTGGATGTCTGAGCTCGAGTGCTAAATGGCTGGGTCTGGGCAGAAGTGAATATGAGTATGTGTGGCTGGGTGTGAGCGGTTCTGGATGTAAGTGGGTCTGGCCTGAGCATGACTGGGCCTGTGTGCGGGTAAGTCTAAGTAGAAGGGTCTGGGTACGGGTGAGTCTGCGCGTGAGTGGGCCTGAGCATGAAACAGCAAGTGCGTCTGTGCATGCGTGATTC
Organism: Prorocentrum cordatum; assembly: GCA_963575745.1. Taxonomy (NCBI): domain Eukaryota; class Dinophyceae; order Prorocentrales; family Prorocentraceae; genus Prorocentrum; species Prorocentrum cordatum. The sequence goes on from CAUYUJ010004493.1 coordinate 4,140, forward strand.
GAAAGGAAGTCGCCTGGCATGACCCTACGGAAAAGCGGGGGGAAGCGCGGAAGGCCACGAATTGGCAAAATTCCATGAAATTAACAGGTCACTTCGGGCACCCTTCGCCGAACCTCAGAATTCCACGCGAGGGCCCTATCGGAAGCACGATGTGTGTTTTTTTATGACGTTTGTTTGTTGTTACACCCACAAGCAAACAAGTGTTCAACAGGACGCCTTCGGAACGTAACAACAGCCTCGGGACCCACAAAACACGTGGCATCCGTTCGCCCGCCGGGCCTTACAAAACGCAAGGTCTCATCTCGTTCGCAGGTAAGCCTCGGGACCCACAAGCCACAGGGGGTCCTTTCGCCTGCATGCATCGGACCACACACAACACAAGGGGGCATTTCGGCCGTAAGCCTCGGCACCTACGGAACGCAAGAACCTTCTCTCGTCTAGTTATGTGAACCCCGGGGCCCACAAAACACGGAGGATCCTTTCGCACGTGAGCCTCGGAACGTACGGTACACAAGGGGCAATTTCGTTTGCAAGCATCGGGGCCCACAAACACACAGGGATTCCTTCCGTCCATGAACCTCGATACCCACAAAACACAAAAAGGTTCCTCTCGTCTCCAAGCCTCGGCACCCCACAGAACACAAAGGGCTCCATCCATCCGTACGCCTCGGGGCACGCAAAACACGAGAGGCTCTACCCGTGAGCCCGTGGAGCCAGCAAACACAGGGATCCCTTTCGTCACCATGGCTGGTGGCCTGCGAGGCCACGAACGGGCCACTTCTACAAAAGGAATAGACTATTCTCGGCCACCCTCCGCCGATTTCGGAATTCCATGCGAGGATGCAATCTGAAACTCAGGTAAAATACAACGCTCCCGAAAGGGCGCGCACTCTAAAACAGAACGAATTCAGAGCATATCCGATAACGCGCCGTCCGATTGCCGGGCCCCAGGACGTGCGATCCTCGAGACGGTACGCTCGGAATGCATGCTTCACAGATCCCCGACGTCGTCCCGATTCGTTTTGCTGGTCCTGGGCCCTGGCGAGGGCCCCCAGAGGCTGAAAAAGTGAAATCAAAACTCCTGGCGAGATTTTTCCACGACGCGAGAGGGTCTGGGTTTGGCCCCAGGGCGCAACATCTTTGAGCCAGCACACGCGGAATGCACCTGCAACTGCCCCGGGACACACCCCTGCCTGGCCCCGGGCCGCATAATCCTCGAGAGCCAGCAGAATCGCGAAATGCACCGGGCACAATTCTGGAATGCACCACTGTCGGGCCGCAAGAAGCACGATCCTCACACGGCGGCGGCGGTGGCCAAAAACGACGACAACGACGACGACGACGACGGCGAGGACGACGACGACGACGACGACAACGACGACGGACGCCGGACGACGGACGACGGACCACGGACGACGCACGACGGACGACGCACGGCGGACGCGACGGACGACGGCAGCGGACGGCGGACGGCGGACGACGGACGAACGGACGACGGACGCGACGGACGACGGACGACGGACGACGGACGACGGACAGCGGACGGCGGCGGCGGCGACGGACGGCGGACCACGGACAACGGACAACGGACAACGGACAGCGGACAGCACGACGGCGACGGCGGCGGCGGCGACGGCGACGGCGACGGCGACGACGACGGCGACGGCGACGGCGACGGCGTCGGCGACGGCGACGGCGACGGCGACGGCGGTGACGGCGACGGCGACGGCGACGGCGACGGCGACGGCGACAACGACGACGACGACGACGACGATGACGACGACGAGAAAGCGGAGGAGGAGCCTTCCGCTTCGGGCCCTCTCCAGGCGGGGGGCCGGATCCTCGGCCACCGCGGAGGCCCGTCTGCGAGGGTGCAGAGGCGGCTCCCTTGCCCCATTCGATGCCCGCCAGGTGCTCCTGCCGACGGCGACGACGACAACAACGACGACGACGACGACGACGATGACGACGGTGACGGCGAGAACGACGACGACCACGACCACGACGACGACCACGACCACGACGACGACCACGACGACGACGACGACGACGACGACGACGACGACGACGACCACGACGACCACGACGACGACGACGACGACGACGACGACGGCGGTGACGGCGGCGGCGGCGGCCGCGGCGGTGGCAGCGGCGGCGTCGGCGGCGGCGAGGGAGGACGAGGAGGGGGGGGAAGGTGGGGGGGAAGGGGAGAAGGAGGCAGCGGAGGGAGGAGAGAGGAGATGGAGGAGGAGGGGGAGGAGGTTGGGAGGAGGGAGAACAGAAGAGGATGGTGGTGGAGCCGCGGGAGGGGTGAACGGGCTCAAGGCGGTGAACTGGAAACGCAGAGACCCCCGCGTGCAACAAGCTCTCGATATCACTGGAGATAGACACTAGCGTTTTCTGCTGTCGTAGACAATTGATCTACGCGTTCACGCATGGCCTCCGCCTCCGTCCGCACCGCTGCCTCTCGGGGGAGCCACGCCCCCCCTGCGTCCAGCGCGCTCCGCGCCACCTCCGTCCAGCTATTTGGACGCGCGGGGCACTTGAGGGGGGGCCCGCGGGAGACCTCCGCAGGCCCCTTGATGCCTCTGGGGACCTCCAGGGACTTCAGAAGGCCTGAGATTATCCTCAGAACATGTGTCAGCGCCAACGCACGCTTGTCCACCCAAGCCCTTCAACACGACGCCGACAAAGGCTGCGCGCTATCAATGAAGCTGAAAGGGGGTAAACAGACTCTGGGCTAACACAAGTCCTCAGGTTCATCGATACCTCCCCCCAAACAGAGAGTGCATGTTGCAGTGACACCGTCGGTGACAAGGAGCTGACTCGGCACATCTGGATGGCAACGGACTCCCCTGGGGAGTGCCCTTGGCCACTTTCTGAAGAGAGTCGTTGCCTTCCCCCACCCCCAGGGAGGCCTGCCTGCCTATTGTGTCCCCGCCACAAACTAGGCCTCCCCCCCAAAACCAGGGCGGCCGGAGGCCTACCTACATACGTTGTCCCCGCTGCCAACTAGCCCTCCCCCCCCCGGGGAGAGCTACCTGCCTCCCTTGTCCACGCCGCCAGCTCGCCCCACCCCCACCCCCACCCCAAAGGGAGGCCTGTCTGCCTACTTTTCCCCCCCCCCGCCGACTACCCCCTCCCCCACCTCACCCCTGGGAGGCTTACCTACCTACTTTGCCCCCGCCGCCAACCCCCCTCCCTCCTCCTTATTCTCCTCACCTCACTCAATGCAGTGAATCTGGGATGTGAGGAGGAGGGGCGCCAAGGGGTGGCCTATTTGGCGGCGGGGGCAAAGTAGGTAGGTGGGCCTCGCGGGGGAAGGGGGAGGGGCTCGTCAGCGGCGGGAGCTGGGTAGGTAGGTAAGACCCCTTGGGGGACGGGGGGGGCTAGTTGGTGGCGGGATCAAAGTAGGTAGGTAGGCCCCCCTGGGAGGGAGGGAAGGGGAAAGCCTAGTTCATGGCGGGAACAAAATGAGGTAGGCATCTCTGGGTGAGGGGGGAGGAGCCCGTTGGTGGCGGGGACAAAGTAGGTAGGCGGGCCTCCTTGGAGGAGGCAGGAAGGAAGCCCGAGAACGCACCACCACAATCGCCCGTACTCTAGTCCGGTCCATTGCAGGGGTGCGTCTTGCTGTGCCCACTATTACTTTTCCTGCTGCTGGTGCCGCTCCTCTTCCTCGCCTTCCTCGTCCTTATCCTGCTCGTCGCCTGGTCGCCCTTCAGTGGAGAATATATATTATATCTAGTTTGTCTACTCTGTCTACTCTGTTTCCTTATCTACTCGCTGTCTCTCTCTCTCTCTCTAACTGCCCTGTTCCTCCTCTACTCTCTCTACTCTGTCTCTACTCTGGCTATTCCTCCGGCTCTGCGTACTGTGTCTGCTGCCTAGTATCTCTGCTCTGTATTCTCTTTATGCTATGCCTGCTCTCCCTATGATTGCTCATCTCTCTCTTTCTCTCTCTCTCTCTCTCTCTCTGTCTCGCTCAACTCCGCACTCTCTCTCTTCACCCTGTCTATTCGTTACACATTGTCTGGTCTCTCTATGTTCCTTGTCTACTCGATCTACCCTGTCTACTCTGTCTGATCTGGTCTGCTCCATCTACTCTGCCTACCCTGCACACACTGTCAACTGTCTGCTCTGTAAATCGGGAGAATAAGAGGAGAGGCGCGATGGGGAGGCAGAGGTACAGAGAAACAGGGTACGTAGAGAAGGCAGAAAAGGCACACAGCACAGACAGAGGAGACATAGTCGACAGCATAGGGAAAATAGTCGGAACGGATGAGACAGTAGAGAGGGGAACCGAGAAAATACACATAGTAGACAAAGTGAACCGAAAGGGTAGATCATACAGAATAGACAAAGCAGGTGGAGTAGCCGGAGTACAGAAAGCGTAGACAGAACAAACAGGGTAGCCGTAGCAGACAGAGCAGACATAGTAGAAAGCGTGTGCGAGGTAGGTAAAGTAGACAGAGTAGCCAGCCGAGCCGTGAGACGATGCAGAAAATGTAAAGTACACATAGGAAGTAGACGGCGTTGAGTAGACAAGGAAGAAAAAGACTGAAACCGTACACAGATTCGGAAGACCACACGGAGCAGTCTGTGTATACGTTCTAGACATGATAAACGTGATAGGCAAAGTGGGCACAGTGCGCCGAGCAGGCACAGTACACAGAATAGCAAGAGTAAACTGAATAGATAGATAAGCTATATGGGAAAAAAGACGCAGAAGGAGAAAAGTATGGTGAGGGAGAATGACACATAAATGAGTAGCTCGAGTCGAGAGAGTATGCAGATAATGCAAAGTATACAGAGGAGAGGGAGTCGATGAAGTAGAAGGCGTAGAGTAGACAGTAGGGAGAAATATCGAGATCGTATACATAATAGACAGGGCAGATGGCGTAGACTGTGTATACAGACTAGACAACATTGGTCTGGTTGACAAAGTGGACAGGGTAGAAAGAGTTGACAGGGTGAGCAGAAAAGACAGAGGAGACAGATCAGACATACTGAGGAGACAGGGTAGACAAAGGACACGTATCAGACAGGGCATCCACCTCTACCTCATCTTACACGCTATGAGATCAAACTCCCTACGCCACGTAGTGCCGGCGTTGTTCTGCGAACTCCTTACCCAACCTGGTCGGGGAGAAGCTTGGCGAAATCGCTTGGTTTCCCCCAAAAACGCTCAAGGGCACTCCCCAAGGGAATCCGTCGGCATATACGGCCATGGTCCTATTCTTAGCGTGTCTGTGATTTCGGGCCCTGCGAAAGCGAAGCCGTTGACACGCTAAGCAGCGCAGGGGCGTACACGCTAAGTGGGGTCGGGTGCAACAGCCCTTTGATACACACTGAGAGCCGACCTTGCAGGATACACGCTAAGTGCGGAGCACTTAGGATGTATAGGCGTATTCCCAACTACACGCCAAGAAGAGGACTATGACAGTAATGTGAGTGCACATGGATACCCACAGGCCCCAGGGGTGCCACTCCGGGGACCTCCTGGAGAGGCGGGGCGCAGCTGTGGGCGGCGGCGCGCGCGGACGGCGCCCGTCGTCGTCGTCATCGTCGTCGGCGTCGGCGTCCTCGTCGTCGGCGTCGGCGTCGGCGTCGGCGTAGGCGTCGGCGGCGGCCGCGCGGCAGCGGCGGCGTCGGCGGCGGCGGCATCCTCCTCCTCTTCCTCCTCCTCCTCTTCTTCTTCCTCCTCCTCCTCCGTCACCCTCCTCCTCCGTCACCCTCCTCCTCCTCCTCCTCGTCCTCCTCCTCCTCCTCCTCCTCCTCCTCCTCCTCCTCCTCCTCCTCCCTCCGTCCTCCTCCTCCTCCTCCTCATCCTCCTCCTCCTCCTCCTCCTCCTCCTCCTCCCT
>CAUYUJ010004493.1:20000-30000 GCA_963575745.1 Prorocentrum cordatum
GCGTTCGGCGATCGGGGGCCCCAGTGGGCCCGCACCAAAGGTCACTGGGTCACTCCGGCGAAGGGTCACTCGCGGGGATGGACAGACCTCCATTTAGTAAAACGTGGTTTAGTGAAAACGACCTGAGGCCGCGGCGCCCTCTCGAGAACCGAAAAAGGACAATTCACTAATCGACGTGTCACTGTTGGGGGTTCTGTCCACCCCCGACACTCTCAAGTGTAGTTGACTCACATAAAGCGCCCTTTTCCCAAATCCGTGCTCCGGTGCGGATCGTCTGCACACCTCGTGGACCGTCGTCGTCGAAGTCCGTGGCGCGTGCTGCTCGCAACTGGGGAGGGGGCAGGAGGATCCCCCTCCCCCTCCTCCCGTTCAAAGAATCCCCCTCCCGTCCTGAGGCGTGAATCCTCCTGCTCCCGTCCCGAGAAGAGGAGGATCCTCCACGAGGTTCCTCCCGCTGGACCCTAATCAGGATCCTCCGTCTGTCCTTCACGTCTTCTGAACCCTCAGGAGGATCAGACATTGAGGACGTGTACCGAAGCTTTTGAGGAACTTTTCGGACCCCTGGAAGAAAGGCCTCCCACATGGGGTCCAAGCAGATGTGTTCGGAGGATCGCGCCGCATCGTCAATGCATCACCGACGATGCATCGGCAATGTCGGCGATACGTAGGCGTGGAGAAAATCGTGCTCCACATCAAGCCGCATCGCCGGTGCATCGGCGATGCGGCGCGATTCTCCGACCCCATCTGCTCGGACCCCATCTGGAAGGCCTAGATGGAATTCTGCCACCCCCCAAAAAAAAAATCCGGATGCCTCTGGTGACCTCCTGGGCTCCCAGAGGCCCGAGTGGGACCTCTGGAGAGCTCCGGGGACAGAGACCCTGGGCCTCCTCCGCCGAGAACAGCGCAAAGGGACACGAGAGGAGGACGAGGAGGAGTCAGGCCGATCGCGGGACGAGGAATAGGACTGGAGGACAAGGAGGACGAGGAGGACGAGGAGGACGAGGAGGAGGACGGGGAGGACGAGGAGGACGAGGATGAGGACGGAGAAGAGGAGGACGAGGAGGACGAGGAGGAGGACGAGGCGGACGAGGAGGACGAGGAAGCGGAGGAGGCGGAGGAGGAGGAAAGAACGAGAGGGGAACCACGAGGGGGACCATGAAAAAGAGGACGAGTAGGATAAAGCAAAAACGTCGGAGCGGGGGCGTTTCGTGTCACGCGGACACGTGCTGGCTGGCTCGGGGCACACATGCTTCGTTGGGCTCATGCGATGGGCACCCATGAAACCAAAACGTTCCCAACAGGACGACCCCCAGAAGAACATCTGAAAACTCCCAGAGAAGGACGCCACCTTACACACTCTCAATGGCGTGGCTTTCTGTCCCTCTCTCTCTCTTTCCCTCTCTCTATCTCTCTCTTTCTCTCGCTCCGTGTGTCTCTTCCTCGACCTCCCTCTCCCTCTCCTCCTCCGCATCCTTTTCTTCCTGTTCCTCCTCCTCCTCCTCCTCCCCGCCTCCTCCCGCATCATTATCATCATCCTTTTCCCGATCAGATAAGCCCGAACCAGACACCGAATCGCACATGTCGGACCCATCGCGGGAAACAAGATAAAGCACCGTGGCGTAGGACAGAAGAGAATATTTTCACCGCGAGGGAAGGAAGTTGACATTCACTCCCCTCTTGCTATGATGGGGGTGATTGCATTGTGGTGGCAAACGAAAGGACCAAGCTGCACGCCCTGTACCTGGCAACTCTTTCCCCTGGCAAGGTTCCCTCAACTTCAACACTCAACCACCCGCACTGCAAAAGTGGCGATCGAAACAAATACACAAAAAAAGACCCATCTAGAAAATCCACAACTGCACAGCGATGCTTCACGCGACCGACCCGTTTCAGTGTTGAGTCGAATGGGCTTGGAGCAGCGGCCTGGCGGAGGACGACTTTCACCCCGCTCCCCCCGAAAACAGACTAGGCATTTCCACCAGGACCCCACCCAGGTCCAGTCGTGGACCGGTGCAGCCGACTTGGCCTGAGGAGGAGGCTACGTACTCTACATCTGGCTGAAACATCACCCTTTGGCCAAAGCGGAAGGAGTTGGGCCGCCAGTTCTAACACCATTTCGACTCGCGGGGGCGGGGCGCCCGCAAAATGGAAACACACGGCGGCGGCGCCGGTGATTAGCGCCGACGCCCGGCCGCCAGCGAGAGGGCGACAGGCGCGACGCAAGCGGCGCCGCTTCAACTGGGGGGGCAAAATGGCTACAGACAGCAAAAGGAAGAAAAGGCGGGGAAGAGGCACCTCACCTGGCGGGCGGTGCCGACACGGATGCAAACAAGGTAAGGAAGAAGGGGGGATGAGCGGCAGAGGCATGCGGAAAGGGCTCCTCCTTCTCCTTCTCCACCCTTCCCCCCCCCGCGCACGAATGCATAACTCTGAGCCCGAGCTGCTGTTGCCCGTGCTCCCGTACCTAGACCACATCGCCTCTCCCCGGTTCGCGGCTCGAGGGTCTTCCTGCGCAAACCAGTTAGGGGACAGACGGCGTGAGGGCCAGATCTCCCGGAAGGTTCCTAGATGTCTCCGGAGGCCCCCACAGCCAGAGGCCTCTAAAAAGGCAGGGGCTCAAATCAAGCCTATCAAAGAACGATCCTAGAGGAGGAGGAGGAGGAGGAGGAGGAGGAGGAGGAGGAGGAGGAGGAGGAAAGGAAAAAGGGAAAAGGAGGAGGAGGAAGAAGGAGGAGGAGAAGAGGGGAGGAGGAGAAGGACGACGACGATGAGAACGACGACGATGAAACGACGAAACGAAAGCGGCGAAAACGACGAGAACGACGACGACGACGACGACGACGACGACGACCGACGACGACGACGACGACGACGACGACGACGACGACACGACGACGACGACGACGACGACGACGACGACGACACGACGACGACACGACGACGACGACGACGACGACGACGACGACGACGACGACTGACGACGGACGACGGCGGCGGGCGGCGGCGGCGGCGGCGGCGGCGGCGGCGCGGCGCGGCGGCGGCGGCGGCGGCGGCGGCGGCGGGCGGCGGCGGCGGCATGCGGCGGCATGCGGCGGCATGCGGGCAGCGCAGAATCAGCCGAGGAGCAGCCGCAGCAGCGGACGCGCGCCCGCCTCGCTGCCGCGGAAGGCCGGGTGGATGAGGAGCTGCAGCTGCGCTGGCCCGCCGCAGGCGTCCTCGCCCCGGGCCCGCCGCGCCGGGCCCGCCGCGGCCGCCGCGGGCTGCAGCCGGCGAGAGGCGCGCCGAGGGGAGCGCCGAGGGCCGCCGCACAGCGCAAGAGCTCACGCGGAGAGGCACGGCCAGGCAGGCTCCTCCTCCTCCTGATCCTCCTCCTCCTCCTCCTCCTCCTCCTCCTCCTCCTCCTCCTCCTCATCCTCCTCCTCCTCTCCTCCTCCTCCTCCTCCCTCCTCCCTCCTCCCTCCTCCCTCCTCCCTCCTCCCTCCCCTCCTCCCTCCTCCTCCTCCTCCTCCTCCTCCATCCACCCCCCCTCCTCCTCCTCCTCCTCCTCCTCCTCCGATGAGCTCCAGGCACGGCCAGGCAGAGTGCTGCCCCGGAGCGGCGCTCTCGCCGCCGTGTGCGTCTCTGGACGCTGGTGGGTGCCTCGGGGAGGGAGGGGGCAGAGGGGGAAGGAGGAACGATCGAGGACGGAGGAGGAGGAGCAGGAGAAGGAGGGGGGGGTTCGAGGAACGAGGTCTCTGTGGCGAGTCTCTGGACCCTTGCTGGGCCTCCATGTGCCTGCAGGAGCCCTCCGCGGACCTCCAGAGACCTCCGGAGACCCCCAGAGGTGGGGGGGGCGGGGGGAGGAGGGAGGAGGGCGAACGGAGGAGCGGCAAGGAGGGAGGAGGGAGGAGAGAGAAGGCGGGCGGAGGGAGGGAGGAGGGGGAGGCGGGCGGGAGAAGAAAGAGGAGAAGGAGCAGCGAGGATCATGTATCGGACTGAGTTTCCGTTCAGGGTCACATCGGCTGAAAGAAACAAATCTGTCACAACCGCGCCCGAACAATGAAGAAACGGGTTCCCACCTCCACCCCCAGCATCAATATTGCAAGGATTTAGGAGTTGCACGGGAAGCGTGGGGGTCCAACTCCTTTCTGGCTATTAGTTCTCGGGCCACCTGTTCAAATTCAGGTGGGGGGAAAGCGGGGGGGTCACGCGAAGAGTTCAACGGTTCCTGTCCCTCCTCCATCATCTTCTCTCGTCCACCGCCCCCTCCGGGCCCCTCTCGTCCCCTGCTCTCCCCCTCCTCTCTCTCTCTCTCTCTCTATCCAATCCCTCGTCCACTTCATTCCCCCTCCTTCGCGGACGTGTCTCCCCCTCCTCCCTCCTCCACTATCCTCCAAATCCGCCTCTGCTAGTCTCTCCTCCTCTCGTCCCCCTTCTCCCATCTTCCCCTAGACGTCGACGGCGACGGCAAAACCGACAACCCACGGAACCGACGGCGAAACCGCAACCGACCAGGGCCGACAGGGCGAAGGCAGCCCCAGAAAGACGCAGCGGCGGAGCAACGACACGACAACCGACAGAACCGGCCAGCCGGCAGCGCGCGGCTGACTGTGAAGCAGCGGAACCGACCGAACCGCGGACACGGTTGTTTTCCCTCCTCCCTCCTCTCCTCCTCATCCATCCACCCCCTCCTCCCCCTCCTCCCCCACCCCCTCCCTCCTCCTCCTCCTCCTCCTCCTCCTCCTCCTCCTCCTCCTCCTCCTCCCCTCCTCCTCCTCCTCCTCCTCCTCCGCCTCCTCCTCCTCCTCCTTCTCTCCTCCTCCTCCTCCTCCTCCTCCTCCTCCTCTCCTCCTCCTCCTCCTCCTCCTCCTCCTCCTCCTCCTTCCTCCTCCTCCTCCCCTCCTCCTCCCTCCTCCTCATCCTCCGCCTCCTCCTCCTCCTCCTCCTCCTCCTCCTCCTCCTCCTCCTCACTCCTCCTCCTACCTCCTCCTCCATGCTGCTGCTGCTCCTCCTCCTCCTCCTCCTCCTCCTCCTCCTCCTCCTCCTCCTCCTCCTCCTCCTCCTCCTCCTTCCTCCTCCTTTTGCTCCCATCATCCACCATCTCCTCCTCCCCCTCCTCCCCTCCTCCCTCCTCCTCCCCCTCCCCCTCCCCCTCCCCCTCCTCCTCCTCCCCTCCTCCTCCTCCTCCTCCTCCCTCCTCCTCCTCCTCCTCCTCCTCCTCCTCCTCCTCCTCCTGCCTCCTCCTCCTCCTCCTCCTCCTCCCTCCTCTCCTCCTCCTCCTCCTCCTCCTCCTCCTCCTCCTCCTCCTCCTCCTCCTCCTCCTCCTCCTCCTCCTCCTCCTCCTCCCTCCTTCCTCCTCCTCCTCCTCCTCCTCCTCCTCCTCCTCCTCCTCCTCCTCCTCCTCTTCCTCGCTGCTGCTCGAGCGCCCCGGGCCCCGCCAGCAGCTGCTTCGCGCGCTGGACGCTCTGCTTCGACGCGGAAGGCCTCGTCTTGTTGTAGAGCCGATAGGACGCCTGCACGGTCAGGCAGCCGGGGGGGGGGCAGGAAGGGCTTAGAGGGTGCCACGCCGAGAGGGAGCATCCTTATCGACGAGGTCCACCCTGGGCAAGTGGGCGGGGCGGGCGGGGGCGAGCTCCAGGGAGCATTGAGAATCGGTTTTCATTTTGAGGGCGAGCCCCCCTGATCGGGTTGCTCTCGCAGCGCACGCCCATCAGCTCTGCGCATTGAATGCAATGGATGGCCGCGTCAACGCCGTGATGGGGAGGGCACTGCCGTCCCAAAGATTCCCCCCTGAGAAGCAGGCGGCCGCGGCGAGCCAGGCGGCCAACAGGGGGGAGGGGGGTGAGGGAAGGCGGCATTGACCCACAGGAGGAAGGAAGGGGGGCAGTGTTCACCCGCAGGCATGTTGCTGTGGAGGCGCCATTAGCCCGCAGGCCATTGCCCTGGAGGAGGGGGCAGCACTGAATGGCAGGCCTTTGCCAAGGGCGGGACGGCATGAACCCGAGGGCCGTTGCCATTGAGGCGGCATTGGTCTGCAGGCTGTTGCTTTGGAGGACTGAAACGGAGAGTGACAAGGCGGAGGAGGAGGAGGAAGAGGAGGAGGAGGACGTAGAGGGGGGGGAGGAGAAGGCGGACGGAGGGAGAGGCAGGGGGAAGAACAAGGAGGGATGAGGCAGGCACCAAGCCGACGTTCGCCGAAAAGCGGGAGGGTGAGGCGAGCAAGCGCATCTGCCCCTCCCCCCGTCCGCCAGATCCACACCTCCCTGGTCACTCGGACGTTGTGGCTGGGAACGCTCATGCGTGTGAGTTGGAATTGACTGCGGTGGGAGGGGGAGGAAGAGCAGCAGCAGCAGCAAGAGGAAGTACAAAAACACATCAAAGAACACACACATACACACATCGGGGGCGGTGGCTCCGCCCCAAGACGGCCCCCGAAACCGCCCGCGGGCCCCCAAGAGCCCCCCAGAAGCCCCAGGGGGCACCCAAGAGGCACAAGTCAGGCCCCCAGAGGTCCAAGAGGCCCCCAAGAGGCCCCCAAGAGGCCCCCAAGACACGAAGGCTTTCTAAACCGATTCGGGGAGCACATGGTCCGATAGCTTGGCAGGTCTGGCCTCAACGTTCGGCCACATAGGCACTTCCAAAAAGGCAGGGGGCGGCGGTGATTCGCCGTACGCGTCTTCGATCCGCCGCCCCCTGTCGATTCATCGCAGGGGTGCCTGGCGCCCTGTATCCTCTCGGTTTTGGTTTTGGTTCTTTTCGAAAACAATTCCCCCATGGGCCTCTGGCGCGTCCCGCCGGGGTCACGGGAAGGTGCTCAATCGGGAAAAAAATCCTCAAAGATGGCTCAAGATGGCGCCAAGATGGCCACGTTGGCCCAAGATGGTCGGCCCCCAAGACGGCCCCAAAAGGGCCCAAGACAGGCCAAGAGGCCTCCAAGACGCCAAGATGGCCTCCAAGACGGCCCCGAAGCGCCCCAAGAGGGCCCCAAGCCGGTTCAGAGAGGCCCCCAAGACGGCTCCCGACAGCGTCTGACGGGCCAGGAACGCCCTAAGACGGCCAAAGAGGCCCCCGAGAAGTCCCAAAAAGGCCCCAAGAGGCCCTCAAGAGGCTCCAAGAGAGCCCAAGATAGCACAAACATGGCCTCCAAGACGGTCCCAAGATGGCCCAATCGAGCCCAAGAGTGCCTCAAGAGGCTCCGAAGAGGCATCCTCCCCCTTCTCCTTTTTCCTCCTTCTCCTCCTCTTCCTCTTCCTCCCCCACGTCGTGTTCCCCGAGGGTTTCCACAAAGGCTGGGCGAACACATAGTACGATAGCCTGGCCAAGCTCTGGCCGCAACGTTTGGCCACATAGGCATTCCCAACGGGCTTCAAACCGGCTCCACGAGAGGGGGCTGGTCGAGAGACGAGAAGCGAGAGGCCCCTGGCGAGCGTAAGCAGCTCTTAACGCTCTCGGGGCCTTGGATGCCTTTCGTCTGGGCGACGTTGTCGTAGGACCGATGCCAAGATCGGTGGGAGAACGGATCGAGGACAGGAGGAGGAGGAGGAGGAGCAGGCGGAGGAGGCGGAGGAGGAGGAGGACGAGGAGGAGGAGGAGGAGGAGCAGGCGGAGGAGGAGGAGGAGGAGGAGGAGGAGGAGGAGGAGGAGGGGGGGAAGAGGAGAGAGAGAGAGAGAGGACCCGACGACAGACGAGAGGCCCATCGCAGGCGCAACGGCCACAGTTCTTGACGCTATGGGACACTGGACACCTGTCTTCTGCGCGGCTTTCTCGTAGGATGGACTATTGCGATCGAGGATGGATGAGGCGGGAAAGGAGGAAGTGAGATCAAAACGATCGGGGTTCACAGCGGGAAAAGCGGAAAGAGGTGGAGGAGAGGAAGAGGAGAAGAAGGAGGAGAACAAGATGAATCATAGCAACACATTGCTCGACTTCCTATGATAAGCTATGATATTGGCATCCACGCGCCCGTTAGGGGTCGGCGGTGTGGCGTAAGCCAGTGAGTCGTGGCGACCAGGGACACGTGCACGACTCCACAGGCGGTGGTGCCGCCCACTCTGAAGGGACGTTGGGACCCCGCCGCACCATCATGGATTTGTAGAGGCTGTTGACCTGCGAGTCCGGCTCGTGGATGATCGAGCTAAGGCTCTCCACCTGACCCGGGCGGGGGGGGGATGAATGAAGGCCGAGGTGCTCGCCGTCCAACGAGGAGCGCAGCGTCGAGGGGCAGAGAGCGGCGCAGCGAAGGCTGGATGAGCAAAAGTGCCGTCGCCAAGAGCTCGGCGTGGACAGCGAGGTCCGCGACGGGGCAGAGGGGGCGGGAGGTGCACAGAGACATATTAATACGACCTGTCCTCCCTGGAGGCACGCGTCCGACCCGAACATATAGTACACCCATCTTGTAGTATACCGTTTCCCGAGCGGTGTGGCCAGAAAGCGCCCGCCACGACGCATGTACTATAAGATTTCTCGGTGCGCGCGTCGCCGCTGGGGGGGCGTAGCATTTTCTTTGTAAGAAAAAACTGGGGGGGCGCAGTATGTTGGAGTGACGCCGAGTGTAGGATGAGGACGAACTGGGCGCCGAGAGGGCCAACGAAGCCTCGACGGACGAGCTGGAGCCACGGCGGACGAGCAGGGGGGCCCGCGAGAACGCACGGCCCGCACGGAGCAAATGTGCTCCCCCCATACCCCAATCGTTCCTCCCCCCTCCTCCTCCTCTTCCTCCTCCTCCTCCTGCTCCTCATCCTCCTCCTCCTCCTCCTCCTCCTCCTCCTCCTCCTGCTCCTCCTCCTCCTCCTCCTCCTCCTCCCCATCATCATCAGACCCCACCTCCCCCACCTGCTCTCTGCCTCCCGCTCCTACTCCTCCTTGCACTGCTCGTCTGCAGAAGCAATAATAAGAGGATCAGCAGCAGGAGCAGCGAGACCCCCGTCTCAACCCGTGCACCGTGTACGCATCCGACAGTGGCCGATCCAAGAGGGGATCCGGTCGCCTCCGCTCGCTTTATCCCTCTCCCCCTTCTGCCTCCACCCGGTACTCCCCACATCCGTTTCCCCCTCCTTCCCATCCACACAGCCTCCCTCTCTCTCTATCTCTCTCTCTCTCTCTCCCTCTGTCTCTCTCTCTCTCTCTCTCTCTACAGATACTCCTATACCTACACGCACGTCCTGCATAGAAAACGACGGATGCCAAACACACACACACACACACACACATCTATACACACACACACACACACACACACACACACCTATACACACACACACACACACACACACGCGAAAATCCCGGGACTCCTTTCGGACTGCCCCGCCCCCCCGCCCCGGGGCACCTTTCCCTCCCAGGACCGGCCGCGGCACTCTTCCTGGGCGCCGCGGAGGCCCCAGAGGCCTCGCCGCGACTCCCAGGATGGGCACGAGGGTCCGAGGACGGCTCCCGCGTGGCCCCAAGAGGGCCGCAACACGACCCAACAGGCCCCCAAGAAGGCCCCAGGAGAGCCCCAAGGGGGCCGCCCTAGGGAAAAACCCGCGCCAGCGTGTTTGGAGGATTCGTGGGCTCTTCCCCCGTTTGGAGCTTCCGGTGGCCCACGACGAACCCAGGGGCTTCCTAGATCGCCACCCAGACGGCGCTGAAGCAGCCTCCAGGACGGCCCAAAATTTCCCAAGAAGGATCCAGAGGAGTCGCCCGAGGGAAAAAACCTTTGATTGTCCCAAGGTTTTCGTCGGACTTCGGGGTTCCCCCATTTCGAGCGTCATGTGGCCCACGACGAACCCAGGGGCTTACTAGATCGCCTCCCAGACTGCTGCCGCAGCAGCCTCCAGGACGGCCCCAAAACTGCCCACGAGGGCCTCCACACGCCCAAAAAGTTACCCAAGACAACGCCCAGGAAGCCCCACAAAAGCCTAGAGGGGCTCCCGAGACGGCCCCAAGGGACCGCCACACGGCAAAACGGTCCAAGGTGGCCCTGTGACGATGCACGCGGCCTCCAAGACGCCCCAGAGGTCTCCGACAGTCCCCCAATACTGC
>CAUYUJ010004493.1:35000-42500 GCA_963575745.1 Prorocentrum cordatum
TCGTCATCCTCATCATCACCACCAATCACCACCACCACCACCATCATCATCATCATCATCGTCATCATCATCATCATCATCGTCATCATCATGCTCCCCACTATCATCCTCATCACCACCGCCACCACCATCATCATCATCATCATGAGCAGCAGCAGCAGCAGCAACAGCTGGTGCATCATCACCATCAGCAGCAGCATTAGCATCATCTTCACCCTAGGAAAGCAGCATTAGTTGCTATGCTATGCTATGCCATGCTATGCTGCGCTATGCTATGCTATGCTATGCTATGCTATGCTGCGCTAGGCTATGCTATGCTATGCTATGCTATGCTATGCTATGTCATGCTGCGCTGTGCTATGCTAAGCTATGCTATGCTATGCTAAGCTGCGCTATGCTATGCTATGCTATGATATGCTGCGCTATGCTATGCTGTGCTGGGCTATGCTATGATATGCTATGCTGCGCTATGCTATGCTAGGCTATGCTGTGATATGCTGTGCTCTGCTATGCTAAAGCTCAGCGGAGCTAAGATGAAGGTAAGCTAAGCTAAACCTGAGCTAAGATGAAGCTAAGCTAAACTAAGATGAAATAAGCTAAGTTAAGATGAGATAAGCAACGCTAAGCTAAGGGGACGTAACTGGGGGAACCGCGGGGCGGATACTGGGGGAACCGCCCGGGCTGGTTCCCACTGCCCGGCCCTTTAAGCCAAGAGAGTAAGAACCCTTCTAGGCAGAGCCTAGGTAGGGAAATATCATCATCGTCACCGTAATCGCAATCGTCATCATCATAATCATCATCATCACCATCATCGTGATCATCAACAATACCATATCAATACTCATCTTCCTCGTCATCATCATCATCCGCAGCATCTTTATCAGCATCGGCATCATCATCACAACAAACAACACCACCATCACCATCAGCTTCATCAGCTACATCATCAACACTACCATCAGCAGCACCGCCACCATCATCATCAGCAACATCAGCATCACCATCATCATACTCATCAGTACCAGAATCAGTATCGTTACCACCATCACCATCAGCAGCAGCATCGACATCCCAATCGAAAACATCATCCCCACTCATGTTCCTGCTTCTCCTGCTCCTCCTCATCATCACCCTCCTCCTCCTCCTGATCCTCCTCCTGATCCTCCTCCTCATCCTGCGCCTCGTCATACTCCTCCTCCGCCCCCTCTTCCTGATCATCTTCCTCCTCCTCCTATTCCTCCTCCTCTTGTCACTCTTCATCCCGGCTTGCTCCTTCTCCTTCGTCTGAAGAGGACTTCGCCGAGGTGTAGACAACTCTTCTGAACTGTACTTCCTCCGCCCTCCTCCGACCACCACTACCCGTCCTTCTCCTCCTCCTCCTCCTCCTCCACTTCCTCTTCCTCCTCCTCCTCCTCCTCCTCCTCCTCCTCCTCCTCCTCCTCCTCCTCCTCATCATCATCATCATCATCATCATCATCATCATCATCATCATCATCATCATCAATCATCATCATCATCAATCATCATTCATCATCATCATCATCATCATCATCAGCGCATCATCATAATCATCATCATCATCATCATCAGCATCATCCTCATCATCATCGTCATCATCATCATCATCATCATCATCATCATCATCATCATCATCATCATCATCATCATCATCATCATCATCCTATGAATCCCACTTCACTTCCTCATCCTCCTCCTTCCTCCTCCTCCTCCCTTGTCATACTTCCTCCCCTTTTAACCTTCTCCTCCTCCTCCCTTCTCCTCCTCCTCCTCCTCCTCAGCAGCAGCAGCATCACATGATCATTATGACTATTCGTCTTCTGATTATGCTTATTTTTTTTTGTTATCCTTCCTTCGCTCCTTTCTCCCTCGTCCTCTCCCTTGCGGCGCGCGAAACGGGACGGAGCAAGGGGGGACATGTTCACGAGACTTCTCGGAAGCGGCCAGAGGCCACTCGCAAGGTTTGTTAGATGGTGAGAGGGCGTACACGAGGCCCCCGACATGTTCTCTTGGAAGACCGCCCATCTCGTGCCACCCCATTCCCTCTCATCCGAGGTCACACTTTTTCCGTGACGTGGGCCTCCAGGGCTCTGGGCATGCAGTGTGTGCTCCACAGAAATATAGCGGTCCATGATGCGTATCTGCAGACAGTTGTAGGAGACACCGTGCGATTGAACAGGCGAGATCTGTCACGTGACGGGTAAGATCGAGAAAGCAACTCCAGCTTCGATTCCAGAGCTTCGTCAAGGCGGATAGGACGCGCGTGTTTGGTTGTTTGTACATGCTTGCATCGGCCGGAGGAGGGAAGAGAGAGAGAAGTGAGGAGGGAGGAGGGAGGAGGGCAGGGATGGAGAGGAGACCAGAGGGACGTCCTAAGCTCGTGGCCTGTGCACGAAAAGCTTGGAGCTGGGCGGAAAGTCAAAGTTCAACACGTGGTCCAGTAGCGGGATGTCGATGCCGCGCGCGGCTACGTCCGTGGTGACCTGAGACATTTCTGGCAAATCCACGTTGAGATGCTTCTGCTCAGTTCCACCACGCTTCTGCCAAGCTTCCACTGCGCATCCGCAGGGAACGCAGGTGCTTGAATTCCGTGTGCTTCCATGGACTCTCTGCCGCTTCCGCCACACAGAGAATATCAAGTTGTCCTCTACTGCGCATCCTCCTCCTCCTCGCGGTTCTCCTCCTCATCCTCTTAAAAATCCACCCACTTCTCCTCCACCTTAACTTTTTCCCTCCTCCTCCTCAACATAACTGTCCTTCTGCTTCTCATCATCATCCTCATACTGGTCCACCTCTCCGTCGGTGCCCTCCTCAGCCTCTTCTCTCTCTCTCTCTCTCTCTCTCTATATATATTCGAAGAGGAGAGGAAGAAGAAGAAGAAGAAGAAGAAGAAGAAGACCAGCAGGAGGTGCGACGAATAGGGACGAATGAGGACATGAGGCGCCGTGAGCGGGCTGGCGTAGGACCCGACGGCTGCCATGGCATATCGGGATGCGCGGAGGAGGAGGAGGAGGAGGAGGAGGGGGAGGAGGAGAAGGAGGAGGAGGAAGAAGAAGAGGAATGATAGGAAAGAGAATCATAAGGTAAGTTCTCATAGCGGAAAGAACGGAAGGACGCACCTCCTTCCTCCCCGTCCCTCCCCCTCCTCCCGAGCGGGGTAGCCAGGAAAAGGCTGGACCTGTGGCGGACGCCGGGCAGTCGCCGAGCCGCTCGGGCACGCCGGAGGAGCAGCAGCAGGGCAGGCGGACGGGGAGCAGCATCTGCGGAGACCAGCAGGCACCCAGAGCGCTACTCCATTCGGCGGTGGACAAACCTCCCTTTAGTAGACCTCCCCTTAGTGACAAAGGCCTGGGGCCGAAACCGACGGACCTGGACCCGCAAAAATGACGGCCGCGACGCCCTCTCGCGAACCAAAAACGGCCAATTCGCTAATCGACGTGTCAGGGTAGGAGGTCTGTCCACCCCCGATCCCCGGACCTCGCTGCTGGGGTGCGCTCTGACCAGGACTTCCAAGTGAACCCCGCCGTGGCGGCGAGGGCCACGCAAAGGAGGCCGCAGGAGAGGCGAGAACGAGGCGAGCGCAGCGAAGTCGGCACCTTCCCTGAAATGCGACGGTGCGGAAAAACAACATCGTGAGAAAGCACGACGGGAGCCCTGGAGCCCGTCTTTTTGCGGAGCTCTTCGAGCCCGACCGATCTGCGAGGGCCCCCAGGCCCGAAGCCGGGCGAAAGTGCCCGGCGCTGAGAAGTTGTGGCGCCAGGGCCTCCAGGTGTTCCTCCTCCAAGAAGGAGCAAGCTGGTGCTGATGATGCTGATGCTTCTGCTAATGATGATACTGATGCTGATGATGATGATGATGATGATGATGATGATGATGATGATGGTGATGATGATGATGGTGATGGTGATGGTGATGGTGATGATGATGATGATGATGATGATGATGATGATGATGATGATAATGATGGTGATGGTGATGGTGATGGTGATGATGATGATGATGATGGTGATGGTGATGCTGATGATGGTGATGATGATGCTGATGATGGTGATGATGATGATGATGAAGACGAGGAAGATAATGATGAAGATGAAGCTGAAGATGAAGAAGAATATGATCGTGACGATGATGATGATGCTGATGATGATGGTGGTGATGATGATGCTGATGATGGTGATGATGATGATGCTGATGATGGTGATGATGCTGGTGATGATAATGATGATGATGATGATGGTGATGATGATGATGACGCTGATGATGCTGGTGATGATGATCATGGTGATAATGATGATGATGATGATGATGATGATGATGATGATGATGATGATGATGCTGCTTCTGCTGATGATGATGATGATGGTGATGATGATGAAGATGAAGAGAATGATGAAGATGAAGATGAAGATGAAGATGAAGATGAAGATGAAGATGAAGATGAAGATGAAGATGAAGAAGATGATGATGACGATGATGATGATGCTGATGATGATGATGCTGATGATGGTGATGATGATGCTGATGATGTTGATGATGACGATGGTGATGATGAGGAGGAGGAGAAGGAGGGCGGGTAGTGGTAGGAGGAGGAGCAGCAACAGCAGGAGAGCGGAGGAAGTCCGAGAGAGGAGCGGGAGGAGGCGCAGTAGCGGCGGCAGGAGGAGCCCTTGAGAGAGCAGGAGCCGACGGGGGGGGGAAGGGAAGGGAAGGGGCGAAGCAGCGGCACGAGGAGGGGCCGCAGGCGAGGAGCAGGGGAAGGGAGGAGGAGCGAGGAAGAGCGACGAGGAGGAGGAGGAGGAGGAGGAGGAGGAGGAGGAGGAGGAGGAGGAGGAGTACAGCGTATCAGGATGAGTTCGAGGAGGAGGAGGAGACAGGGGAGGAGGAGGAGGAGGCGAGGGAGGAAGAGAAGGAGGAGGAGGAAGAGGAGGAGGAGGAGGAGGAGGAGGAGGAGGAGAAGATGGTGTTCCTCCTCTCTCGACCCTACCCCCCCCCTGCTCCTCCTCCCAGGGGCGCTGGGGGACTGGCCACCTCGCCCCCCTGGGGCCGCTCGCCTCCGCCGTGGCGTTTTCCCACTTTCTCTCTCTGCAGGCTCCAGTTTGATCCAGCCCCCGAGGGGCAACGGCCCGGGGGCCCCTGGGGTGTGTGAGCATCGTTCAACCGATCCCCATCCCCAACGGCGTGGCCTGGGCCCCACCCCAGACCCCCTCGAGTCACGGAAAAAAACGACGGTAGGTTTTTCGCTGTTTTCGGCCTCTGGGTGCACTCAATTACCAGGCCTCGGGACCGTCAAAAAAGGACCCAGGACGAAAAACTGGTCCCAGGGAATGGGTCGAGGCCTCCAGGGTCGACGTGACGAGAAAATCATGACGTCCGGGGTTTGGGAATGGCCGATTTACCCCCAAGATGGAGATAGAGGCTGTTTTCCTCGGGCTTCGAGGGGTCTCCCCAACACTGGGGCGGTAAAATGGTGCTGTCCGGATGGGGATGGGGAGCTGAACGATACGGCCTGTGGGTGACTGCCTACCAAACCACCCCAGCCCAACCCGAGGGCCCGAAGTTGACCCGAATTTCGGGTTGGGGGGGGGGTACGGGCTCCATGTGTTCTTTCGAGGTTCCCCGACCCCCCCCCCCCCCTGGAAATGGGGGGCAAATCGTGGCCTTCGGGTTGGGTTGGGGTTGTTTGGTGGGCGGTGAGTGGGGGGGGGGATGGCAGCGCCCCACCCCTGGACCCCGATGCCATCAGCCCGAGCCCGAGGAGGAGCAGCAGCGGCAGAAAGGGGCCCAGCAGGGGGCAGCCGCTTATGTAGTTCAGGAACAACCGACCGAGGGCTATGAACCTGGAAAGTCGAAACAATTGACGAT
The DNA here is from genome assembly GCA_963575745.1 of Prorocentrum cordatum. Classification (NCBI taxonomy): domain Eukaryota; class Dinophyceae; order Prorocentrales; family Prorocentraceae; genus Prorocentrum; species Prorocentrum cordatum. The sequence continues at coordinate 40,881 of CAUYUJ010004493.1, forward strand.
TTCTGAAGACTACTCCAGCATATGGCAAACACGTTTCACGGAGAACAAAATGCCACTGGCATCTCGAGTCAAAAAGTTCGCCCAACTGTCACTCATGTCCTCGTGGACTTACCCGGGAGAAGGGGCCTCGGGGGGCCGCGGCGGCCCTCAGGTGCTGCCCCATCGCGCGCCCCAAACATCCGGCGCTCCTACTTTGTTCGACGCGTGGTCTCCTGGAGATCCCCTGAGATCCTGGCGTCGTGATCTTTTCGAGCCGGGCGTTTTCGAATAGCCTCCGGCCCCAGGACCCTCACAGATCGAGCCAGCTCGAGAAATGGCGCAGAAACATGGGGTCCTGGGCTCCGGTCGTGATGTTTCGCGATGTTGCAATGCTTCCGAGGCGTCGGATCTCAGGGCCTGCACCACCTCTTCAAGGCCGGTTCTCATTCGGAGTCCTTTCCTGACGGTCCCGGGGCCCGTGGAGAGCCCCCAGGAGCTGAAGATAGCCGAAAATCGGCCGCTCCCATTGGTTGGGAGCCTCGGATCCGACACTGCGGAGACATGCAGCATCGCGAGAGACCACTGCTGGACTCCCATTGACCCCCTCCTCCTGCTGCACCCTCCGAGCCAGATCGAAGTGTTGTGAGGGCCCCGGGGCCCGGAGCTGCGCGAAAACGCCCAGGTCGAAAAATTGAGGCGCCAGTATCTCAGGGGGTTGTACCTGGACAACAAAAGCGAGCCCAGCGGCGCAAGATGCCCCCCCGGCCCCCCCAAAATCAATATTGAGGATGCGGCAGTGTGGAGGTGGCTTGGGTGGACAGAACTACTCGAACCCCAAAACCGTGATTCATGCTAAACTCAGCGTTGATTTAGGGGGCGGGCTGAGGGGTGATGAGCACGGCCCTCAGGCGTGTGAGTGATCGATTCTCCCCTCCTCTTGCATGCGGGCCAGCTCGCTTCGCTGCAGCCCGGGTTGCCTGGACGCGCGTGCGGACTGCCTCTGCCGCGCTGCGACGTAAAGATATGTGAGTGCTCGAGCCCCTCGGCGCGCATCCTGGCAGATGCAGGAGCCCCTCGGCGAGGAGAAACTGGGGAGAGGACGGGGAAGCGGCGGGCCGAGGACGGAGGGGCGGCGCACAGAGGCGGGGCGAAAGGGAGGGAGGGAGGGAGGGAGGAGGAGAAGGAGGAGGAGGAAGAGGAGGAGGGGGAGGAGGTGAGAGGGGGAGGGAGGAGGAGGAGGAGGAGGAGGAGGAGGAGGAGGAGGAGGAGGAGGAGGAGGAGGAGGAGGAGGAGGAGGAGGGACTGGAGCCCCTCGCCGCGCGCCCTGGCAGGTGCTGCCGCCCGCGCGGGGGCGCCCGCGGCGCGCGCGGGGCGCGCCCGCGCCGCGCGCGGGGGGCGGCGGCAGCGCGCCCGCGCGGGGCGCCGCGCGGGGCGCCGCGCGGGGCCGTGGCGCCTCGCCGCGCCCGGGCGCCGGCTGCGCGCAGGCACCGCACCGCTCCTGGCGGGGCCCACCCGGGGCCCCGGGGGCCGATGCACACGCCCTCCTGGCGGCGGCGCGCACCAGGGTGCTGGGCACATAGGGGAACGAACAAGGAAGCAAAAACACAAAAACTCGGAGGTCCGCGCGGATTTCTCGGATCG
>CAUYUJ010004493.1:47500-57500 GCA_963575745.1 Prorocentrum cordatum
TCCTGGGAGGCCTTCGTCGCCACGGCCGGGCTTGCCTCGAGATCTCCTGGTCAGAGCGCACACTGGGAGAGAGGATGCTTGGGCCAACAAGCCCGCTGGTGCTCCAGAGTCACCCCAAAGCCCCAGCTGGTCCACACCCAGGGGAATCGCTACGAGTCCTCCCTCCCCCCCTGCGAGCGACCTGTGCAGCCCTGAGGCCCAGGCAGCAGCACCCCATGCGGTACCACCATTGCGGCCCCCGTGCACGCGGATGGCGGCGCGGGTCCAGGGAGCAGCGGTACCGGCATGCCCTCTGGTGGAGGAAGGAGAGATGAACGGCATGAGCACAAACTCTCGGCGCTCCGCGCGGACTTCTCGGATCGGCGCTGGGACCCCCCGTCCTGGCGCGCGGAGCGCGCCGGGGGCGGCACCGGAGGCGCCACCAGGGGGGGGGGAGATCCAGCGCGGGTCCGCGCGGAGCGCTACCGGGGGGGGGGGAGATCCGCGCGGAGCGCCACAGGATTCTGCTCATGCCGGTTCTTCTCCTTCGATTTGGGATCCCCGCACGCCGCCGCGGCGGTCCCTCCGCCCCTCGCGCGGTCAGCCGACGCTGTGCGTCGGCAGGCCGTTCTTGAACGCCCGCCACTCGTCGATGGTCCTGAGGAGGTGCCGCGGGGGCGGCGGGCCCTCGGGGCCCGCGCCCGCGCCGCGGTTGGCCGCGCCCTGCACCCAGGAGGACAGCTTCCGACGCAGCGGGGCGCTGGCCGCCAGGTGCCGGTCGAAGAAGGCCAGCAGGTCCGCGCGGGAGACGGCTCGCAGCGCCGCCACCTCGGCGCGCCGCCGGTCGAAGCGGCAGGTGCGCTGCAGGATCTCCTGCCACTGGGCGGCCACCTCCTGGCCCAGCTGCGTGTGGCGCTTGCTCTTCAGGTCTATCACCCCCTGCAGGTTGGTGGCGAAGTCCTCCTCGCTGAGGCCAGCGAGCTCCTCCCTGAACGAAGTCAGCCAGGCTTCGACCCTCGCGTCCATCCCTCGGGGGCCCAGCGTGGCGCCCTGTACGACCACCGCCAGCGAGGCCACGTCGTACTGCGTGCGGCGCGTCGCGTAGACGACGTACCCCAGCTGCTCCTTCGTGCGCAGCTGCGCGAACGCCGAGTTGGAGGCCAGGTGCGCCACCACCTCCAGGCAGGCGTCGCGGTGCGGGTCCTCCCCGAGGGGCCCGACCTGCAGAACCGCGTACGCGGCGCTGTTCTCCTCGATCGGGTTCGCCTCCAGCAGGTCGAACTCGACGGCCACCGCGTGCCCGGGGCCGGCCGGGAGCAGCACCACGTCCATCGTGGGGAGCTCCTCGTCGCGCAGCGCCGACGGGCCGGCGAGGGTGCCCTGGAGCGTCTGGGCCGCCTCGAGCGCCTCGCCCTCGTTGACGTTGCCGTGCGCGAGCACGTCCACCCTCGCCCTGCGCAGCGCGGCGTCGACCAGCCGGACCATCGGGCGGAGCAGGCTGCCCGAGGCGCCCGCGCCTCCTGCGCCGCGGAGCCAGGCGGAGTACTCCGACAGGTGCCAGATGCCGGCCAGCTCCAGCTGGCGGACGTGGTACTCCGCCACCTGGGCGGGGTCCTGCTTGAAGTAGTTGTCGTGCTCCCGCAGGAGCACCTCGCGCTGCACCTCGAGTCGCTCGCTCCAGTAGGCGAGCCCACCCTCGCTGTCCTCCCCGCTCTCGTCCCCGCTGTCGTCCTCGGTGTCGCCGCCGCCCTCGACCTCCTCCTCCGCCTCCTCCTCCTCCTCCTCCTCCTCCTCCTCCTCCTCCTCCTCCTCCTCCTCGGCGGCCGCGCGCAGCTCGTCAAGCAGGGACGGGACGCGTTCGGCCACGCGCCGCAGCAGCAAGGGGAGCTTGTCGCTGAAGCCACCCACCTCCAGCGTGAAGCGGTCGGTGAACTCCACCTGGTACGACAGGCCCGCCTCCTCGGCGTCGTACGCGAAGGTGCTCAGGTCGTCCCTCAGCAGGGCGCAGAAGAGGCGGAGCGCGGCCACCGCCTCCGGGCCCATCTCGTACACGGGCGTCATGACGTGGGCGTAGACGTACGCCCGCGGGGCTCCGAACGCGCTGTCCATCTTCCACCACAGGCGCGGCGCCGCCTCGCCGGGCACGTCGCGCCTTGCTGGGCCTGTTTTCCACCACCACCACCACCAGAAGTTGGATGGGGGAAGGAGGTGGAGGATGAGGAGGAGGAAGAGGAGGAGGAGGAGGACCCCCTCGCCCCCTCCTACTTATGGTGGTGGCGGTAGAAGACAAGCCCACCGCGCCTGGCGGGCGGCGCCACTTCCAACGCAGAGGCGGGCGCCTCGCGCCGGGCCCCGCTGCGCAGCGAGAAGTCCCGCGGCACGAAGGGGTTCCCGGCCGGCAGCCGCAGGCCCTCGCGGGCCGCGGCGGGCGGCCGCGACAGCCTGCCGAGCTCCTCGGCCCCGAGCGCCCGGGCGCGGAACTGCGCGCCGTACCAGCGCTCGCGCCCCCAGGGCGCCGCGCTGCCGGCGTCGCCGGGCGCGGGCGCCGCGGCCGCCGCCGCCGCCGCCTCCCGCTGGAAGTCGGAGCTCGCGTGGAAGATGATGCAGTTCTCCGGCGTGAGGCGGTCTAACCACTCCTGGACGAGGTCCGGGCGCCACTCGTCGAACGCAGATGGGCCGCGGAGCACGTCCCGGACGGGGTAGTAGAAGAGGTTGTTGCTCGCCTCAGCCACGAAGTCCTCAGTGGACGGGTTCTCCTCCTGGAAGCGGAAGCCGATCTCGCTGAGGCTGCGCAGCTCCTCAAAAGTATCGCGCTGCGGCCCCGCCTCGCGCATCAGAGCCACGAAGGCGAATGCGCGCTGGAGGACCTCCTCCGAGCGGCGGTCCCCCTCCTCGGTGAGAGATATCTCCAGGCTGAAGAGCTGCGCATCGGAGAAGGAGTAGCCCGAGCCGCAGATGAGGTGCTCGACGAGCCCATCCTGGTTGAGCATGTCGTACAGAGAACCTTCGCCCTCGTGGCCGAGCACGTGGCCCAAGTAGACGTCCAACTTGTTGTACAGGTACAGCCGCTCTGGTGGCAGTGGCCAGTTGATTGAGAGGCTGCGCTCCTCCCGGTTGGGAACTACCTCGACGTAGCGCCCCACCTGCTCCTCGCCCCATGGAGGCCCTCTGTCCTCCGCCCAGCTCCGCTCTGGGCCACTCGGAACCGGGCCGAAAAACTTGCTCACCGCATCCTCCAGCGTGTCCAACGGATCGCTTCCGGCAACGACCAGCCTCATCGCGCCGGTGTGATAATACGCCGCGTTCCACGCCACCATGGCCTCCCTGACGGCCTCTGGGCCGGAGTGCCCGAGCGTGGTCAGGTCGCCCACGCTGAAGCGCTGGAAGGGATGGTGGTCTGCGGCGGTGGCCTTCATCACCTGGGCTCTGCGCCACTCCTCCTCGGACGCGTACCCGGTGCTCTCGGAGTCCACGGCGCGCATCTCTCGGTCCAGTGCCCCCGGCGAGAGGAGGGGCGAGATGAAGAACTGCGCGAACCTGTCCAGCGCGCCCTGGAGGTGGGGCGCGTTGACCCGGAAGTAGTAGTTCGTGAGCTCGTCGTCGGTGTACGCGTTGCTGTGGCCACCGTGGTCCTTGAGGCACTTCTCGTACTCGTCCTCGTCTGGGTACTTCTGTGTGCCCAGGAAGAGCATGTGCTCGTGGAAGTGGGCCAAGCCCAGGAATTCTGGAGGATCGTCGAAACTCCCTGCCCTGATGCTCATCGACGCGGCCGCTGCATCGCTGTCTGGGTCCGAGGCCAGCAGCACTCTCAGCCCGTTGGGCAGAGTCACGTACCTGTACTGACGCTGATCCAAGTCTGGCTTGACGACGTCGCCGCTGCAGTGGAGCGCGGTCCTCCGGCTGGGCCATGCCCTGCGCCCTGGCCGCGCACCGCGCGGAGCGATGCTGAAGACCCAGACCCCCGACGTCGTGCCTTCTGCCACAGCTCCAGGGCCTCAAAACCGTGAGGTGACGGACCGCGTGGTGAGACCTCGGAATCCCCGACGGCCTCACCACGCGGTCCGTCGCCGCACGGCCTCCCCCCCGGAGAGCGGTCCGCGTCCAGAAACCGCGGGATGGCCCCGAACCCCCATGGAGTCACCACACGAAGTGGTCACCCCATCTTTTAGGGGCCCCCGACGCAACTCGGACCCCCATGGGTCTGGACCCCCCCACCGGGACGGGCATTTTTCCAGCCTGAGCCTACCAGGCCCTGGCGAGGGCACCCAAGCTGCCGAAGCCCGCCGAAAACCTGACAGGCGCGACCGTCTCACCTCGAGGCCTCCCAGATGGGGTCCGAGCAGATGGGTACGGACGATCGCGGCGCATCGCATCGGCGACGTCAACGTCAGGCTGGAGAAAATCGGGCTCCGCATCGAGCCACATCGCCGACGCATCAGCGATGCGGCGCGATCACCGACCCCATCTACTCGGGCCCCTCTTGGGAGGCCTGTATTTAAACCGGCTTTCCCATCCCGAGCCTGCTTCTGACAGCCGCCAGGGGCCCGATGATGGCCCCACTTGCGAGCCCTAACCCTGCGGGTCAGCTCGACGCCAGGATATCGGAACGCACCCGGCTAATTAGCGTTTCGGAAATCTGACATGCAGTGGTAGGGTTTGTATGTGGTTGCCTACTCGTCCCACTCCTTGCCTTCCCCCACTCCTCTCGAGCGCTTGCTACGCGCCCTCTCAAAAAAATCGCAATTATCCCAAATTTTTCAACGCAAGTTTTTCCCGCGACGTGGTGGCGCCCCACAACCCCAAAACTTCAATTTCGCGCCGAGACTGGCGACTGCAAGCAAACAAAGAAATGGCCCCCGCGGGAAACGCGCTTCGCGCGTCGACCGGCCCTACAGAATAACTTGCCTTCGACTTCGAGGAAGGCCGTAGCGCCCGAAGACGGCCCAAACCTGCCCGGCGTGACTGGGGAAACCTAAAAGCACCGATGCCGCTGCGCCCCGAACCTCTCCCGGGGCGCGCTCTGGCCAGGACTTCGAGGCGAGTCCAGCGGTGGCGACGAGATCATCCCGGGAGGCCCAAGGAGGGGAATGACCAGGGAAAGGGCACCGCACATCGACAGAATGTTGCACCACTTTTGCTGTGCATTGGCACCCGTACTGCTTTGCTCTTGCCCCCCCCTCCCCCCGATCTTAATATTGGGTGCATGGCGAAGAGCCCCTGTTCCGCCCGGGGGCTCCCGACAAAATGTTGCACCACCGAGCTGTTTCGACCAGCCCGGACCGAACCCAATGTTAAGATCGGGGGGAGTGGGGGGGGGGAAACAAACGATTTATATAACAGCGATGCGATTCATTGTCAGCGCCAGGTGGTGCAACATTTTGTCGATGTACCGTAGCTACGCCGTAGCGGCATGGGCACCTCTTCCTCCTCGGAGTGCCGCTCGCACGGCGCCGACGGGGGTCTGGGGAAGCCAAGCACCCACTGCGCGGCCGCCGCCGAGGCCGCCACCAGCAGCGCCGCCGGCGGCCGGCCGGCCGCGCCGGCGGCGGCGGCGGGCGAGCGGGGCCCGCGCCGGCAGAGGCTCGGGCCGGGCGAAAGGGGGGAATAGCATTAAGTCGGGCGTGTCCACTGACAGGGGGATTTTCGACGAAAAATGAAAAATACAAAAAATACTCCAAATGGCCAAAAAATTATCAAAAAATAGTCACCTGACTATTTTTTTACTATTTTTGAATATGCCCCCTGTAGAAGGACAGTCCCGACTTAAGCATAGCACAGAGGGGATTTTGAGAATCGGCTCACGCAGCTGATTTTCTCGGCGCCGCCCGGCGCCGGAGGCGGCCATGCATCGAGGAAGGGGCCTCACGGTGGGGCCGTTGGCCAGCTGCATGCAGCAGATTTCGGAACCCCACCTTCCCGGAAGACCCAAAAGGGGGTCCAGCTGAAAGAGGGTGGTGCAATAGATTTGGGGCAATTGTATTGCACATGTACTGCGCCAGAGAATTGTATTGCATTGTATTGCAAATAATGCATTGCACGCGAAAATCCAGCAATACATCTGCGCCCCGGAATGTATGACACGGCCCAAATGTACTGCAACCCCACAAATCTATCGCACCAAATCTACTGCACCACCCCTTTGTCGCTGGACCCCCTCTTGGGTCAACCCGAAGCCTACCCCCCCTTTCCTTCGGCCCGAGAGGCGGCTCCGGGCCCCAGGCCGCCGGGGGAGCGGCCAGCCCCGGGGCGGGCGCGCGGCGCGCGGGCACGCCGCCGCCTCCATGGCGAGCGGCCGCGCGGGGAGCCGGCAGGCCGGCGGGCCCCTCCTCCTCCTCCTCCTCCTCCTCCTGCTCCTCCTCCTCCTCCTCCTCCTCCTCCTCCTCCCTCCTCCTCCTCCTCCTCCTCCTCCTCTCCTCCTCCTCCCTCCTCGTCCTCCTCCCTCCTCCTCCTCCTCCTCTCCTCCTCCTCCTCCTCCCTCCTCCTCCTCCTCCTCCTCCTCCTCCTCCTCCTCCTCCTCCTACGTCCTCCTACAATTACTCAATATGAATACTACTCTCCTCATTCCCCTGATGACGGGTTGGGAGTGTTCGCTCCCCCCCCCGCGTACTGTTTTTTTACACACAGGATTCCCCGGAAATGGATTTTCGCCTGCATTTTTTTCAAAATGCTGCTCTCGCCGAGGCGCCGGCCTCATTTTCGGGCCCCGCTCGTTCCGAATCGTGCTCCCGCTGCAGCGCTGGCCTCATTTCCGTGCTTCCGCTCGTTCCGAATCGTGCTCCCGCTGCAGCGCTGGCCTCATTTCCGCGCTTCCGCTCGTTCCGAATCGTGCTCCCGCTGCAGCGCTGGCGTCATTTCCCGTGCCATGCCACGGCATGCAATGCAATGCTAGGTTGCGTTCCGCTGCGCGATGCCATGCCTTCAGCTGAAGCTGTGATATGCAGTGCTTAAGTGCCACGTCGTGCTATGCCATGCTACGCTTTGATCTTCAACGCCATGCTATGCAATGTTATGTTCGGGGCCGCTGTGCGATGCCATACTTTGCGTTGCAAAGCTTTGTGATGCAATTCTTCACTACGCCACGCCACGCCATGCTGTGACATACTACTCTTTGCGGTGCTCTTCTACGCCATGCCATGCCGTGCTCTACAATGCATCGCGTACCCTTTCGGGATCATTGCCCTGCTCGACATCCGACTGTGCGAGTAGAGAGGGGATCTACGCCATGGTAAGGGATGGGAGGGAGGGGTAGGATGTCAGATATGACGCGAGCGCACCTAGCTTGTCCTCCTCCCCCTCCTCCTCCTCCTCCTCCTCCTCATCCTCCTCCTCCTCCTCCTCCTCCTCCTCCTCCTCTTCCTCCTCCTCCTCCTCCTCCTCCTCCTCCTCCTCCGTACCGTCCCTGTCGGCGTTGGCGAGTCGGCGCGGATAGACGCTGCGTCGGCGCTGCATCGGCGCCATCCCATCGACCCCCAGACGCTCATTCGGCGCGAGTCGGGGCAAAAAACGGAGCCAAGAGGGCATTCTGTGTTCCACCATGACTCGCTACACCGAAATGTGAAGAACGCATGGAGGGGGGGGGGGAGCGTTTCTTCAGCGCGTCCGCTCTCCGGAGCGGTGTTTCTTTTCGCTCCGTTTGGGGTGGAGGTCCGTGTCTGTCGTCCCCGCCCGGGGGTTCCTGCCCGCGCCGCTCTCGGTTCGGTTCCGTCTTGTACTGCCGCCGCTCTTCAGTTCTGGGGCTGCGGCTTCTGTCCTCCCGCTCTGCTCGGCCGAGAGCCGCCGCGTTGAAACGCCACCCAAACGCCCCCAGCGCCTTCGGCATCAACCAAGGAGGAGAAACAGGAGGAGGAGGAGGAGGAGGGGAAGAGGAGGAGGAGGAGGGGAAGAGGAGGAGGAGGAGGGGAAGAGGAGGAGGAGGAGGAGGAGGACGCCTCTGCTGCCCCCCCCGCCCGCTCTCGTGCACGAGTCGCCCTCTCTGCGGCGCCCCCGCGGCCGCCGGCGACCTGCGACCACGGCGTGGATCCTGGCCCCCTGCGGAGGGGCGACGACGTCTCTGCACATCCACTGCTCTCTGGCCAGGCACATCTCGGGGCTGGACAGAGCCCCCTCTCGTAAAACGCGGTTTAGTGTATCACGACCTCAGGCCCAAACCTGGCGGGCGCAAGCCTGGAAAATGACGGCCGCGGCGCCCTCTCGAGAACCGAAGACGGACCATTCACGAATCGACGTGCCAGCGTGGGAGCCCACCCCCGAACATCCTGAACCCGGCCTCGGTGTATACGCCACGCCCTCCTGGCCTGGCCAGGGGGGCGTGTGCAGGCTCCTGGGTTCAGGATGGGCCTGGCCCGGTAGCAGTGGATGCGTATGGATTTCGTCGCCCGATGCGGGGTCGGGCTTCCGAGGCACTGGCGCGGGGTGGGAGCCTGCAGGGTACAGCCAACCCAACACGCTGAAAAAGAAAGGCCGCTCGGGGTTCGGAGGGGCTAGCTACTTCTCAGGTAGTTCCGTGCTTGTTCCTCTAGCCCTCCTCGTGCACCCAGGCTCTTGTGGTGTCAACAGAGTCCTTTATTCAATGTTCCTTATCTCAGCAGCCCGACTGTAACCGCAGCCATGTGAACCCCCACGGGTGGGGGGCGGTCCGATACCACAGCGCCGCGCCGATGGGACCCACAGGGGTTGGGCTCGCAAGCGGGCAGCATAGCTGGGAGACGGGGGCAGGATGAGCGCAAGGAGGCGGACGAGGGAGAGGAGGAGAGGCGAAAGGGCGGCGCACCCCGCGGCAGCCCGACGCCTCCCTCCAGAGCAGGCGTGAGCCAAAATGGCTGTGGCGGGGAGGGGGGAAGACGAGGACGAGGATGAGGACGAGGATGAGAAGGAGCACGAGGACGAGGACAACGGCGAGAACGAGGACGAGGGCGAGGGCGAGGGCGAGGGCGAGGGCGAGGGCGAGGGCGAGGGCGAGGGCGAGGGCGAGGACGAGGGCGAGGGCGAGGGCGAGGGCGAGGGCGAGGGCGAGGGCGAGGGCGAGGGCGAGGGCGAGGGCGAGGGCGAGGGCGAGCAGGCGCCGAGGCGGGGAGGGCGGCGGCAGGAGCACCGAGGGGGGCCGGGGCGGGGGCGGCGGGCGGCCCGAGCGGGACGAGGGAGCGCTGCGGGGGGCGGAGGCGGGAACGCTGTCGGCGCTCGGCCAGCCCGGGCACGGCAGAGCGAGGAGCACCAGTGCAGAACGGAGCCGCACCCAGGGCGTCGCGAGCGGGGGGTCCCGGACCGGACAGACAAAGAAAAAACGCACACGAGGCGAACGAGAACAAAACAGCAGCAGCAGCAGCAGCAGCAGCAGCAACAGCAGCAACAGCAGCAGCAGCAGCAGCAGCAGCAGCAGCAACAACAACAACAACAACAACAACAACAACAACAACAACAACAACAACAACAACAACAACAACAACAACAACAACAACAACAACAACAACAACAACAACAACAACAATCATTTTACCCGAACGCTGTGTTCTCACCAGTGCCAGGGTTTTCATACGACGCGAGACAATACCCCCACTTCGTGGGGGGGCAGTTACAAGCTCTACCAAATATCCAAACGACTCTTCGCGACCACCCAAACCCAGCTTCCCGCCCTATGACGTTGGGACACTTCACTTCGTGGCGTGCGGACGACCGTGGCTACTACACTGGCGTGGGGTACACACCCACAAAACTTGGTCACTTATTCGGGGCGCGCATGTGCCCAGCATGGTGCAATTGTGCCATACAATACATAATACAGAGAGACAGAGAGAGAGACAGAGAGCAGACAGAGAGCAGACAGAGCGCGGGTGGAAATTTTGAAAAGTCGTGCAGGTGTTTTTCGAGGACCTACGGTGCGATTCGTGTGATTTTATGATGCGCGGTGCTAAAATTCTTAAGAACCCAATGGTTTTTGGAGATTTCGGCGTGCGCGCGCAAAAAACGAATGTGTCCCGCATGGTATTATTTGACAGGGATGATGGCCCTGGCAGGTGCGCAACCG
>CAUYUJ010004493.1:62500-69449 GCA_963575745.1 Prorocentrum cordatum
ACAGAGACAGAGAGAGAGAGAGACAGAGACAGAGACAGAGATATATAAAGAGAGAGGGATAATATATCAATTAAAACTGATGATACTAAGTGATACAGATGAACTCATAAATCCACCAAGGGTCACAACCCTCGGGGCTGGGCAGACTGCAGGTCTGCAGACGGCATGATCAAACTCTGAAATCAAACCTTGAGGAAGCCGCAAACGCATAACTACCCGCCACCAGGCGAACAGACCAACTGCTCGCGTGGGTCGAGGCTGGTCGAAGCGTCTCGTCTCTGTCAGCTCAAACTCATGACTGCGGCATGCGGTTGGGCGGCAACAAAAACCGATGCGCTCAGGGGCAAAAGCTGAGGCTAACCCTCGCGGGGCACCGGCTCACGGGGCAACCTCGAGCTGGAAGCGGCGATGCACAATTAGCCGATGGATCGGCGACCGCATCCCGACGGGCAGGTGTGAGATGTCGGGCCCCCACCGGCGAGGAGTGGGCGAGTGGGGGTCGATGCATACCCCCGGAGCCCATCCCCGTGCCTGGTGGTTTTCGGGCCACAGCTCGGCTCTCGGGCGGTCGTCCGGGACGACTCTGGCGCGCCCCGAGCGCTCTCGGTGGGACGCGGCTGCTGGGGGGGGGGCATCCTCTGGAGCCCGGAGACCGCCGAGAGCCGACGAGAGCGCCCGAGAAAACCTCGAGCCTCGAACCTCGAAGCCGAAACTTCCTTGGTGAAGGGGCCCCAGGACACACAAATAAATACACACAAATGAAATTATCCCGGCAAAGCAACCTAACAGCGATGTGTAGGAGCATATCTGGAAGCATTCCCCTTAAGATTCAGATGAGAATCCAGTTGTAGAATTCTGCTGTTCTCGCAGTCGTAGTCGCATTCGCGATGACAGTCGCAGTGGCAACGGCAGTCGCAGTCACAGCCTCAGCCTCAGCCTGCCTCAGCCTCAGCCTCATCCTGCCTCAGCCTCAGCCTGCCTCAGCCTCAGCCTCAGCCTGCCTCAGCCTCAGCCTCAGCCTCAGCCTGCTTCAGCCTCAGCCTCAGTCTGCCTTCAGCCTCGGCCTGCCTTAGCCTGCCTCAGCCTCAGCCTGCATCAGCCTCAGCCTCAGCCTCAGCCTCAGCCTGCCTCAGCATCAGCCTGCCTCAGCCTCAGCCTCAGCCTGCCTCAGCCTCAGCCTCAGCCTGTCAGCCTCAGCATCAGTCTGCCTTCAGCCTCGGCCCAGTCAGCGTGCCTCAGCATCAGCCTGCCTTAGCCTCAGCCTCAGCCTGCCTCAGCCTGCCTCAGCCTCAGCCTCAGCCTCCTTCAGCCTCAGCCTCAGTCTGCCTTCAGCCTCGGCCTCAGCTATCGCCTCAAGCCCTCACCTGCTTCAGCCTCAGCTGCATCAGCCTCAGCCTCAGTCCTCAGCTCAGCAAAGACAAGCAACCTCCTGCCTCAGCGCACCTCAGCCTCAGCCTGCTCTGCCTCAGCCCCAGCCTGCTTCAGCCTCAGCCTCAATCTGCTTCAGCTCGTCTCAGCATCAGCCTTCCTCAGCCTCACGCTGCCCTCAGCTCGGCGTCAGCCCTGGCTGCCGGCTCAGCTTCAAAATGTGGCCCCCAGGAATGAAGTTCTGGGGACTCGAATAACACGAGTGGCCTACAATTGGCTCACCAGCAAAGCACCTAACAGCGAGTGTTAGGAGCATATTCTGGAAAGCAATTCCCCTTACGAGTCAGATGAGAACCAGTTTGTAGAGTTCTGCTGTTCCCGCAGTCGTAGTCGCATTCGCGATGACATTCGCAGTGGCAACGGCGATCGCAGTCACAGCCTCAAGCCATCGAGCCTGCCTCAGCCTCTAGCCTTCCTCACCTTCAGCATCAGCCTGCTTTCAGCCTCAGCCTCAGCCTCATCCTGGCTCAGCATCAGCCTGCCTCAGCCTCAGCCTCAGCCTGCCTCAGCCTCAGCCTCAGCCTGCTTCAGCCTCAGCCTCAGTCTGCCTTCAGCCTCGGCCTCGGCCTCAGCCTCAGCCTGCCTCAGCCTCACCCTGCATCAGCCTCAGCCTCAGCCTCAGCATGCCTCAGCATCAGCCTGCCTCAGCCTCAGCCTCAACCTGCCTCAGCCTCAGCCTCAGCCTGCTTCAGCCTCAGCCTCAGTCTGCCTTCAGCCTCGGCTTCAGCCTCAGCCTGCCCCAGCCTCAGCCTGCCTCAGCCTCAGCATCAGCCTGCCTCAGCATTCAAAATGTGGCCCAGGAATGGAGTTCTGGGAAATCGAAGACCACGAAGTGGCTTACAGTTGGCTCCGGGCATTCAAAATCATGCCCAGGAATGGAGTTCTGGGAACTCGAAGACCACGAAGTGCGTTACTGTGTGCTAAAAAAGGAGTCCCCGGCATCCTCCCCCGGATCGCGCCCAGACCCCCCTGGGGCGTCATGATGCTCTTTTTTGACCCTACTAGAATCCTATCAGTCTTCGCTGTTACGTAAATATTCCCCATATTTTCCATATTTTCTGGGTTTCTGTCTTCCCCCCCACTTCCCATATTTTCCCATCCTTTCCTCTCCTGACTTGGGCCCCATCGATGCGTTCCCCCCTCGAGCCCCCCATCCCCCCCATGGCGCGCTGGCTGCTCAGACGGTCGCAGGGTGCGGTGCGCGCGGCGCCCGCCCTGCGGGCACGGCGGCGGGCGCCGCCCGAGAGAAGGGGCGGCACGGCGGGCCCTCGACCTCTCGGACGCCCGCAAGCGACAGGGGCCCGGGGAGGCACGGGCAAACGATGGGGGAACAGAAACATAAGACATAGAAACGACAAAAAAACGACAAAAAACGACAAAATGGCATAACGGAGAATGGCATGAAATAAAAGAATCAAAAAACGGCACGAAAAAAAGGAAAAAAAAGTTACACAAAAAAAAGCATTCTAAAAAACAAAAGTGATACAAAAAAACGAAAAAACGGCGCAACGAAAAAATGACATAAACCTAAAACTCCAAGATATCGCGCGGATTTCTCGGATCGGCGCTGGGACCCCCTCCCTGGCGCGCGGAGCGCGCCAGGGGCGGCGCCGGAGGCGCCGCCAGGGGTGTCCAGCGCGGATCCGAGAAATCCGCGCGGACCTCCGAGTGCTTATGTTTATGTCACTTTTCGTTCCCCTAAACGCAGACGCGGATTCCCGGATTCCTCATAAGTTGCCCCACGTGTGCTGGATGTTCGTCTCCCCCTCCACTTCCCATATGTCTTCCACATTGCCGTGGGAGCCGGCGCTTGGTTGTCGGTGTCCATCTCTCCCTCCCGAGAAGCGAATGCGGCAAGAGCGGGCACGATGCCTAACAGCACAGCGTTCGTCTGAAACCGGCAGCGGCGGCTGTGGGGCCGGCGACCTCGGGCCCAAAATGGGCAACGTCCGCGGCGACGCCGACAGCGGGTCATGTTCAAAAAATTGGCAAAAACGGCTGTCGGTTTTCGTCGCCATTCGTTCCGGTGCCGATACCGCTGCTCCCCAGACCTCTCCTGGGGTGCGTTCTGACCAGGATTCCGAGGCGAATCCAGCGGTGGCGACGAGGGCCTCCCAGGAGGCCCAGAAAGGCGAAAACGACGGAAGGGTAGCGATCGTTGCCCCCGATTCCCAGACCCTCGACGTCATGATGTTTTCCCAGCGCCGACCACCAGAGGTCTCGACCCCTTCCCCGGGACCGGTTTTTTCATCCTGAGTCGTTTTGTTGACGGTCCCGGGGGCCAGTGAGGGCCCCCGGAGGCCTGCAAATAGCGACGGGTGGCTCCCAGGAAGCCCAAAAAGGCGAAAACGACGGAGGGCAGCGGTATCGGCACCTTTTTTCCTCCTCGGACCAATTGACTGCCTACCAGACCACCCCAACCCCACCCGAAGACCGCCATTTCGGGTTGGGCGGGGGGGGGATGGCCTCCACCACAGGTGCGTTCCCTCGATGCTCCCCGACCCCCCCCCCACTTGGAAATGCAGGGGGCAAATCTCCGGGCTGGGCTGGGGTGGCTTGAGGGGGAGGCGAGCGCCTCGGAGGAGGAAGGTGGGAGGCAGGAGGAGGGGGAGGCAGGAGGAGGAGGAGGAGGAGGAGAAGGCAGGCAGAGGAGGAGGAGGAGGAGGAGGAGGAGGAGGAGGAGGCAGGATGAGGAGGAGGAGGAGGAGGAGGAGGAGGAGGAGAGGAGGAGTGAGGTCTGGTGGAGGAGGAGGAGGAGGAGAAGGAGGAGGAGGAGGAGGAGGAGGGGAGGAGGAGAGCTGGGTTGGGGTGGCTTGGCGGGTGGTGACCCCTTCCGATCGCCCCGAGAGACCCGAGCGGGGCGTGCCTGCGCGCCGCCCGGCCCGGCCGCCCGGGCGAGCTCTCTCCGCGGCAGGCCTTCCGCCGAGGAGAGCGCGCGCCCGCTGTGGCCGCGCGGCCTCCGCCGGGGCCGCCGCGCGCGGAGCTCGCCGGCTCGCCGCCGCCCCCGCCGAGCGCTCGTGGGCTCGCCGGCTGTGGAGCCGCCCGCGGCGCCCGCGGAGAGGGTCGAGAGGAGCACCTGGTCGGCACCCAGGGCAAGCCCAGAGCGGCGGGAGCGGGCGGCGACGGAGCGGGGAGGAGGCGGAGGAGGAGGAGGAGGAGGAGGAGGAGGAGGAGGAGGGGCAGGATGAAGAATAGAGAGGAGGAGGAGGAGGATGGGAGGAGGAGGAGGGGCAGGGGCAGGGAGGAGGAGGGCAGGAGGAGAGGGGCAGGATGGATGGGCAGGAGGAAGAGGAGGAGGAGGAGGAGGAGGAGGCAGGAGGAGGAGGAGGAGGAGGAGGAGGAGGGGCAGGAAGAGGAGGAGGAGCAGCAGGAAGGCAAAGCAGCGCGGGATCGAACAACACACCACACACACACACACACACACACACACACCGAGTCTGGCCTGGTGGGCAAGGGAACTGGTGGTTCTATGGACGCACGCCCCAACAGCACTCAGGCTGTGGTACTGGAAGCCTCCTGGATGGGGCCCGGGGATTGCACCGCGTCGCCCGCGATGCGCCAGCGATGCACCAGCGACGTCGGCAATGCTTCCCGATGCATCGGCGACGCTGACGTGGAGAAAGTCATGATCCACATCGAGCCACATCGCCGATGCATCGGCCATGCGGCGCGATCCTCCGACCCCGTCTACTCGGACCCCCTCTGGGAGGCCTCGAGGGACGCTGGAGCCTCCGTACACCCAAGCTTCTTCGCCGAGTTAGTTGGCTCCCTGGCCGGCCAGGCGACACGGTGGGTACAGTGCGGGCGCGGCCGCAAGAAACCCTCGCAAGAAACCCAAACCTGAACACCCGCGCGCCAGGGGAAGCCCGGAGCACCGTGGACAGCAGCAGCTCCTCCAACGCCTGCGGGAAGTCGCCGCGCAGCGCGCGGAGCGAAGAAACGCAGGATACCCTGACGAAAAGCATACGGCTTCTTGGTGCGCGCCCCCACTGTACATCGAGCCCCTCCCGGGCGTCTTCTCGGGCAGGGAGGCGCCACCGCCCACCGCCCCCAATCGGGCTCGGCTGCGGGCGCCAGCCAGGGACAGCCGCGCTGCTCCTCCATGAGCGGGGGGCGGCTCCGCACGACGCCCATCTTGAGGTCGAAGGGGGAAGCGACGGGCGGCCTGTGTTGAGTCGGGCCTGTCCCCCTACAGGGGGAATTTGGACAAAAAATGAAAAATAGCCAAAAAAATACCGCAACATGGTCAAAAAATATTCGAATAAATCGTCCCCTGACTATCTCTTGACTATTTTTGAATCTCCCTCCTGTAGAGCGGCAGGCACGACTTAAGGCTTGTGGTGGGGCTGCGTCTTGCTCGCGCCTAGCTCGCAGCTGCGCGGGCGAGCCACGCCGCGCGCCAGCGACATCCCGCCCAGGGGAAGGCTCGAGCTCCCGTGGCTGCGCAGAGAAGAGAAGCCCCGCCGCCCTCCAGGAAGACCTGCCCCCTCTCCGGGAGCACGACTCTGGCGTACACCACCCCCGCAAACAGGCTGGGCCAGCACAAGACCGTGGAGAGGAGGCTGCCTACAAAGTAAAGCCGGCGCGACCCCAATGGGGGAATTTCATTTGGAAGCCCGGAAAACCAGGGGAAGCCAGGGAGCCAGGGGAACCCGGGGCACCTGGGGCGCCCGAAGAAGCTGGGGAACCCAGGGAACCGGGGAACCTGGGGACCCCGGGGGAACCTCCGAGGGACCCCGGGGGAACCTCCGAAAAATGAGCAAAAGAACAATAAGAGGCACTGGGGGCAGGGAACCCGGGGAACCTCCGTGCAACGAGCAACGTGACATTAGTAGGCACCAAACCTTCAGCCAAGTAAGAACCCATTGCCTGATTGTAGAAAACTGGCCTCCCCTGTGTATACATCACCCTGACGAACAAGCTGAAACCAGCACAAAATACGCGCGCGCGGGCGGTGGCCATAGAAATCTTCCCCCGAATCGCACTTCCCCCTCGGCGCGCCGCCGAGATTTGGCGGCGAGCCTGGGGGGAAGTGAAAAAGGACGGGCCTTCTCAGTCGGTGATCTACTGACGCAGGTCATTCCAAACCAGGGTCAGTCGGGGCTTGCAGGACACTGCAACATCCTACAGGATCCTGCAGGATGCTGCGCGGCGCCGCCAGGGGGCCCCAGCGCGGATCCGAGAAACCCGCGCGGACCTCCGAGTTTTTGTGTTTGTGTCATTTTTCGTTCTCGTATCCCAGGAGGCCGAAAACGGTGAAAATGAGGGAGGGGTAGTCTCGTGGCTCAGTGGGTGTCTTGAGGTAATTCCCAGGACGCTAAGTGGCGCTCAACCGGGGCAAACCCACCCACATCACTGAAACTTCATTCGCTGATTTCCGGTGGAAAAGATGATTTGATCTCGGGCAGTTGTGTTTCATACTGAGTAGCGGTACGGGCAACTTGTCCTCACCTGAGGTGCCGGCCCAGAGTCCACGATACGTCGCCGGTGGATCGGCAGCCGGCCCCCGAGAGCCAAACCG
>CAUYUJ010004494.1:5000-25000 GCA_963575745.1 Prorocentrum cordatum
CGCGATCCGCTTCGCTCTCAACATGCGTCGCAATGGATCTGGCGACACACCAGCAGCATCGAAATGTGGCAAGGCCTGCGCTATGCGACGCTCATGGAATCTCTGGACTCCTTCCCCCAGGAGATTACTGGCCATGGCTGGGGAGGTGCACGACAACAAATGACGCATCCCCGCACGTCGCGCCAGCGCGTGAGCCCCTGAGTTTTCCAACCGATCCGACGTGGACTAAGTGGCATCCCGTGCATGGGGCCTCGCGAGGACTTCCAACCTGCAGAGGTGATATCGGGCCCCCGAGACTCCGCCGTGCCCCCCCAAATCTGGACGCGCCCCCGAAACGAAAAGGGTGACGTACTGGGCCGGGCAATCGAAAGCCAAATACTAGAGGCCCATTGGAGTGCTGGGGCTACCGACTGCTTTCAAACTGAGTCGCCGTGGGGAACTGACTTCGCTGTGAGCGACGCTCCACGATGTGCAAGGTTATGGCCAGCTACCAGGGTGCGCCGATTGGCCTGGAGCTCCGCGTCGGAGTGGCCGAGCACCGTGGTCCCGCAACCAGCTGTGGGGCGCGCACCTGCTACATGCATGTTCAACATCCTGGAGCTATCACGGGGGAGCTCACGACGAGAATGGGACAGGGGGCGATGACGTGCACGCGTAGTTTTTAGACGTTGGCGTCGCTTCGCTAATCACCGCTTGCACCCACCCCCCCGAGCCAGATCTCCTGGCTCCCTCAAGAGGGGAAGACGCGAGGGAGGAGGGCAGAGAAGGGACGATCGAGGGAGGAGGGAGGATCGAGGGAGGAGGAGGAGGAGGAGGAGGACGAGGAGGAAATGGAGGAGGAGAGGAGGAACGTGGCAGCGTTCCAGAGATACCAATGCCTTCATCGAGTCGTCGAGTCGAGTCGAGTCGAGGAGGAGGAGGAGGAGGCCGTTCAGGGGCCAGGCCCGCGCCCAGCGAGACAACGGCGCTAGATGCCGCCGAAGGACAAGCTGCTTGCAGCCGGCGCGCGAGCCAGCGAACCAGGCCAGGTGTCGAAGCAACCGCGACCAGCTTGTCCTCCGCGAGGTGAGCCTTCAGCGCCGCTGGAAGAAATCCTTGACTTCATAATCTGCCCTCGTTAGCGCTGCTACTCTCTCATCCTCCCCCATGCGCCGCCACCGCGTCGTCGACGTGCGAACCTAGGGGGGCCCGGGGATCCCGAGGGCAAAGTGGTCGAACTCTGAAACAGCACCAGCCCCGACAGAGAAATCGTAGAGCATGCCGCCTGCTGGGGGCCCTGGGGCAGCGTAGAAGACCAATGGGGGGCAGTGGGGGCCCAGTCGTAGCAGCCGCGGCTTGCGCCGTAGACCGCAGAGGGTCTCGACGAGAGGCATGGGGCCCTCCAGAAGGCGGCTCGATCGCGGGGCCGCGCCAAGACAAACGACTCATACTGCTCCATCCCGCCCCAGATGAAACCTGCAATAGCCTTGCCCTGAGAAGCCCGTTCCGCTTTCACGCTTTGCTGCCGCGCAACCGCTTCCGAGCTCGCACCGCTCCAAAAAGCCTAGCGGGGCCGCCGAGCCCGACCCGGAAAAACAGCAGCGCGGCTCCGACGGAGCGCCCCCCCAGAGGCGGACGGGCGCGCCTAACGACTGGATCGGACGTAGGCCGCCTTTAAGCTTCAGCAGAAGAGGCATCACCATCCGCAGTAGCTGGGCTGGAAAAGAGACCCGTCCGCTCCACGGCTTCGCAGAGCATCGCCAGGACCTCCAGCCCTTGATCGCTCAGCAAGGCAAAGTGGCGCGGGTGGAATCCATCCATCCAGAGACTGCGAGGTCGCACTACTGAAAAACTGCGACACCCATCTACGCTCTGCTGGGACTCGCCGAAAGCAATCACCAGTTGGAACCCATGCTAGAGGCGGCTCTGAGGTGGCATACCAGAACTC
This sequence comes from Prorocentrum cordatum, assembly GCA_963575745.1. NCBI lineage: Eukaryota > Dinophyceae > Prorocentrales > Prorocentraceae > Prorocentrum > Prorocentrum cordatum. Next base: position 6,928 of record CAUYUJ010004494.1, read on the forward strand.
ACCCAAGTTGCAGAGTCTCGGAGATTAGGAGGCTGCCGGGGCCCGCGGAGTAGATGCCAGGCGAGCTCTGAACAAAACAGTCGGTGACCAAGCCTTTTGGATACGAGTAAACCTGCGCATCGAACGAGCCGGTCCCTGAAGTGCTTTCGTGGACCATTCACCCCGAGACCCCCGGGGCGCCTTATCCCCAACCGCTGCGGCCTCGTCAAAGTCAGCCTGGATGTCTTCTTGGAACGGAGACGCTCGCTCGCGCAGAGCCTGCTCCGCGGGTCGATCTGCGCTCCGCGCTAGAGCGGTCTCGCGCATCGCGCGACGACGCGCATCTAGGCGGACGCCCAGACCCGCGCGCATGCTGCAAAGACACCTGCATCTGCCGGCGCAGAAACTCGCCCCGCTCGGGCGCGCGCACCAGCGTGAGAAACTCGGCGAAAGAGTGGTCGAGCCATCTCCAACCTGCGATAACCTGGGGCTTATCATCTGGATCCTCTGGGCGGTGGAATGTCGACCCCCCGAAGGTTTGATCGCCCTACTCCGCGCCCCCAGCTCGCGATGCTCGACGCCTAGTACTCTGATGAGCTCGATCTCGGCGCAGTCAATAGACCGGGCCGCAAGCCTCCGCGAGTACTTGCCATGCTAAGCGCGAGGAGGGGTGAGTCGCATGGGCCGCCGCATGGGCGGCGCGTGCCAGAGCACCTCGCCGCCCGCCAGGAGCTGGTCTAGGCCCGAGAAGCGGGTCGAGCGGGAGACATTGGTGCGATGAGCCAGTAAACCAGATGCGCCAACCCAAGACAACCACTCTTGATTTCGAGTCGGACGGGGTGATGCCTCTTCACTTCCAAGCGCAAGCCGACGGCTTCCCCAACGATGAGACGCGCCATCCAAGGACCCAGAACGAAGAAATTAATCGCACTACTCGACGCGGGCGAACGGCGCGTGAAAACCAGCGGAGACATGATAAGCACACCGAGCACTCTAGGGAGACCTGCTTCCAGGAGTCGGGACACACGTTCTAATCGCCTCCGGCGATCGCGTGAACAGGGTCCGTGATGGACCTGCCCAGAGCTGTGCAGATGCGCAGGTTGGCCTCGCCGAGGCACTCCGCAGACTTCAGGTGCGCCGAGTGCAGCGAAACCGTCTTCCACCCAGGGACATCGATCAACACTTTGACCGCGCGACGTGGCCAGGTGCATCCGGCGTCAGCCCTGTCGCTGTGCTATCGGAGCGCAAAGGCTGCAACCCCATTCGAGAACTTCAGTGTCAGGATTGACACGTGCAGGTGAAACGAAAACATGCCAGCCCAAGCCGCGAGCAGTCGCGGTAGCCTGGCCACCGAATGCGGAGGAGAAGCCCGCCTCCTGGGCGCGCAGCACGACTGCGTCCGTCTCTGACAGACGGCGCCTGAGGGTACTCCATGAGGGCCCGTTGAATCTCTCGATGTAGAACGCATCGCCTGCAGATGTCTGCCTCGGTGCACCTTGCAGGTGGGGGTGGGGGTGCGGGGGGGGGGGGGGGGGGGGGGCAGGCTGACCTGCGGCAGAGAGAGGTACTCCAGAAACGAAGGGGCCATCTAGACCATACATCGTGTCACCCTCACTTTTTCTTCCTGCTTCGGATGCCCATCTCCCTGAGTAAAGTGCTGAAATCTTGGCATGCCCCCCCCCCTTCCTTGCGGGCCGTGGCGAGCGGGCGCAGGATATCCTGCTCCTACAAAGCAACATCCATCCCCCCATCATCTCCTGGGACTGGGACTTCTTAAGCATCAGGGATCTGGTCATCACGAGGTCCCGTGAGAGTTCCAGGCGAGGGAGTTGGAGGGGAAGAAGAGACCTCGGGAGCCTGCTGCGCCGGCATCTCCTTGCACCTGGCGAAAGCCTCGGACTGCGCCAGCTGCTGGACCTCGATGGGTGCCTGAGCCAGGGCCTCGGGGCTGAGCTCTGGTAGTGTAGGCTGAGGATCAGGTGGATTAACCTGCTGCATCGTGCTGTGGAGCTCCAGCTTGTACGCGTCGATCTCGACCTTGGCAGCGGCGAGCTCCTCACGCGTGGCTGACAATGCTTCTTGTGATGCCGCCTCTGCGCGCTGCTACTCAACCACTCCACTTTCCAACTTTGCCAGCTTCTGCTGCGCCCTCGTGAGCTTGCGGCCCAGCGTCGTGCGACGAGTGAGCACGGGCTTGCGCTCGTTGACGACCTTCCGCACCTGGTCCAGCTCCGTCTCGGAACTGGCCTACAGCGGCGACCCTGGCACCTTCTTGATGGCAGCCGCCGCCTGCTCGAAGGCCTCAGCACGTGCTCGAAGCTTGGCTCCATCCTCCTCGGCATCATCACCATCATTGCCAGCGGGCGCAGCCTGGGGCTGAGAAGCAGCGCCGCGCCCGCCTGGCCCATGCCCGCCCGCGCCACCGCCGTTGCCGCTGCCCTTCGTGGGCTGCTCGAACTGCTTGGCCAACTGGGCAGCCTGCTTCTCGAGCTGCTTCGACGAGGACGAGGACATGATGCGAGTGGGGGGGGGGGGGGGGGGGGCCCGCGCCCAAACACCACCATCACGAGAGACGCGGGGATGCCCGCGAGGAGGCCCGTCACCACCGTGCTTGGCTGCTTGCGTTGCCGCTGCCTTCTGCGCGCGGCGCGCGATGTTCTGGGGCGCGGCCTTGCCGCAGGCGCAGCGGATGCGACACGCCCATTCCTGGTTGCGCCCACAGGCTGGGCAGCCCCAGCTGGGCTGTCGCGGCCCCGCCAGGACAGCGCCATCTCCATGGGACATGCGGCTGGCCAGACCACTGCCTGGCCAAGAAAGACTGGAATGGAAGGGTGAGGTCCCTCGACCTGAATCGAATAGCCAAAATGACCCGCGACAGCGATTGCCGCTATGAAGAGGACCGCCGCGAGCCCAGGCAGCGTGCGCGAGCCAATGCGACTAGGAGGAGGAGTAGGAGGATGAGTAGGATGAGGAGGAGGAAGAGGAGGAAAAGGAGGAGGAGGAGGAAGAGCAGGAGGAGGTGGTGGTGGTGGCGAACGCCGTCTGATCCATCCGGTAACGCAATCAGAGCTCAGAGATCGGCGGGCGTGCGAATGTAGATAAGCACGTGCAAAAGTATCTAGGCCCAGGCACGCACGTGGCCCCAAATAGGGGCACCATGGGGGTTCATGCGCTGGCTCGCGAACGCAACGCACTCGGCAAAGAGAACGAGGACAAAGACAGAGAGAGAAGGAGGAAGGCATGAAGGGAGGCAAGACGACCAGGAGTCCACGGAGGACATCCCGGCGTCCACGGACTGGTCAAGACAACCCGGAATCCACGAAAGACATCCCGGCATCGCACCATTCCAGAGCGGAGGAAAAGGCACAGGGGCGTCGCCTACCGTAAAAAACTGAGCGGCAGCAATCACGGCGCATCGCGCGCCATAGTCCGCACGGCGGCCGAGGAGAGGAGGAGGATGAGGAGGAGGAGGGAAAAACAGCCAAGAGTCCACAAAGGACATCCCGGCGTCTACGATAGGCGAAGACAACCAAGAGTCCACGAGGGACACCCCGGCGCCGGGGGGGGGGGGGAAGGAACGCACAGCAAAGTCTAGTTCAGATGAAGTCAAAATCTAGCTCCGGCGAGGGCGGCCTCGTCCTTTGCCCTTGCCGGAACCGCGGCCTCTCGGGTGCCCGTCGCCCCGGTATCGAACCACGTCGCGTTCTGACACCGTCGCGTGGAATACTCTGGTATTGCTAAATTGCCCGAGCAGTGAGGGTCGAGCCTGGTCCCCACCAGGCCAGGGAACAGGGGCAGGAACGCTGCGTCGTTCAGTCGTTTCGGGGACTGGTGCAGCTGGGCGCGAAGAGGAAGGCAGGAGATGGGGCCTCACTCGCACTGGCAATTCATGATATGGCCTCCGGGCGTCGCGACCACGAGACCGAGAACGGCGAGACACTACTTCTTCCTGCCCTTACCCTTCAGCATCTTCTCCAAGGAATTCTGCACGCGCCGCTCCTGGGGCCCCCGAGGAGGAGGCCCTATTTTGGGCACGATGCCCAATGCGCGGTGGAACTTGGTGAGCACTGCGTTGATCGGGTAGGGCATGCCCGCGAGCATCGGCCAGCCCTGGATGAAGAAGGTGTGCTAGGTCATCTCCGTGGCCCCCTCCTTGTGGAAGGCGTCCTTCGCGCGGTAGTACTTGATGAGCTCGGCTGCCATGTGAACGTCGAGCTGCTCTACGCGCTGGATGAAGTTGCTCGCGCCCATCAGCGCCTCGGCGTGCGCCGCCACCGACGTCAGCTGAGGCAGCGCCGCCAGAGCCTCCAGAACGGCCAGGCCCACGGTCAGGCTCGGGGGGCCGTGCGGGTGGTCGCTCTCGCCCTCCACCTTCTCGGCGCATAGGCGTCCTGCTGCGATAGCCGTGTGGTTCAGCCTGTGGTCCTTCACGATCAGGTGGCAACTGAGGAGGCACCCCTCCAAGCCGCGCACGCGCTGCGTGGTGTTGAGCCACCCCTTCATGAGCTCCTCCGCGGTGTCGTCGTCCGTGTCCTCGTCGTCCATCGCCAGGTCCTCTTTGGACGGCCTCGCGCGCTTGCCGAGGTTGACGAGACCACCAGCGCGCAAGGAGCTCTTCTTGGAATCGGGTCTGGCCTGCTTCGCCAACTCCACGGCCTCCGACGTGACCTGGGGGACCCAAGCCATCGATCTCGAAGTAGCTGGCGGGATCAAGATCGACGTGCGTACGAATGTGGCGCTCCAGCTCCGCTAGGGCCTCGAATGGCTGAGAACATGCGGGGCAGGAGAGGTCTGTCGGCACCTGCACTGGATGATTGCGTGGGCTGCGATCGGTGGCGCAACGAGATTTTTGGAACAATCGACGCGCGTGTTGTGCTGCGATGTCCCGCGTGGCGAAAGTAGACAGGCACCATGCGCACTGATTGGTAATAGTTAGGAGCCTGCTAAGCGATCTATGCCCATGTGTCCCAGCCTTCGTGAAACGCATGCGTGCGTACCACGCGCGCTGCGAATCAAATTGGAGTCCACGGTCTTGTCCGTTATCACAGATCTCTCGACACCGCCATTAAACGGGAGGAGGCGAGGGAGGATTTTCTTGGGCACCGACGTCGCCATGAGGATCAGCAGCAGCAGGCGAAGGGTAAAGACCGGGAGGAGGAGGAACAGCAGCGCCTGGTGGAGGTACCGACACATGCCAGTAGGCCGCCCGGAAGGCGGACAGATCCAGTCGAGAAAATTCATCTTGGAAGTCAGGGTGTAAAGCTCGCAGCGGGGCGTCACCAAGAGCTTCTAAGAATTGGGCACCGTCCCCAAATGCACTTAGAGACAATATGTCCTGTTCGACTCGAAATGCCCAAGGGTTGCCTGCGAACTCGCCCTCCACCCGATGAAGTTTCCACTGCGCGAACGTTGGGCGGGTTCCCCAACTCAGCCGTCCAAAACAAGCTCCCGTAAGCTGCGTGAACTCCTCCGGGTGCCGGGCAACGTCCTGCAACCACTTCAGACAACGGATCCGCATCTCGATTTCCGTGGGAACCATGCGCAACTTCTTCCAAACAGCTGCCGTTTCCAGTGCTATATGCTTGACTTCCCCGTTCGGTTGGATGATTTTTTTTGTGGCATCGCCTTGAAGTATCTGTCGGTCCCAAGACAAAAGCATTGTATCAATCATCTGCAAATCCGCAGCCTGCAATACGAAAGGTTCCAACCAAGACAGCCCAGCAGCCTGCGCGAACATGAATATGAGTACGCGTCTGGGGACTTTCCGGGTGAACCAAAACCTGCCGAGTGCATGCCCGGCCCGTCTCATGTTGAGTTGGATTTTTAGCCGCTGTTTCGTAGTAGTGCACGCCGCATTGTAGAGCACTCCCAGATAGGTAGCATCAAGTCCCACGTGCCCAGGAAAGTGAACACGTCCAGAATGGAGATCCCGAAGCTGCGCATGAGCGCCAGTGCCAGATACTTTGACAACAACCTGTTGCTTGCCAGTGTTCTGGGCGCCGCCCACTGCTTGGAGGCGGTCGTCAAGGGCCGAGCTCGCCTGAGTGGCGGCAGCAGCGAGACGACGGACATCCGGTGCTACAATCTTAGTGGCCACATCGTCCATGAAGACTGTGTTGGCGAGGTTCGTGTGGGCGCCAGGGCATGGACAAATGCAATAGAGCGCATCGCCGCCAGGGAGCCTGCGAAGAGCCTGAAACCATGGGGACAACACCGTGCGCCAGAATGTCCTGATGTACTTCATGGGAGCGCTCTGGTGGCCTTGGAGAACTCCCTCGCCTACAAGATGGTGTTGGACCCCATCCGAAGTATCTAGGGTGACGACGCTCTGGTGGTTTGTCTGGATACCTGCAAACACGTCGGCCTCATGCATCGTGATCTGGTCGGTGTGGTCCAGAGCCTGAAGGGGGATACTGCAGAATGCGTTAGTCTGGTCGTAAAAGATCGTAGCGTGCGTCTTGTTCCCGGCATTGAGCCTCCAACCCGCGATGAGCTGGACCTGAATTGCACTCTCGCGCCGTCTGTGAGGCAGACCCCCGTGAAGTTCACAAGGGAAATGTTCATTTGGATGGGCTTCGCGTCCACGCCGTTGAAGCCAGCACGAAAAAGCTTTGCTCATGCTGCACATGCGGTGTACCACCCTGATTGTCTTCATGCCCACGTTCGCCGTACTCTTTGGAAGACTACACCCCCATGATCGACTCCAGGACAACGGCATGGTACCCAGGCCTCGGATCATCCAAAACACTCCGAGGAGACGTCTTGCAAACGCTGGCGTACGTGGGGGTTCGGCGGTAGCTCCGAGACCAACTCCTTGCTGCGGCCGAGATAAATAATTTGGGAGAAGAAGCATACGGAAAAGCTCAGCTGGACAGCTCCAAGGAGGTGTGCTCTTCCGAAAGTTCATGCGTAAAAAAGACTGTGTGACCCCCTCCACGTCCTCGACAGCCGCAGCACGGCAAGTATCCAGATGTGCTTGAAGAGGTACACCAAGGCAAAATGTCTCGACAGGGTCTGCAATGTCCACGACTGTGGCGGATTGGCCGCCCTGGCAAGCAGGTTGATGCAAATGCGAAGCCCACAGATCGCGAGTAGGCTGGTATACCATAGGAACGTTGTAGAACCTGCGGCCAGGCCCGACGCAAGTGAGAGCGAGTCGACGCGAAAGTTGACAGACTCGAGATAGATGGTGTCGCCTCCAGGCTTCTCGAATTTGCCCCACAAGTGATTCGACTCGAGCGTCGTCATCGCGTTGCTTCTGCTGCCGAATGTGTTTTGTGAGGGTGAAAATCCGGTGAGATAAGCGTCCCAACTCATTATGTTCACTAATCCCAAGATTGCCTAGACGTTCTCGTAAATGAGCGCGCTGCCCCAAAAGCCGCCGATGCTCCTGGCGAAGCACATCGTGCCCGACTTCTGCTGGCGCAGAGGGTTGACCAAGGAACAGACATTGTGCGTAACAAGAGAGAGGGCCGGCGCCATTGCCCAGCCTAGGCCGAAGAGAGAACGTGCCATGGAAGCGAAGCCATGGAAAGAAGGATATGGATGTAAGGCGCGTACGGTGAATCGGGGTCTAACCTGGGCGCCTTGCAGGAGGAGGAGGATAAGGAGGGAGGAGGAGGGAGGAGGAGAAGGAGGATGAGTAGGAGGAGGAGGAGGAGGAGGAGGAGGAGGAGGAAAAGGAGGAGAAATAGGAGAGGGTAGGAAAGGGAGGAAGCGATTGAGTAAAAGACTCACTGAAATCATACATGAGACTACGCAAACGATGCAACGTACACCGGAATGCGGGAAGGCAAATGGTGCATACCATGAGGTTTCCGGCAGGCCTCTGGTTCCTGAGCCCTGTGAGGTTGGAAAAGTATGTGGTGGCCTTCTGTGCCCACCCTGTCCCTCGCATCCCACCCATGGCGGGGAGGGACGGAGGATGGGAAGGGAGGGAGAGTGGAGGGAGTGTCCACTGAATTGGCACAAAGCCTCCGCAAGCATAGTCATGGCTCAGATTCTTCTGGATATGGACTCGTGGCCAAGCCAGGAAGCCATATCCACCAAGATCTTGGTCAAAAACATGTCTGCAAAGGCCTGATCGCACCCGCCGTCCATCTCCGTAACCCTCTCCCTCACGCCTTCCGATCGTGGAACATCTAAGAGAGAAGAGAGAAGGGGGGGATGAAAAGAGGAGGGGAGGGAGAAGGGAGGAGGAGGAGGAGGGGCCGAGAAGGAGGAAGGAGGATGATGCTGAAGCTGAAGCTGAAGCTGAAGCTGATGCTGATGCTGATGCTGATGCTGATGCTGATGCTGCTGCTGCTGCTGCTGCTGCTGCTGATGATGATGATGATGATGATGATGATGATGATGATGATGATGATGATGATGATGATGATGCTGCCGGCCTGCTAATCAGGGCCGACTGTATGGGGCCACGAAACATGCGAGGGGTGTGCCGAAGTGGGTGCGGCGGACGCATGTAGACCGTGCCATTGGGGCTCTGGGTGGAGCTCCCGGTGGGGCCACGAAACGTGTGAGGGGCGTGCTAAAACAGCTTTTGGCGCGGAGGGGACGGTGGGAGGACGGGAGAAGATCGGACGCAAGAGCACGATGCTATGGCCCCCCCCCTGCCCAGCTTCCCCCGGGGCCGTAGGCGACCCGAGGAGGAGGAGGAGGAGGAGGAGGTGGAGGAGGGGGAGGGGGAGGATGAGATGGAGGAGGAGGAGGAGGAGGAGGAGGAGGAGGAGGAGGAGGAGGAGGAGGAGGAGGAGGGAGGAGGAGAAGGAGGATGAGTAGGAGGAGGAGGAGGAGGAGGAGGAAGAGGAGGAGGAGGAGGAGGAGGAGGAGGAGGAGGAGGAGGAGGAGGGAGGAGGACGACGGGTCGCCTAAGCCCTTCGGAGAAACAGTCCAACAATGCCATAGCCCCCCCCCGTTGTGGGAGGGTGAAGGGGCGGCGCGGTCGTGGGCAGTCTTCGGAGGCTCCGAAGAAGCCCGCCGCAGGCGCTCATTTTTCCTGCAAGCAATGTGGGTAGATCGCAAGTGGGTCGCGGGCAGGTCGCGGGCGAGGACAACGACGACAAACACACAAAACAGCAACACGACCCCTCAGCGCGGAAGCCCACCTCAGGCACGCACACAGGGATGGTGTAAGACCGTGCCCCTTCGGCCCCCTTTCACCCTGATGTTCACTGATCGAGCTAAACTCAAGATGATGAAACAGCACATCGTGTCAAGAAGATGAAGACGGGCAGGGAGCAGGGATGAATCCGGATGCGCGCCCGTGGGGGAAGAGAGAGATGGCAGGCCTTCTCAAATGGCGGCGGGGCTTCTCAGAAGCTCTCCCCGGACTTCTGGCAAGTCTCAAGCGTCTCCGGAGAAGGCCCCGTGAAACTTCTCGGAGGGCGCGACGGCTTCTGAGAAGCACCGCGGACTTCTGAGAAGTCCTGCCCCCTTTCCCCCCCCCCCCCGCCTGGGCCACGCCGCCGAATGTGGTGATCGGGTCACAATTCGGCTCCCCGGCGGCGGTTCGGGACGATCTGGGCACACCCGGAACGCTCTCGGCGAGGCGTACGCCGCTGACGCGCAGCCCTAGGCCGGGGAGCCGCCGGGAACCCACTTCTCTCACGTCGCCGAGCGGCAGAGGCAGTCCGCACGCGCGCTCCCAGGCGGTGCGGGCAACGGACGACGCAAAGGAACCGGCGGCAGGAGGAGGGAGACAGGCGAGAGCGGCCGCGAGGGAGGAGAGGGGGAGGGGGAGGGCACCCACACCGCGAGGCGCGTCGCCGTGGAGCGGCCAGGGTGGCCAGCCAATGTTGCGCCCCTGGCAGCAGGGCGCGTAGAGCGCGTCTTTTTTGTTCGGTGCATGGGGGGGAGGGAGGGGGGGACGGGAGGGGGCATAACGTAATGTTGTGAATGCCACGACAAGGACACCCTAACAGTCCTATCATTGGATGTAACATGTGTTTAAAATGTCGGAAAATGTTCACAACATAGCTTAAACATGTTTTTGCATGTTTAAACCATGTTTAAGACATGTTTTAGATATCTGGAAACCATTTGGCAACATGCCTCCTCTCCATTGATCGTCCTCCGCAAACGTAACAACCCCCCCTGACTGTGGTGCTGGACGCGCTGCGGCAGTGCCTGGGACGCACTGAGGGGGGGAGCGCTACGCCATGGGGGCGGGGGAGGGCAGGGGGCACAACGCGCGTTATGTCAGGAGCCGAACTCTGTACACCGACGCCTTTGTCTGGCCTCACGCTGAATCTCGCGCAGAAAAGCGGATCCTGGTGTATACGGGATCCTGGTGTATACATGGTCCCGGGCTCCGGGCCCACGGGCTCCCTCCCCCCCCCAGATGGTATGGTCCCGGGATTCCTCGCCCCCCCCCCCCCAGATGGTATGGTCCCAGAGACGACGACGACGACGACGACGACGACGACAACGACGACGACGACCACGACGACGACGACGACGACGACGACGACGACGACGGCTGCGGCGGCGACGACGCCGGCGGCGGCGGCGACGACGACGATGACGACGATGACGACGGCGACGACGACGACGACGACGACGACGACGACGACGAGGACGACGACGACGACGACGACGACGACAACGACGACCTCTGAACCACCACAGCACCACACCACATCCACAGGGGGGGGAGGCGGGCACCGCAGCGCAGCACCACGCCACGCCCACACGGGGGGGCGGGGGGGACCATCGCGCGGGGGGGGGGGGCCCAATGGCATCAGCATTGGGGGGGGGGGGCCCTGGACCATACATTCTTCGTCGTCTCCCTTCGAAAACGGGGAAAAAAGTATACACCACACCACCCCGACGACGTCCCCGACCCTCAAAAAAGTCCTGGGATTGAAAAACCGCCCGCCGCTGGTAATGTACATGCTCCAGTTTCCGATTGTGGCCAGAGGGAAAAAAAGGATCCTCGTAGCCGCGACGCCGACGAGAAGCCGCGAGGGCGCCCGAAAACTTCCAGCCTCGAGCCCGAAACTTCTGTTCCCCCACCCCCCCCCCCCCCCCCCCCAGGGGCTCGCCGCCCGTGCGCGCCGGAGAGGGCGGCGGGGCGCCTCCAGCTCGTGTTCCTCCTCCTCCTCCTCCTCCTCCTCCTCCTCCTCCTCCTCCTCCTCCTCCTCCTCCTCCCCCTCCTTCCCCTCCGCAGGAGGGCGCCTCCAGCTCGTCGCCGCGCAGGTCCACCGAGAGCGACACGGGCTCGAGGACCGCGTAGCGGGCCTGCGCGGCATCGCGCCCGGCGCTTTGTTCGACGCGGTCCAGGCGCCGTGCGATCCGCGCAGGGCGCCAGGCGGATATCCTCGTCCGTCCTTGTCCTGCTCGTCGTGCTCTTCCGTCGCCGCCTCCTCGCCCTTCGAACCATCCTCTGCCTCCTGCTCCTGCTCGTGCTCCTGCTCGTGCTCCTGCTGTTCCTCCTCCTCCTCCTCCTCCTCCTCCTCCTCCTCCTCCTCCTCCTCTTGCTCCCCCTCCTCCTCCTTCTCCTCCTCCTCGTCGTCCTCATCCTCCTCTCCTCCTCGTCCTCCTCCTCTTCCTCCTCCTCCTCCTGCTCCTCCCCACCCTCCTCCTCCTCCTCCTCCTCCTCCTGCTCCTCCTCCTCTTCGTCTTCGTCTTCGTCCTCGTCCTCGTCCTCGTCCTCTGTTTCCTCCTCCTCCTCCTCCTCCTCGTCCTCCTTATCCTCCTAATCCTCCCCTTCCTCATCCTGTTCCTGATCCTGTTCCTCCTCTTCCTCCTCCTCCTCCTCCTTCTCCTCCTCCTCCTTTTCCTCGTCCTCCTCCTCCTCCTCCTCCTCCGGCCTTTCACCCCAGATCCGATCCGTGCCCCTTGGCACTGAATCCTCGCACTGTCTTCATTCCCGAGAAAGGGATGCGCGCTGAGCAGTGCACATCGCTCGCGAACGCGGGAAAACAGCATGCATGATGACGCGTTTTTCCGTAGCCACAACCGCCTGAAGAGCAACCGCGTGCCCGCTTCAAAGTGAAGCCTACGCCACAAACTTCGGGCATCAAGTTGTTCTTCCGAGAAGCTCGTAAACGTCACTGCCGCATGGCTGAAGCCCCGCGCGGCCAAATTATGCGTTGACGACGTGTTATCGGGCCCCTTTTTCCGTGCTGGAGGACATGGTATTTCAGGTCACGGATCTTGGCCCGCATGTTTGGCATGCATCTTATGAAGCCAGGTGGTCGACTTCGACCATTGCTGAACGTTGTTTTTCGTTGGCACCCTGCGTTGCCGAAGCGTGTTTCAGACACCCCAGGCATTCTTCAAACGAGCCAGACATTCGTCAAGCGCGCCGTACATGTCTATCGCTTGGTCACTCGTGGGCGGTGGGGGGGGGAGGGGCGGAGCAAACCAAATCACTATCGAACTTGAGGAAAAACGCATCGTAGACAAGCTCCGCCCGCACGGGCATTATCCCACCAACCCTCTGGGCGTAGGTTGTTTGGGGTGTTATAGATTCCGACCTCCTTCTTCCCTTTCGGGGAGACGAGACCCCCCTCCTGCCCCGCGCCCCCTCTCTTTGGGTCTGGGGGGCTGGGGCGTCGCGAGGAGCCAGGGCGTCCAAGACAGCGCGCGGCGGTCTCGCGAGGGCCCCAGACAGCCTAACAGGGCGGCCTCCAAAACGGCACAGCACAGGATCGTCTAAGACGGGTCTTTTCTGCAGCTGGAAGCGACAGGGCGCCTCTGCCCCCAAGAGGAGGCGGAGGAGGACGAGGAGGAGGTTGAGGAAAAGGTTGAGGAGGAGCAGGGGGTGGAGGAAGAGGAGGAGGCGGAGGAGGAAGAGGCGGAGGAGGAGCAGAAAGAGGAGGAGGAGGAGGATTGTTTCCCCCATCGTAGGCGCACTCACCATGTCCATGTCAAGTCGGCCTATGCGCGCGCAGGGGAGGGGAGGCGGAAGCGCAACGCAAAGAAGCACAAAGACACAAAGAGAAGCAAGAGAGGCAGAGGGAGCAACGGCGGGTACTCTGCACGAGGAGTGCGTTGTCCCTGGGGGCGCGCGTTCCTATCAACATCGGACCATCGCGATTCGAGCGAAACGCCCCTTTCGCGCGAACCCGAGCCACGATCGCCCCCCGCCGAACGACGGGCCTAACCCGCCACAGCAGCAACGCAAAAACACAGACAGGGGCACGCCCCACAAAATCGAGGACACAACAAGGAAAGGACCCAGCGACACAGGAACCTCGAACCACGTCGGGAACCTGGCGCGGGGCGGCTGGCCAAGAGCAGACAACGGCGGCAGGGCGCCGCCGGTGCCTCGGACTTCGTCGGGAACCTGGCGCGGGCGGGTGGGCGCAGAGCTCTCGGGGACAAAGCGCTCTCGGCACCGCGCGCCGCCTGCAAGCATGAGCATTAAACGCTAGCTGCCCAGGACAGATAGCCAGCCAAAAGCGACGCTCTACCTCCTGTGCCGAAGGGCCGACCGCCGCCGAACCGACGGGTCGGTCAAGGAACCGCGCTTCAAGCTCCACGCGGCAGGGGGCGGCAGGCGCGGGCGCGGCGAGAGAGGCGGCGGGCGGCCCCTCCCCCGGCCCCGCGCCGCGCGGGAGACAAAATAACAAGCAAGGACGCAAGGAGGAGGAACAGCAAGTAGCACGGCACAGGAAGGGGAGAAACAAGGGACAACAGCAAGCAACGGAGAGAGGGCAGCAGGAGGAGCAGACCAAGGGAACCGCGGAGAGCAGCAAACCGAGGACGAGGGGGGGCGCGACGCCGACGGCGGCGACGGGGCAAACCGACGGCGGGGCGACGGAGGCGAACAAGCAGACAGGGGCAAGGAAAGGCAAGGAAAGCAGGCGGCCAAGGGCCACTGCCCGCAAGCCACCCATCCGAACCTGGGAGATCACGGCCGACCCTGCGTTAGCCCCCCCAGAAAAAAAAAGATACATGAGATCACCGCCAGGTTCCAGCATCGCCACAAGCCGTAGGAAAACAGTCGGCCAACCTTAAGATGCCCACAAGGGGCGCAAAACATATCAATAACATGCCGGTGCAGGGGGGGCTGAGGGTGCCGCTCGAAAATGGGGGAGCATAAATAAAGGGAGCGGCTCTCGCTGCGTGCCCACGAGGGGCAGGGGGGGCAGGAGGAGGAAGAGGCGGGGCCCTCTGACCTGCGGAAACCAGACGGAGCGACCGAAACGCTTCCAACAGTTTGGGGCGACAGAGGGACAGACGCCTCAACCGCGCCTAGACATGGAAGCCCCCGGGGGCCCGAGAGCCCGCCCGACGGGCGTTGCGGGCAGCCAGAAAACCGCCAATCAGAAAGCGCCACACCAGGTCACGAGACCCCCCCAAAGTGGCTCCAAACAACAATGCGCCAACAGCCAATCGCCACCACCTATCTGCTCAGTCCGCGATGCAAGTGGGCCACCGCGGGGGAAGATGTCGACGAGGCAACGTTCGAGGTTCGGGCGCGCGCGATAACGCCGAGGGCCGTCACCAGCAGACTTCCCCGCGCAACCAAAGGCGCAACCTAACGGAGTGGCACGAAGACGGCTCGACGCCCGCACTCCCCGACGCAGTGCCTTAAGGACGCCTGTCGCAGGATGCATCGCGCTGTCTTCCTCACTCGCCGCACTCCCCTGGCCAGCGCTTGGCCCAAGACTGCCCCCGCCGAGCCCAGCTGGTCCGCGCGGGGATAAACTCATCGTCTCCCAGAGAAACCGTTAGAGACTCACTGCCATGCTGCATCTCATCCAGACTCGAATGCGACATCAAGAACCGAAGCGTAACTGACTTCGAGAAACCATCGATATCCCAAACGTCCAGGGAAGCTCCGCGCGCCCGCAGTCCAATCAACACTTGCCGAGAGAAGCCGCGACGAGGGCCATCCGCGATCACCTGCAACGCTTCGTCATGAGCTTTCCGCAACTGCTTCGTCACTGGGCGCAACTGCAGCTGGCGTGCTAAGATCGACATGCAACGCAGGTGGAAGAGCCTGATCGCCCGCGGGGGCCCCCCGCCCAAGCCCTCGGAGCCCTCGCTGGCCATCAGGCCCCAGCCAGACCCCATGGCGCAGCACAGCACGGACAGGACAAATGACGTGGGCCAAGCTGTTCTTCCTTCGCAAGTGAAGCAGCAATTGCAAGGCAGGCGGAAGGCTAGACAAGACGCTTGAGAGACAGATGCGAAGATCGTCGGCATAGGCTCGCATCCGCGGGACGCGCCCCACCAGATCCGCTCTCGCCCATCTCGGGGCAGTATCCAGAGCATCCGTAATGGGCAACGTCGAGGCGGGCCCCCCCTGCCGAGCCCTCTCGCAACCACGAGCTCCACTGGCGATGAGCCAGAGCAACTAGTCACTGTAATGTCGTCCCTATGTAAAGTTCCACATAGAAACCAGATACTTGATCTGGAACGCGCATCGCTGAGAGAACTGCAGGGTGCCGCGCAATGGTCGAGGAGGGGAAGGCGGCTTTGAAGTCCGCAAAGATAACCTCATAGCGGCCCCCCACCAGTGAACATCTGTCGGGCCCCCCACCAGCCGATCTCGACAACGTTGCCCAGTGTACACAATTCTAGGTATGCACGCCTCCCTGGATCGGGTCGATGGTATCCTGCGAAGCTATCTGCATGCCAATCGAGAATGCATGGCTCAGAATCTACGCATCAATGTTCGACGTGGTCAGGGGTCGAGTCTTGCTGGGACACGAAGCAACTACGCGGGGTTCTCGTATTCCTTCAAGTCTTCTGGTCGGAAACACAGACGGCCCCTCCTCATGCTCGCAGAAACCGCCCCGTCCAGAAGCGCCATGCATCCCGGAGTGCACTCCAAACATAATGTCAGCAGCTCCTCCGACCTTGCAACGCGCATAGGAAATCCCATTCCCCCAGGGGGCAGAGTGGCGTTCATGGCAAACTCATTCGACAAAGAAGCCGACGTCCAATCGCCAAGAAGCAAAATCAAGTCGAATCGTCTGCGCGTGCTCCAGCATCTCGGGCCAGAGAGAACGTCGGGTTCCTCATGCGCGAAGACGTGCACCCCATGGGCATTAAGGGCAGCAGCCGACGCGCCGGGCGACGGGCAGACGTGGCCGGCGGGGCCCAGGATTCCAGAGAGCCCACCCATGCCGCCTACGCATAATAGTCCAAGCTTTCCGCAAGTGCTGGATCCGCGTCATCCCCTGGCTCTTCGCACCCCCCCCCTCCCCCGCCCGTCCAAGCCCCGCCCCCTCCTCGCGCGGAGAATCTTCCGACGTCTGCGTCAGCGCCCCCGGGCCGGCAACGCCCGAACAACACTGCCTTCGAGGTTCAGAATGCCGAAGTAACTGGAAGTCGACCCCCACAGCATTGACGCACGGCGAGAAGGCCCCCATCCGCCATCCCCCACGCGCCATCAGAGCGCAGCGCAACCTCTCACATCGTGACTTCGGGGGCCGAAGACGCACATGTGACTTGGAAATCGGTGCTATCTGCCGCGATCTCCTCGGTCCGATCGAGTTCACCCCTGGGGGAGAGCCCCGGATCCATCTACTAGATCGCACTGCGCAGCCCGCGGCGCCACTCATGCCTGGCAATCCACGCGCGAATCCGAGGGCCGGGGGGGGGGGGGGCGAGGCGGCGGGGGCCCTTCGACTGCGACCAGGAGAGCATTCGCGGCGGGGGCAGAAAAGGAGGTGCAGATGCAATCGAGACGATCCGCGCCACGCGCCGCGCCTACGAATTCATGTTTGTTGGTCGGGCCAGGTCAGCGCAGCTCTGCCCTTGACGCGCGTTCCAGCGCGAGAGCATCCGTCTGCTGCCGTCTCTGGCCAACCATGACCCGCCCTCCCTAAACCTGCCTTCCTTAGACGCCATGGAATTCCAGTCCCCTGCCAAGATGGACATCGCGTGAGCAGCGGATGGAGGAACGGCCTGAAGCAGACCTAGGCACCTGCGACGCAGCCCGACTGGGTCCGAGGCGGTGGGCCCGCGAATATTCGAAACCATCGGATCCCCATTCCTTACCTTCGGGTTCGATGCCAAGATCCGCCCTGGGTCCACCTCGCGCGACGTGCGAGCATCAGACAGCGCCATCGTCTCGTTGGCAATGCCGCGACGACACCGCCACCAGCAGACGGGTCAGTCATAGAGTCTCGTACAACGGCGGTCCGACATCGCCCACCATGCCCGTGGATATCGCAGTCAACGCGCGCGCCGCGCGTCTCCTGAAAACGCATGCCGCGCCAGAAAGGCCGACCATCTGGAGCATCCGCGCGCGCGGTGCGCCCGCGAGTGGCAAGGGCGCAGCGAGGGTATAGAAAAGAACGCGACTTCTCCAGGCGCATACATATATATATATATATATATATATATATATATATATATATATATATGTATGTACATATATACAAACATATAAATATATGTGTGTATATATATATAGAGAGAAACATAAAGAAATATATAGAGAGAGAGAGAGTGCGAGCGAGAGAGAGAGAGAGAGAGACAGACAGACAGAGAGAGAGAGGAGAGAGAGAGAAAAAAAAAAACATACATGAAAAAATGAACAACATATAAGAAAGAAAGAAAACACACAGAGAAAGATAGATAAAAGAGAGAGAGAGAGAGAGAGAGAGAGAGAGAGAGAGAGAGAGAAAAAAAAAGAGATGATAAAACAAGGGAAAAATAAGAGAGAGAGAGAGAGAGAGAGGGAGAGGGAGAGAGAGAAAGGGAGAGACAAGAGTTGGGCGAGAAAAGCCCATTCGCTCCCGAAGCCGGGTCGCCAGGTGCGGCCCCTCCCCCGAAGTCACATCAAAACTGCGGTTGGCTGACTGAGCCCCGCTCCGGCTAACGGGGGGCACGCGAAGTTCCGGGGCGACATCCCTCCATCCGAAGGAGGACCAAGGACCCGAGCAAAGCGGCAACGCAAGCCAGACGGGGCGTCCGAGGCCCTAACCCAAGGAAGCGCCAGGACAGCTCGGCCCCAAGGGACACATTTGCTCGAAGAGCGTCCAGATGCAGCCCGCATGGGTCCCCTCGCCAAGCAACTTAAGCCGTTCGGCTCAAGCAGGAGACTGGGTGCACCATTCTCCGAAAGGTGACCTTCGCCACTGCCACTGGGTGCGCAGGGGTGAGAAGACCAAAGATCTGCCCT